>VWYI01025740.1:4451-62991 GCA_013399455.1 Anthoscopus minutus | reverse complement strand
TTTTTTTTTTTTTTTTTTTTTTTTGCCTGAAAGCCCTGTAAGCCCTGTAAGTCTGAAATTACAATAACTTGGAGAGAGTGGTATTTTCTTCCTGTTCCAGGAAGGTTCCCACCTTCCTTGGCAGACATTTGTCTTTTAAATTATGACAGGGACATATTTTGTTTTCAACTGCTGCCATCATTCAGAGCAAACTCAGTAGGGATAATCATGCCAGCTTTATTCAGGGCAGCCTGGAAAGAACCTATTGTACAGGGAAGGTGCCTGTGGTCTTCGCCACATTGTTTTCTCCTTGTGAAGAGTCACAATTAATTTCTTACAAGCACCTAGAGATGTACTGTCTAAAGAAGTTAAAAAGTTGTTAAGTGAGGAATTAATCAAGTCGAGATGAGTAGGGGCACTGCATGGTGCATACCTTGTCCAGGGTCATATATTCAGGGAGGACACTGATGTGCCATATCATTGCACCCTTAACGATTACTGAACATGAGGTGGGAGAGAAGGCATTACTCCCACAGTCACTCAGAGAGCAGAGAAGGATGTGACAGAGGAAATTAGTTTAGGAGACCTGATCAACAAGCTCCTGCCTTCTTCATTTAAAGTCTCCCAAACTGAATTGTTACTGTTTTTCTATCTTTGGCATTCCCTCAGACACCTCTGAGATGCAAAACTGCTTGTTTCACCAGAAAAACCTTGGGTTTTCTCATGCTCATGCACACACCAGCTTCATTGAACCCTTAAGTACTTTGACAATTATTAAATGTTCAGTTCACTCATAAAGACTGAAATTGCCAATACCATCCAGAGGGTGTGGAAAAGACAACTCATTTGAGGCAGAATGGAGGATAGTTCCACTCCTTGGCACCTCAAACCCAATTCCATTAGGCAGTCTGGCTGGACAGCAGGAGGGGGAGGCTGTGCAGAGTCACATTATTAACTTTCCTGGAAGTTTAGGAATGGAGACTGACCTCTGCTAGGTGGAGCAGGAAGGAGTGAGACAGTGGGAACAATCCAGAAAGGAAGATGGAGTTTCTGTGTTGAAGAGTTTCCAGAGGGAAAAGTACAGTGTAGAGTCTAGACCTATGGTTTAAGAGACTTTGATCAAGTCTCTCCTCTGCTACAGATTTCCTTCTCAGTCTTGTACAAGCTCTCTGATTTCTCTGTGAGTTTTGGCCAAATCATCCAGATGTGAGCAGACTCTGTGACAAAACAAGGACTTTCTTTCCCAAGGCTACTGCAGGGAACAGCTCTTGCAGAAACATTACCCAGATCCACTGGGTAAAATCTGGAGGGACTCTACTGCTACCCTCCAGCTGCCCATGGCTTAGAGCAGGGAGTCAAAAATCACAGATTCAAAGACTGAGCAACATTGGAAGAGAACTTTAGAGGTCAACATGCCCAACCCACTGCTCAAGCAGGGCCATCCAGAGCCAGTTGCCCAGGATCATGTCTTATCACAGAATCAAAAAATGGTTTGGGTTGGAAGGGGCCTTAAAAATCATCCTTGGAGCAAGGACACTTTCCAGGTTGCTCTAAGTCCTATCCAACCTGGCCACGAACATTTTCAGGAATGTAGAAGCCACAGCTTCTCTGAGCAGCCTGTGCCAGGGCTTCATATTAAAAAATTTCTTCCTCATAGCTAGTCTTAATCGTCCCTCCCTTAGTTTAAAACCATTCTCCCTTGTCTTATCACCCCAAGCACTATCCTTTGTTCTTTCCTTTTCAGTCCTCCCTTTTCTTTAATTGGGATGAGCACTAAGACAGCAGCTGGATGTTTCCTAGGGTTACAGATGTAACGTGTCTTAGGACAGGCCAACTCTTCTGTCAAGGCAATTTGACTGCTCAGTGGCTGCCCTCTTGCGCTGCCCTTTCCCCTTCTTGTCTCCCTGCAGACAAAGAGCCAGAAATGTCACAGTTTCCAACACACCTGAACATCTTGTTTTCTGCTTGTTAATGCCTTGGAGATGAAAGGTTGTTTGGAAGCTGAAGATGAATGCAGGAAACATTGATACAAGCTGAGATTACTCAAAAAGAGCAAATGGTGGAAGGGGTGTTGGGCACTTAGTGATTCAGCCATCTGCCTCTCTTCCTGCCTAGAGACCTCTGCACCTGGGACTTTTGTTTGTCCATTCCCCTCATTAGGAGCAGGTGCTTGAATGGGCACATGTATAGTCAACAGTGCTTTCAGACAGGTAGAAAATGAGCCATAATGGAAGAAAGTAAAATACACTCTCATGGTTAACCTGCAGTTCTAGATGCTTCTAGGAAAACATATGCACCATTAACTGCACCGTGAGTGCAGATGGAATTAGGGTGCTTGGAGGAGTGACACTGAAATGCATAGGGCTTTGGTTGTTCTTGAGCAAAAATGCCTTTGAGTTGTTTGGGAAGGCATGGAGGTTCTGTGATAACAGAATTGTTCAGGTTGGAAAAGCCTTCTAAGACCATTGAGTCCAACTGTTCCTCATCACTATCACAAATGCCACTTAATCATGTCCCCAAGTGCCACATCTACATATTTTTTTAACAATTTCAGGGATTGTGGTCCCGCCACTTCCCTGTTCATCTTGTTTCAATGTCTGACCACCCTTTCAGTGAGGAAATGATGTTCTGACTAACACTGGAAGATTCATCCTTCCTTGCTGCTGTGAGTGTCCTCAGCATCAACAGAAATGGTGCGGAGATGTCAGCATTCAGTTTTGCCTACTTCTGCCTGGGCTATGCACGTGCTGGCTGATGTTGGCATAGCAAGGTCTTCTTGGTGCCAGAGCTGGAGGGTAACTTTATCACACCAGCTCCTCTCCCCTATGCAGGCCATAATAAGTGTAATGGAGTTCAAATCCCAGTTGTCCTTTATCTCCCTTTAACCATCCCCCCTTGTTCTCCCACATTCTCCCATGCAGTATATCCCAGGCTTTAGTACCATTTTCAGATCGGCTGAGGCTTTTAACAAACTGCTTTGCCAGCCCTCAAGGTCTGGCCATGAGCTGCACTGTATCTGCAATCCATGCTGCCCATCCCTAAAATGGTGGACATTTCCCATTCCCCCTACTAAAGTTGCAGCAGCCTCAGGCAGACATCCATTCCTCTTTCAAGGACCTGGGCACCCAACACAGGTACAAACAGCTGGCATCCTGCAGTGGGATGAAAACCATCAACTTTCTGTCAGTTGTCTGGGAATTAGATTTCAACATACCATGTGAGTAAACATTCAGGAATCACCTGGCACTTGCTTCAGGACAGGATAAACCTTTGATCCACACCAAATTGTTGATTTGGACCTTTCTGGCTTCATCTCTGGGTCTAGTTGATCAAGACAGCAGAGCTGGACCCTCAGCAGAACTACCTAGTGGGATTTCATCCCCATGGAGTCCTGGCAGCTGGAGCCTTTCTCAATTTCTGCACGGAGGCATCTGGATTTTCCATACTCTTCCCAGGCATCACCCCCCACCTGATGATGCTTTCCCTGTGGTTTCGTTTCCCATTCTTCAGGGACTATCTGATGAGTGGAGGTAAGGAGCATGGGCCTCTGGCAAGCAGTGGTATGTGTGGGTGCTTTTTTCAGGAACAGAACGAAGATGCATGGGGAAGAGGAGTCAAGGAATCTGTTTTCCCTCATCTGAAGCCAATTGGATCCCATTCATGGACACAGCTATTTGAGATGGGAACCCAAAACCTCTGAAGTTAAAAATTGTCCTCCTTGCATTTATCTCTGTTCAGCTTCATAAATGGTCTCTCACAGTGTGCTCAGGGTATCATGGTGCCAGGTGCTGTGTAACAGCAAAATGCAGAGCAGATCGTAACCAGAAATGCTGAGAGCTGAGGGCTAGGATGTTCCTGTATTTCTTTCCATAAAAATTATATTCAGCCTTGAAATTGTGAGGAGAAAACCCCTCTTTTTCTGAAGTATCTACTGCTTCTAGGGAAGCAGCATCCAGGGACAGATGAAAATAGCAGCTCATGCTGCTGGCAATGGAATGTAGCTCTGGACAAGATGTAGTGAAAAGGAATAGGAAAAGGGATAGGTAAAAATTAAATGGAGAGAGGTGAAAGTGAGTTTTGAGAGATTTTGGGACACCAGCAAGATGACCTCCATCTGTCAGCAGTGAGCTTGGCAATGGTCACTTCTCCAGCTGAATGTGGGCATTATTCAATAGGCTAAACATAGGAATCCAGTTCCATCTGATGTACCCTAGGGCATCCATTACCCTGTTTTTCCACATAAACTCTCACTCCTGCTGCCAGAGTATTTACGTGGAGAGTGATATCCAAACAGTGAGATATATGAGAGACTTATGACCCAGGTGAAGGAAGGTCTAATCACTGTAATGTCAGAGTTGGGTGCACGATTAATTTTCAGATCAATTGAATCCACTTCACAGTGAGGTTTTAACGTGGAAACAAGGATTTTTCTTTTTGAAAAGTTAAAACAACATTGCTTTGTCATTTCTGAATTAAAGATTTCTATCTTATTCAAGTAAACAACACCAAAGGACCAAAACCCTTAATCAAATTCCATTTTCAATTAGCACCATCCACTGAAATGTATGTGTTTTGACCTAAAGCAAATGTTTCTCTGACTTCAGAATTATTCAGAATTGGACACAGTCTTACTTGACAATAAATTGAAACAGATTTTTCCTAGAGTTCAAGTGCAGCTAACTCCCTGTTTATTTTTTACCTAATTTTTTCCTTCACTTCACACTTCTGAGCCAGACAGCTAATGGATAATTGTGTACTCATCCAGCAGAGCTTTAGGCAAATCTAGCACCTTTAAAGGGAGCTGGGCTGGGGTTTTCAAGTCTGAAAATAAAATGTTTAGCACCTCTCCAGAGATGGACTATGGGGAAAAAAAGGTCCAGAGCAAACCACAGACAGGTGGGTTTTATTTTTAATTCCTCTCTGCTTTCCAGGCCTCATCCCCTCTAACAAAGAGAGTGCATCCTATGTGCTGCAGAAGCCAGAGGGAGGGAACTTGCTGGCCATCATTGTTGGCGGGGCACAGGAGGCACTGGATGCCCATCCAGGATCCTTCACCTTGCTGCTGAAGAACAGGAAGGGATTTGTGCGCCTGGCCATCCAGCATGGGTGATGCAGGGGGTGGGGTCCAGGGGTGCTGAGGGAGAGGTGTTCAGCTCTGTGGCTGGTTAATGGGGTGTTTCTGTTTTGGAGAAGGATGAAAGGGTTTTGGAATGGGCTTTGCTAATCATGACACTATATTGGTTTTGACTCCCTGCAGCACACCTCTGGTCCCTGCCTTTTCCTTTGGGGAGAATGATGTCTTTGATCAGGTGAAGAATCCCAAGGGCTCCTGGCTGCGGAGGATTCAGTGCTGGCTCCAGCAGATCATGGGCATCTCCCTTCCCCTCTTCCATGCACGAGGCATCTTCCAGTACAGCTTTGGGCTGATACCCTACAGACGGCCCATCTGCACTGTGGGTGAGTCAAGCCACAGGACCCTGACATGATGCCAGATACACTCAGGCTGATCAATCTAGGGACAGTCCCTGGGTTGTGTCATCTTCCTGCCAGGCTGAAGCATCATGCCAGAGAGCAGAAGCAATGGTGGGCTAGAAATGTGCTGCAAAGCAGCATTACAAATTGTTCACATGTCACACTGGTTTAGCAATCTGGTTTGATCTCATGACACATGCCAGGCCATCTGGGCTGTGCTGGGAAAAGCCCCAGAGCAAATGTGGCCAACCTCATCACTCCTGTGAGATGCAAACAATCCCAATACCACAAAAAAACAGGTGACAAAAAACACCGCAATAGGGTTGTGTTAAGCATCTTCCAAGGCAGTTTTACAAACACAAGTGAGACCAGCAGGTCAAGGGAGAGAATTCTGCCCCTCTGCCCCACTCGGATGAGACCCCCCCTCCTGCAGTGCTGCCTCTAGCTCTAGGGCAAGAACATCAGAAGGATGGGGAGCTGCTGGAGTGAGTCGAGAGGAAACCATTGCCTGGGAGACAGGCTGGGAGAGCTGGGGATGTTCAGCCTGGAAAAGGCTCCAGGGAGACCTCAGAGCCCCTGCCAGTGCTTAAAGAGCCTCCAAGAGAGGGGGAATTTGGAGGGTGAATGTGAAGGGGGATTTTGGACAAGGACATGGAGTAACAGGATAGCAGGGTTAGATGGATACTGGGGAGAAAATTCTTGGTTGTGAGGCCCTGGCACAGGTTGGCCAGGGAAGATGTGGCTGCCTCTTTTCTCTGGAAGTGTTCAAGGGCAGCTGGGACAGGGCTTAGATCAACCTGGTCTAGTGTAGAGTGTCCCTATTCATGGCAGGAGGGTGGAATGAGATGATCTTTTCCCCAAGCCACATCACTCTGTGATTCTCTGAACACTCACGCAGTTTGCAGGTTTGCTCACTGTCCTGTGCAGACACATCTGCAAATCCAAATCTATTTGCATGTGAGGAAGATGAATCATTTTTACTATGTCCATGGGAGACCAAATTTCAAGAAAATCTTTGGTTTTGAGTAAGTTTTGAAATATCTCCATGCTTGTCCCACCAGTGTGGCTGATGCTCTGTGAATTAATTAAAAATGCTGTTTGGAATGGCATCGCTGATTAGGTTTGACAACAAGCAATTACTTCTAATTGTATTACAACCTGTTTTGATTGTCTCAATGGTTTTATGAGCTGTGTAGTATTACATTGGCTCTTCATTAATTGGATGAAGAATAGCCTTATAAGATGTTGAAACCCTCTGTCACTTGACAAAAACAATTTGAGTAAGAGACCAGAGCAAGAGAGGTAACTCAGGGATTTTCTCTGTCCCCTGCCAGGTACCTGGTCCTGCTCCTGGTAGCTCTGGGAGATGGAAAGGCTCTTCTAGAGATAGGAATCAAAATAACTAGATTTTCTGTTGAATAAAATGTGATTTTTATAAGATAAGTAAGTACTTGGTCACTAATAAAAATCAGACATTTCACAGAATCTTTAATCTGAGCAAAGTGGATGCACCTTCACTGCAAGTGTATTTAAATAGTGTGGGGCTCCCCTGTTCCTCACTTTCTCCATTTGCAATGCAGATTACCAGAGCCATGTGGAAACAACTTGGAAAGCCCAAACCAAGTATTATCCTGTCCTTACATTGTGTTTATCTGCAGCACATCTGAGATGTGAGAAGCAACTCGTGGGAATGCATTGGGATATAGCACTTCTTACTTCAAAAGGCTACACAGAGGATCTTTAACCAGCTTTGCAGATGGGTAAACTGAGGCAAGGATGTGTGTGATCCTGGCGACCAAGAGCTTGGTCAGGATCTGAGCCACCATCCCTCCTTGGTTGTGCTATCTCCCAGGCTCCAGTAAAGGACTGGCCATACTGACCTGTCCATCCTGGAGAGGCTGACCTCAGCTCTGTGCTAGGGTGAACAAAGTATTCAGAGGTACCTGACACTGGCTCCTCCTAACACCTGTGCTTCTTTTCCAGTTGGGAAGCCAATTCCAGTGCAGAAGAAGCACAGACCCTCTGAGGAAGAAGTTGATGAAGTCCATCAAAAATACATAAATGAGTTGTCCAACCTCTTTGAGAAGCACAAAGCTAAATACAATATCCCAGCAGACAGCCACCTGGAATTTATATAGAGTGCCTCAAGCAAGGTGAAACCATGGAGATCAAGCTCCAAGTTTCCCCCTTCTCTGGAACTACTTCACAACCTCAATATAGTCACAGTTAACATGTAGTCTATATAGTGTAGGGAAAAGAGCTTAATTTTCCTAATATTTTTGTGGGTGTACAGCCAGGTTTTTCTTTTTTTTTTTTTTTCTAATGTAGGACACATAAAAAATACAGAAGAGAAGAAAAAATAATCCCATCTGTGGTCAGCACAATTGAAATGCCCCAGCACAAAACAAACAATTCTAGTCTGGCATGGATGCCAGTTTATACAGATATTTCCAGGCAGATCTGAATTATTGAAATTATTTTCTTTTCATTATTTTCATTTTGAAATGGGACAATGAGCCATAATTTGTGATGAAGGCATATGTTTTTTAAAATATAATTCATCTAGATCAACAAATGAACATTGTTTGTTTGGTTCTTTTTATGCTTTTAATTGCTCTGGGCTCTTTTCTCACCACCTGAAGTATAGTTTATCAGAAAGGTCATGATGCCAAGCACCTTCGGCAACATGATGCTATAGCCCACTGGCACAAAAGAAATTAAATAAATTGCATTAGAAATATGTATTGGAACTTTAAAATATTTCTAATTATTATAAAGAAATCAGGAGCTACTCTGGCAGTACACTCAAACCACCTGTGCTGGAACCAATACCCCTTGGGAGCTCCACACTCCACACTCACTCAGACTGGGCTTCCTTACTTGGCTCAACCCCTGTTTTCTAATAGCACAGTCTTAGACATCTGTGTCCTTCAAATAATTTATCCATGCAAGAACAAAATAACAGCTTGGGGTAGGGACCTCCAGAAGTGACAAGGAATCTCCAAAAAAAGAAAACCTCAGTTTATGTGCCCTTATCATCTGAGTGTGGGGGAAAATCTGGGCTCTTCTTGCTGAGTCCTTGGCTCCTGCTGTGTCTCAGCACACCCATTCACCTGGTTGTGCCAAAGGTCACTGTGTCCTTTTGTGTTGCAGATGTTTGGCAGTTGCCTCTTGCCTCTAGTCCTTGTCACCAGAGCCCCATCTACACCTGGCAGTGCAGCTTTCCCCTGCTGCCTGCTCTGAATATATTCTTTAATAATTAGTTTAGAAATATAAATTAGAAATAAATTTATGTCTAGGAACTTATCCAAAGGGTTCACCATACCTGGGCTCCAGGAGTCCTGCTTCCAATTTGGTTAGTTTAACCCAGATACCCCTGCATAGGAACATGACCAGTCACCAGCTATGGTAGCAGGGTCACTGTGCATTGTTTTACAAATGAGACCATTTTCTTAGAAAAGAGGAGCATGACCAGGACATGGGGGAAGGGAAAAGTGATTTGGGCCACAATCCATTGGGGTTTGAGGTAGCCACATTTGGCAGGTGATCGAGGCTTTAAATTGCTTATTTTTGATATCCAGAACTTCATTAAACTTTGCACTTAGGGATTTTGCAGCATGGAAGTTTCAGGTGGCAGGTAGCCATCTGCGCAGTTCACCCTTACAGACCCCTGGTACTTTCATCTTCTTCTTTCTCCCTCCCTTCATTTATTTCTCTTTCTTACATCCTATTCCCCACTTGTGAGGAGCCACCAAAAATCCTGCAGATTATATACACTTCATTTTTGTTCCTGAAACTGCAAGAAGTGTATTTAAGAAGAAAAACTTGTTAAAAAATTGAAAACTGTCTCAACTGACAATACCGGGCCATCACTTGGGTTTGTTTCCTTTTCCTGTCTCCTGTCCTGACCAAAGCTACAAAGATTCTACCACATTCTTAATCTGAATAACGCCCTGCAAATCCCTCCCATTCCCAGAAAACCAGCAGCAGCAAGGAAGACTTTATTGGAGCCCTACTCAACGTTCTCCTCCAGGAGAGGGAGCACTCCTGTAATCCCACATTTAATCCAGTCCAATAAAACACATCATATCCCATGATTTCTTTCTTGCTTTCTGTTTTTCTTGTTCTTTCGTTCTTAGTTAAGGACAGGGGTGCCCAAGCAGGAAGAAGATTTTCTGCACCAGAAACAAAAAAAAAATGTATCTCCCACCCTCTTCTCTGAGTTCATTACCATCCAAGCTTTACCCTACCTTGTTTTTTTTCTCTGTCCTGCCTTTCCTTTTACTTGGCCATCCACCCACAGACCTCAGGAATGTTGCCAATACCTTCAGGAAACATCCCCGTGGGATCAGTGCCAGAGGGAAGTGATAGAGATGTCCCTGGAGTCACAGGGTGGTGTGCTGTGGGGTTGGGGGAGGTCTCTAGAGGTGAGGATTAGGAGCTGAGATCTCAGCGCAAGGGAACAAAAAAAAAAGGTGCTGCTGTTGGGGTGGAAATCTGCAGTGAGGGGATGGAGGAGATTTGCAGAGATGTGGTGATATTTTAAGGGTGTAGGAAATGGAGAGGGGAAGGATGCGAGGTCACAGACAAGAATGGCAGATATTGGTACTGACAAGAAGGATTTGGTCAGTGGGAGAGACTTCTACCTCACTGAAGAGTGGTATTAGATGTGTTCGCAATTGTCCACAGAGACCTGTTTTATCCTTTTGGGGCTGTCGCAGTAATATCCCTGGTGCCAGAGGCATCAGAGACACACCTACTTGAGGGGTGGGCTGGCTCATCACCTTCCTGACTTGTGATACAATTCTGAAAGAGACAAAAGGCAGAAAATAGGTGGTCAGGAAAAAATCTCAGGGACGCATGGGAAGGAGGATGCTGAAGCTGTCTAAAAGTTGTTGGGGTGGTCAGAGAGATCCAAAGGTGAAGAAAGACCACAATGCTGGAGAGGAGGAGTCAGAGGAGTGTGTTAGCTGTACATAACTGGCTTCCTTCAAGGTTTATCTTACAGACTAGAAAATACCCTTGATCCCTAAGGACCTATGTAATCCAGGAGGGAGAGGTCTGTGCCTGGGCTTGTGTTAAATACAACATTAAGAACAATAATTCATAGACGTCCTTGCAGCCAGGACTATTCACGGAGCTCAGCACAATGAGAGGTCCCATCTCAAGAGGCCAGAGCTGTCTCTGAGTGAAACACTGTAAGTCAAGAAGCTGTTGTGCTATTTCAGCCTCCTACAGAGCTGTCTGGAGGATTAAAACTCCTCTGATGCTACACAAGGCAGGAGAAGCCTAAAGGAAAGAAAAGTGCTCAGGTCAATCAAACTAAACAATGCTTAGGTTTGACTCTTCAACTTGAAACTGGCTCAACTGGAGGTGCCTCCAAGGCACCCTCAGCTGAGGGACTTCCAAGCTGTTGCCTCAAAATAAGGACCCCTTCAAGCTAAAACAAAACTGTGTGTTTCCTTCCAGCATGTCCACTCCCTGCTTACTCAGCTGGTTTTGATCTGAGAAACAAGTCCAAGGAGAAGAGATATATCCAATTGCTTTTCTTGGAGAAATTTTGAGTTTCACTGTTTTTGGGACTTCTATGGAAATTCTAAATTGAAAAATACAGTATTAAATAAAAGTGTGCTGATTTGGTATTCCCCTCCTGCCTGTCTCTTCCTTTAACATCTTCCCTCCTGATCACTCCTGTATTTCTGTTGCGAGAGCCTCTAATCTGGATTTGCCTTACTTAGGTTCAGATCACGAGGCTTAGAAGAAAACCTCTGATGACTGATGAATACAAAATATGGACTAATTTTCCAAGAGGAGGAAAGCCAAGCAAAAATATTTTTTTACCATTCGGCAGCTCTAGTAAGTTGTTTTTCTGCCCTGAGAATGGGATTTAAAGATTGCCTGCTGTTGCAAACAAAATTAAAATGTTTTCTGCTGAAAAAGTGCGGTTTTCTGCTCAGGGAAAGATTTGGTGCCTTTAGTTCAATAAAGTCCTAAAATGTGGTATGCTAAACATCCCTCCCTTACGGCATACCTTTCAAGAAAGGAAATAAAATTGCAAGTCCATCTGAAACACATCCCTTTGCATTAAAAAAAACAGAGAAAGAAATACAAAACCAAATCCAAACCAAGAAGTTAGATTTTTTGGTTTCCTTTTAGATTTAAATATTCAGAAAAATAACATTTAAAACATTTAGAAAGCATGTGTCTCCTCACAAATATTGACACTTATTCTTTGGGATAGTCTGTTAGTTCTGTCTGACTTGTACCAGTGAACTCTCCTCTGCAACTCCCATCATGTGAGCTCACCTCCTGACACAACCTTTCTTGTAGGAAACATCTGATACAGGACTTTGGCAAACCACCTTGTTCAAGTTGTAAAAACCCATCAGTGCAGAAATAATCTACAATGACCAACAAGGCAGGAGGTTATATATTTGACTTAAGGAATTATTTGGTATGATTAACCCATTTTTCAAAGTTGTGCTTGGTTTTACTCCTACCCATGTCCTGACCCCAATCCCCTTGGAGATGCTAAGCCATTAACTTTGGGCTGGCAACCTACTAAGCCACTATGTCTCTGGGGCACAGGGGATTTGTGTGCTTCAGGCAACATGTGATCTTCAAAACAGAAAGCACTTATCAGGAGGGAAAGCACCTGTAAAATCAGATAGTTGTGAGCCAGCATCTTAGGTGTCAGGATACATAATAATTCCTGTAAGCTAAAGGGATGACTATTTTATTAGACTATAAGAAGCACAAACACAATTTTAATGAGCAATTCAAGACACAGAAAATTACATATAGAAAGCACTACAGGACATATTTGAAATCACTTGGGTTTACGAAAAGTTTGCAGAAAACCGTGAATGCACAGAATACCACACATTCACAGAAAATTGTGCATGCACAGAAGAAAAATAATGCAAATTAAAATAAACTAATGCTTAATTCTTGGTAAAGAAAGTTTTCTGATTCCCTAGAATTGAAAGGGAACAAGTGCTACCAAGCAGTGTTTTTATCTTCACCACTGCCAGCAAGGACAGAACTTGGTTACTCATCGCAAACAAACACTTCGTAGAAAAGGGTGCATGTGGGTGCTGAGGAACTCACCTCCACATCACAGAGTACTTTGAACTGAGAGAGCAGTGTTGCATTGTCAAGAGCATGTAAACAGGGCTGTGAGGTCTGGATTTTCAGAATTATTTACAAAGTGCTTAGCTTCCACCTTCTGAGAGGGAGATCCTCTAAGCTGCTATGTAGCAGGATCTCCTAGGAAGGCTAAGCACCTCATTTTCCTCATCAGCAACCCCAAAATCTAGAGATGCTCACTCAAATCAGTGTGTCCCTAAGAGGAGGGAATGAGCTGGGTGCCAGATTTTTCCATGCTGTGTTTTTGACATTACCTACAAATCCCACAGTGTGCCTTGCTTCCGGGAACTGTCAAGCACTTTACAAGTAAATAGGATCCATAATCCCTGGAGAGGCAGAGCATGAGTTCCTTTAACCACTCTGGTGCTGGGCTACTGTCAACCCAAGATCATGAATGTTACAAGGCCAAAGACCAAGAATAAACATGACCTGTGGCCCAGATTACCAGATCATCTAGATCCATGTGATTTGTGGCTGGTCAGAGGAAGTCTATAGCGAAGTTGAGACCCAAATCCTCCTGGATCATAGAATAGCTCACTACCTTCATTGTAAAACACTTCTTGATATCTAATCTGAATTGACCCTCTTTTCTATGAATACTTACAGTTAAACATAGAGGGGGTGAAAGAAGAGTATGAATCTAGGAAGAAATAGGCCAAACAAGTTGAATTACAATTATTTTAAAGCAAGCAAGCAGAATGGCTAAATTCTTACTTAAAAATTAGAAATAAAGAAGTGATGACCAGATTTGACAGGTATTTAATATAAAAATTATTCCCTTCCTTAGAAAGTGCAAGTGACATGGAAAAACTCCTCTCCACATTAGCCCCATGGCTCAGGACAGGTAGGTCTACAGCCCTACCTCCTCTTTCAGTGGCCATCTCTGTTAGTTTTTATTTCCCCTCTCCTTCCTTCTTAGCCTGCTCCTCTATTTGGCCTCAGTTCCCTTGTAGAAACTCTTGCAATTGTGTTGTATAAGACCTTCTTGTGTCTGGGATGTCCACATCCTTTGCCCAAAGGATGAGATGGAATTGATTTCGCATCTCACTGAGAGCATGTGTGCAGAAGCAAGGAGGTCAGTGTAGCCCTGGCATACCACATTGATGATGATAGGATGCGCTGCTGGTTCTCCCTTGCCAAACTTTAGGTCTGGCCAAGGCTGGAGCAACAGGAAAGGTTAATCTCTGTTGAAAGCTTTATTTGGGTAAAGAGGACTTCTACCACTTCACTTTCCTTTGTATTGACCAGTGCAGAGCATTAAGAATGTTAGAAGCATTAGAAGAAATGAAACCCAGTAACAAGCAAAGCCATTGGACACTGGTGTCTTTAAGAAGGAAGGAATATTCATCATTTCCTAGTAGGTCATGCTAAAACTGGACTCACAAAAAATCTTCTGAAGCCTATTAGCTAAGGCACATCCTCCAGGAAATCCTCTTAGAGCAGTGGAGGTGAAAATGTAGCTGATATTACTGTTCCCAGGACTGCAGTCATAGAGAGACAGGGCTGGGAAGGGGTATTAAGAGGTCAGTGGGGCCACGGCCCTTTATCTCAAGGAAGGATCAAGTCCATCCATGTCATATGTCACTGGGCAGACATGGTGCTAATAAGCTCTTGAAGACTTTATGTGATAAACATGCCACAACCTTCCCAGAGAATTTATAGCTAACCCAAATTTTAACTCAAATTCTCAAGGATGTGCTTCGACTCATGGCTTTTTTTCCCCATCCAGTATGGGAATGAAGATAAGATTATTCCCTTCTCTGTCTGTCTTCATGTCATCACATATCATGTCTTCTCAATCCACAGTTTTTCGGGCTAAACAATGTTTATTTGATGAGTTGGATCCAGTAAAATCTCCATAATAATCTCTATCACAATGGGCGCTTGAGTGTACACAGACGCATACATTTTGATGATGATCTCAACTTCTGGTGTTGGACAACGCAGGGTTATGAGGACTTCCATGAGTCTGAAAGTACTCCAGCACAAAGAAGCTGATAGAAAATGTCCTGTGAAAGGAGGATTTCCCTTCTTCCCATTTATACCCCAAAGCCTGTTCTTGGGCATCCTCAAAACACTGGCCCATATTTGGCCAAGAAATGTCTCATGTGGCAGGTCACTGAAAAGACCTGCAACATGGTCGAGTTGAAAATGTCCCTGCCCATGGAAGAAGGGAGAGTTGGAATAGATGATATTTCAAGGTCCCTTCCAAGTCAACCCATTCTCTGATTCTATCATAAACTTTTCTTACAACACTCTAGAAATGTGGGATGAGATGAAGAGCCATTGAAAGGCTCTGTAGAGAGTAAAGACAACCTCAGATTAGATTAGTTTTTTGTCCTTCAGCCTGTAGATGGCACCAAGAAGTACTACTCTTATTCTGCATTTCCTGGCCTGTTCCTGCAGCCGTGGAGCGCACAGGGAGCATCTGCAGAAACAGTCTTGTTGCAGTCAGTGTGACTCCCTGGTAAAAAAAGGGTTGCAAGACTGAGTCTGGCGCCTACAGCCCATATGTGTGGAACAATTCTACTGAAACCTGCATGAGTTGTGAAATAAAGCTGGCACTCTTTTCCTGCAGACTTTGTTAATTCTTAGTTTTTATAGTTTTATATTTGATTTGATGCCTCTAAATTTAAACAGCATGGTGGACTCCAGCAATTCTAGTCCATCACATGTAATCACATCACATGTATCTCTACATCAAGTCTTGCAGTAGTAGGGCTGTAAAAAACATTATAGAAATTATATGCTTTACACATTTCAGGTTATTCCAACACAATGGGAAGGCTCAGGAGGCTCCTGCTCAGGAGGAATTAAGATTCAGCCTCCCACAGGATGCCCACAAACCCTTTCTGCCATGCAACAGTGCAGTGAGGATGATGGGTTAGCTGCTTTCTGAGGGAAGGAGAGGAATTTCTATTGCAAAATCCTTCCTCATCCACAATAGGGAGGTATTTTCAACCATACATGGCTTTTACAGATGTGCCTTGAAATTCAAGCACCAGCATAGAATATGCAACGATCCATTAGTCAAAGACCTAGAGAAAAAAGTTTTGGCACCAGAGCCCTGCCAAGTGGAGTCTTTCGGGGCTTTTTTTTAGTAGCAAGGGGTGCTGGAGGGTATCCAGGGAAGGACAATGGTCCTATGAGAAGTGTATGAAGGTCCTGGTGGGGGGGGGGAGGGGGGCTCAACCTAGAGAAAAGGAGGCTCAGGGGGAACCATCTCACTCTCTACAGCTCCCTGATGGAGGGTGAAGCCAGGTGGAGGTTGGGCTCTTCTCCTATGGGACAAGTGACAGGACAAGGGAAAACTCAAGTCTTAAGTTGTGGGAGTTTAGGTTGGATATGAGGGAAAATGTCTTCACCAAAAGGGTGGTCAGACATTGTAACAGGTGGTGGAATCACCATTCCTGAAACTGAAAGGTATGTAGATGTGCATTTGGAGACATGCTTTAGTGCTGCCCTTGGCAGTGCTAGGGGAACGGCTGGACTCAATAATCTTAGAGGGTTTTCCAACCTAAAGGATTCTATGATTCTATGACTTTAGGACTCTAAGTGCCTAAGAAGAAACCAGGCTGCAGAAGGAACATCAGAAGAAGTTCAGGTAGGTCCTGACACTTTGCTTTGAGAGTTCTATGCTTTTTCTCTTTGCATCTGCATTTCCAATTTTGTAATTGAGCATTTAACTCCTTTTCTGTGCTAAAATAACCCTCAATTTTAATTGGTGTGGTGGCTAGTGTGTACACTTGTTCTAAAACAGCAAACTATAGCATTGCAAACAAGCCCTACAACTTTTTCCCCATCCATTTCTGTTGCATACAGATGCAGTTTTTTATAAACAGAGGTACTTCAGGGGAAGAACATTTGTGCATCCTAAACCACCAACAGTGATGCTGTCCTGCATTCAGAGGAGAGAGCTCTGGGACAGGGTGAAAGGAGGCAAAATGATCTTTGCAAGGTGTAATTAGCAAGCAGTGGTTTGATTGCAGCTGTTCTCAAAGTCGAAGGCTTCTAAACAAGCATCTGCAGCAGATCTGGGGGCTCTTTTGAATGTCCTACTAAATTTCAGAGCATTATTACTGATTTGTGTTGCAAGAGCTTCTTATATGTAGTCCAAGGAGTATCACAGTAAGTTTTGATTTGATATCACAACCCTATCTTGTAGCTGGAAGTTGCACCCAGACTTAGCCAAGGGGGAAAATCTGTGAAAATAGAGGAGAAAAAAGGTTAATTCTCTGCTAGAAATGTTGAAATCAGACTTCCAAAATGCCTGGGGAAGAAGAGCATTCTTGGGAAGGACACTCGCTCAGTCTGAAACTCTCCTGAGTCCCCTTGTTTGGCTTCCAACCCCTCATAAGCAGAAACCATTTGGTTCAAGACCTCAAAGAGAAGCTTGGACAGACTAATGTCTGGGCCTCTGCACTACCCATAAAGCACAGGTAGGTGGGTGACAGTGTGTTCCCAAGCCTGTGGGCAGACCCACATCTCATGCAGTGGGGAAAATGGTGCAGCAGATGGCCATGCATTTCTTCTCTTGCACCCTTCCCCCCCACAAAGTTCACAGAAGTTTTGGTCCTGCAGACCAAGGACGCGCCAGGGCAGCACAGACAAGAGAAAGTTTCAGCCTCAACATTTCAGGGGTGAGATCAAAGAATCATGGGATCATAGAATAGTTTGGGTTGGAAGAGATATTACATCTCATCTCATTCCACTTCCCTGACATGGGCAAGGGACACCTTCCACTAGGCCAGGTTGCTCCAAGCCCCATCTCTAGCCTTGAACACTTCCAGGCTTGGGGCAGCCACAGCTCCTGTGGGCAACCTGTGCCAGGGCCTCACCACCCTCTCCACCAAGAATTTCCTCCCAATAGCCCATCTAGCCCTATCCTCTGGGAGTGGAAAGCCATTCTCCCTAGTCCTGTCACTGCAGGCCCTTGGCCAAAGTCCCTCTCCAGCTCTCTTGTAGATCCTCTTTAGTATTGGAAGGCTGCTGGAAGATCTACCCTATCCTTGTGCTCTCATGCACATCCCCTTCCTCTTCTCCATAGAGATCCATATGCTGGGAGTCATCCATGTGCAGTCTTCAATTCCTCTCTTCCCACTGAGGCAAATCCCTAGATGCAGACATGAACTTAATAACAAACCAATGTCTGTTGCCTCCAAACACCTCCCAGTCTGCAGTCCTAAGGAACCCTTCCTAAAATCTTAAAAAGGCTACAAGCATCCTCCTGTAGGAGAGATACATTCTCCCTTTCTAAAAACCTACAGCTTTTCTCCAGTGAAGGGAAGGGACAAACAGCTAACAATAGGGAGCAGATACACTAGCTTAAGGAAGACAGTCTCCTAAGAAACAGCCCACAACCACTTCTCATGGAGCAGATGTACCCAGAACATATCATGCTACAATCTTGAGAAACCAAGTGCCTGTGCAGCACCGGGGAACTTGTCTCTCTGCCATTTAGCAAGGTGGTCTCTTCTCACCAGGCTACTTTGCAAGGCTGAGGTGCATCTTTCCTTCTTCCCTGCTTGAAGTCATCCTGTGCTCTGTGCATGGCTGAAACCTGCGGGAAGGATTGTAGGAATATGGGGCAAAGGGAGGATTTCCCCGCCTCTGCTTTTCTTTGTAATGGGTGCTGGTGCTAGAAGGACCCCAAAGGGCTCAGGGAGGTTTGCTGCAATTGGGAAAATCCTTGGAAACTGGAAAGCACAGGATGGGCTAATTCCATGGGCCAGTTCTTGGATATGTCCTTGCAAACTGCAGGGGATCTGTTGGGTAAATTTTTACTTTTTTAAATAAATTTTTTCTTTACAATTTTGGGACTGATGGATCCTGCACAGGATTTGGTGCCATACCTGTCATGCCCAGGTTGGAGAGCCCTTAAGAGGTCTGACTGGCTGAAAAGTTGGGGGAAAAGGACAACCTTGGCTAATAGCTTTAAAGCCTTGCTTATCAGCCCTTGCTGTGCCCAGGGAATGGAGGATGTATGATGCTTTTGCTAGGAATTTGACTGGCATGAGAGCTGGGATGGAGGCAGGTTCGTGCAGAGGAGCACTTGCCTTGGCTTCATCAGAAATGCATGGTCTCTGTGTGGCTGGTCACCTTTCCAAGATCTGTGCCTCAGTTTCTCCACTTGTGTTTGGAGACCAGTGCTGTCCCATGGCTGTCTGGTTGCAAACACTGAAAAAACCACAGAGGTTTGAGGATTTCTTGGGGAAGCCTTTAGCAAAATGCAACCTTCATAATGGGCAAGAGCTGAAAACGCTCATTTTTAAAGAAGAATAGCAAGATGCTTCCTGAAAGATCATGAAAGTCTCCCACCCTTTAATAATAACATTTTTTTCCTATTTAACCACTTTCCCATGTCTCATTCTCCTACAGCTCTCTTAGCAAAGAAAGCAAATCTACTTAAGAAAAACACTGAAATCACCTTTTTTGGTCTGTGTGTGCCAATTCTTGTTTTACAAAACACCCCACAATTGTATTAAAAGTGAAGCTGGTCAACTGTCTATTTAGTAACTCTCCTCCTGTGCTGAAGCAGTGCTCATTCAGCACAGGGACCAAAGTTCTTTGGACATACAGTTAATTTTTAGGTGCTCTAATTTTAGACTGCAGCTAGGCAGCTCTACTATGACTTGCTGCCACCAGCAAAAATCTTTGCTTTCTGACTTGCATAAATCTTCCTATCTGTCTGCTGGGGAAAACCAAGGGTGGGACTTAAAAAAAAAAAACAACTTAATGCCCTCTAGCACAAAGCTCACTGTGAAGTCTCCCTTGCAGTTTTGGCCTGAACTTTGCTTCCACTTGTGAAAGAATGGAGGTGTAAGTGCAGCTTAGAAGGCAAAGAAATGGCTAAATTTCAAAACCTCTGTAAATGCTAAATAACTACATGAACAAAAAGGCAAGTGCTATGAAAACCGCTGATGCCAGATTTGGGCTTCGAAGTGGTTGTACCACTAACCAATGAATTGCAGAGGAAATACTCTTTGCTCCAATACTACAAAAACAGTGGCTGTGTACACAGAGCATGGAGGTTTGCAGTGTTGGTGCTCCTACCCCAGACAATATCTAATAGTGCTGAGGCATCAGAAAGAATATAGGACCAGTATCCAATAGGTGGACAGAAGAAATGTGGCATTTCTGAGCACTGTCGAGGCATCTCCAGTCCTGAGGGCAGTTCTGGGCCCCTCACTCCAGCAAAGACATTGAGGGGCTGGAGTGTGCCCAGAGAAGGGAATGGAGCTGGGAAAGGGTCTGGAGCACCAGGAGCAATCTGAGGTAGCTGGGAAGGCTCAGACTGGAGAAAAAGAGGCTCAGGGGACCTTTTCACTCTCCACAAATCCCTGACAGGAAGGTGGGGGTTAGGCTCTGCTCCCAGGGAACAAGGATTGACAGGACAATAGGAAGCAGCTTCAATTTGCCCCAGGTGTGGTTTAGACTGGATATAAGAGAAAACTTCTTCCCGGAGAGAGTTGTCAGGCATTATAATAGGCTGCCCATGGAAGTGGTGGAATCACCATCTCTAGAAGTGTTTGAAAGGGATGTGGATGTATCTCAGAGAACATGGTTTAGTGGTGGCCTTGGCAGTGCTGATTTAACAGTTGGTTGTGATGATCTTAGAGGGCATTTTTCACCCAAATGATTCTGTGATTCCATACCCATTGAGGTTTTACACTCTGCTTGTCCCTTTATTGCATCAGTGGTCTGCTCATCAGTCAAATTTGCTTTTAACACTGTCTGGATAAATTCAGGCTTTGCCCCACCACCTAAATAAATGCTTGTTCTTCCTTAGTTTTTTTCCTGGAGATGTCTCAGGATGCAAAATTCCCAGGGATATATTGGTAGGGGTTTTGAACAACATGGTCTAGTGGAAGGTATCCCTGTCCACAGCATAGGGTTGGAACTGCATAATCTTTGAGATCACTTCCAACCCAAACCATTCTGTGATTCTGTGATTTTGTGTGTCAATGTACTCCTAAAGGGTTCATAGCAGCAGAAATCCCTCTAGAGAATAGGGTTTGCAAAGCTCTGTCATACAAACATCCCCTTCCCAAATTTTTTGAACAAAAACCTGATGAGTACCTGTGAGAAAACAGCTGGGTGTTATATCAACACACGGGAAGGATGTAAAGCACAGCTTGGCTGAAAATCAAGCCATGGGATGGTAGCTTGGACAATTTTTTGGCCACATGGGGTAGATCCTCCATATGCAAAGGTCAACTAGTTCAGTGATCATGGTTGTGCTCAGTTGTCCACAGGTATCTCAGCATGGGCTCTGCTGAGGTCTCCTGGGGAGGGAAGCATTGCTCCCTGCTCATTTAGTTCTTTCTGGCTCTGGACATGGTAGTGGACATCTTTGCACAGTGGCAAAACATAAGCCAATGTCACTGGTCCATGCCAATGACCTGGCCCAGACTGTCTTCGTGCATCTGTAACACATTGTCCTGTTATGCTCCCATTAGAAAGTGTATGATGGCTTTAAACTGAAAAAGAGCAAGTTTAGAGTAGAGATTAAGAAGAAATTCCCATAAGGCCCTGGCATAGGTTGCCCAGAGAAGTTGTGGCTGCTTCATCGCCTGGAGGTGATTAAAGCCAGGTTGGGTGGGGCTTGAAACAAGCTAGGAAGTTGCCCCTCTTCATAGCAGGGGGGCTGGGGCTAGAAGATCTTTAAGGTCCCTTCTAATTCAAACCATTCTGTGTTTTTATGATCCTATAATTCTGTGATCAGTGGTTATCATTTGTACAACAAAGAATGGGCCATACACAATTTGTTAATGGGTTCAGAGATACCCTGGTTGACACTTTGCATGTCTGAAATGTGTCTGGTTCCTGCTCATATGACAGGCACTTCTCTGGTGATGGAACATTGGAAAGTACCAGTCTGGGCTCCTAAAATCATAACACCTAGCTCAGAAGCATGGACAGAGAAGACAGTCCAAGCACTGATGTGAACCTGGGGTAACAAAACACTTCCATCCACCCACAAGAACAAACAAGACTTGAAGAAGCCACAGCTAGAAGCAGGAGAGACCAAGGGGTGAAGAGACCAAGAAGTTCATGAATTCAGGACTAAGGAAAAGGGGTGAAGGATCAAGCTTGAAATTCCTACAACCACCCACATCTGTATTGTTTCTTTAGAAGGATAGAGCAGCTTAGTTCCCCAGTAAGCTTGTGCCTCAGTTTCCCTCTCCATACCTTTGGATTACACAGCTTTTGGGGTTCTGTAGAGAAGCAGGTGATGTGTGGGGATATGGGAACACACCTCTTCTCCCTCAGCTCAAGATTTAGCTCATTACTTGGGTGATGTATGAGCCAACAGCACACTCCCATAAATATTACCTAGAACGTGAAGTGCTCCCATTGAGGCAGGAAAAATGATCAAAAGACAGATGAACCCTCCACTGACTTTCTGCCACCTCAGTACAGAAAGCTAAAAATACCCTCAGGCAGCTGACAGATGGACCTTCAAAAAGGCAGGGGCAGATGTCCAGAGGCATAATTTTGTCAGCACTGATGTTTGTGAGAGCCTCCCAAGTGGCATGTGGAGGGAGACTCAGATTGCATTTTGGGCTGATGTGAGCTCTTCCTAGCTTCCTGTGCCTAAATTAAATGGTAAAGGAAAAGGACATAATGTTTTGGAGGGAAAGTGTGGAACACAGTCTGTGACACACAGCGCAAACAAAGTCAGCACATTTGTCACATTTATGGCAGGAAGAAAAACCTACCATAAAGAGTAAGAAGGAGTTTTGTCACAGTTTTCCCTGCTTGGCAACTTGACAAAGCAAATCTTGATGGCTGGCAGGATCAAACTCCTTGTTAAATACCAGCTCTTACTGTCTGGCTTGTTGTTCACTGATGGTAAGACCTACACTGCTTCCTGTAAGGGGATGATTATGGTTCAGAGGAGGATACAGGGATGAAAGCAGGCATGATCTTGAGGTCCCTGTGGTCTGGGAGGAGCTCTTTGGTGGGGCTTAAGTTGGCAGAACAAACTTGGTGTTCTTGCAAAGTCCTTCCACTTAATGCAAGGCTTCCCCTTTCTATGAAGATGCTCCTCATGCACAAGAAGCAGTCTGCAGAGAGAGCAGAACAAGATTTCCAATCTGAATTCATCTCACTGCAGACATCAGAAGAGGTGGTAGAGCATGGGCGCATCCAAGCTGGGGAAGAGCCTGGAGCTCAAATCATATGAGCAACAACTCAGGGAGCTACAGAGGCTCTGACTGGAGAAAAGGAGGGGGGACCTCCTCATTCTGTACAACTCCCTGACAAGAGGGTGGAGCCAGATGGGAGTCAGGCTCTGCTCCCAGGGGGCAAGGGACAGGATGACAGAAAACAGCTTCAAGTTGCCCCAGGGGAGGTTTAAATTGAGTATTAGGGAAAATTTCTTCATGGAAAGGTTGTCAAGCCCTGGCACAGTCTGTCCAGGTCAGTATGGGAGTCCTCATCCCGGGAGGTATTTAACAGGCATGTAGATGTGGCATCTGGGGACATGGGTTAGTCGTGGGCTTGGAAGTGCTGGGGGACTGGTTGGACTCGATCTTAGAGAGTTTTTCCAACCCAAACGATTCTGTGATTCTACAAAATAAAGACTGATTTGGACCTGATTGTGGTACCCGAGCTGTGGTCTCTACCACAGGAACAGATCTATCATCTTCTGAAAGGGACCAGTTTGATTTTTATTGATGCCTCAACACATGTTATACATGAGGTGAAAGAGTCCTATAAAGACTGCGTTGGCATCCTTGTCTCTCCCTTGCAGCCAATCAGGGCAGAGAAAACTTCCATGATAAAACTATGCGCGCCCTCCAGCCACTTGCCGGCGTGTCAAATGCCCGGATACCCGCGAAGAATGCCCGCCAAAAAAGCCCGCGAAACCGGGTTGTGGGAGGAGCCCTAGCACATAAAAGCAGCTAGCTGCTTAGCAAGTGGAGCTATTTTGCTTTGTGTTGGTTGGAGGGGTTCGGGGCTGGCTCAGAGCGTCATCTTGGCCCTTCTGCCCCTGCCCTCGCGTCTTCTTCCCTGTGGTCCTGTTTCCCTGCCCGTACCTGCTTCGTCCGGATGCACCGTTTTCGCGAACAATCTCATCACCACGAAGACCTTGTGCATCGCAGCCGCCGGCGCCTGCATCCGGCATCGAACCGCGACCACCATCGCCATCATGTTCCCCCGCCGCGACCGTAGCCGCTGCCGCCTGCGTCCAGCCGTGACTGTCGGCCCATCGTGATTACGGCAGTTGCTGCCCGTAGCCGCCTCCCGCAGCCGTCGCCTGAGGCACGCTGCGTGCGGCAGCGTGAGCCATCACGCTGCCGCAGCCTCTTCGAAGTCGCGCCCGGTCCGCCACGGGCGCTACGCCGACGCACTGCGGTTCGCAGCACTGTCTGCCAAACGGACGCTGACAAAGAGCCGGGGTTCCTGTGGTAGCGATGTCCCTGTCTTATGTTTCTTTCTCCGTTTCCCCTTCTGCTCCTTTAGCTGTCCCCCCTGCCCCCCGTTGGAGTACTTCCCCTTTTTATCAATAAACGGTTCTCAGATGTAATATTACCGCGTTTGCACCTTATTTACGTCTGAGACATGCATCAAAAGAATCCTTCCCGACTCCCCCTTTTATAGTGGAACGGATATCTTAGTAGGCTCAGGAGTCAAAACTAGAGAAAAGGCCCTTTTCAGATGCTGTGTTTGCAGCCTGTACAGAGACTACTGGAGTAATGAACAAACCTGGTAGCTGTAAATCCTCTGTTTTAAAGACATATATCAACTCTTGAAACAAAAATCTTATAAAAATACTACTGCCCTAAAAGAAAAAATTTAAAAATCCATGAGCACAGGTTTAACTCATGCAGGTAAATGATTTTATGGTTATAAATCAGAGAATGTAGTTACAAAGACACTTAAATCCTACACTCGGGTGTAATGTGTGCTGACCAACCAAGTACCAGTTTTTACAATGAAGTTTTTATAGATTCAAGCCCGTGGGTGAAGACATTGAACACTGATTCTTTGAAAGCAGGACATTTTCTCCCATGAAGTAGCTGTACAGAGATGAAGCTACAGAGCTATACACCCAAGTTCTGACTCAAAAGTATTACAATCTGCCCCACACCTTGCAAATTATTCCTGCAGTCTCTGAATAGAAGTGAGAAGGGAAAATGTCTTTTCAAAAGCTTTATTCAATAGGCATTGCCATAAAAGTTGAGTACATGTATTAAAAAAATGTGACTGCATAAGGATTCTTTGGTACTTCACTGTGAGATTCTGTAGCCACTAAAATCCAGAAATAAAGGAGTCTAAAACTATTGTGAATTGTTCTTGGCTGCAGAGAGCTGGAGGATTGGCCCCTATCAGTGTTCCTCTGTCCACAGCCCATGTTTTTCAGTCTCATGTGAAGTAATAGTAGGGTATTTGAGCAGAAACAAAAAAAATTGATATTGCTCAAGAATAATCATGCCAGACACACATGTTAATATCAGACAAAGTTGTGTATCTCCTGCATCAACCAAAACATCAAGAAAACGTCCTGGGCATTTCCAAAATCTATCAAACCAGCACCCGGTGTGTGGCTTCTTGTTGGGAAAAACATCCTTGTGGGAACACAGACAAGATATTTCTAATTATTATTTTGGACTGTTTGCTGATTTTCAGGGAGTGGAAAAAAAAAAGTTGCAGAACAAGTACTGGTAAAAGAAGTGAGATACTGCACTGCGCTGCTCAAGTAGTGGGAGTCAAAAGAATCCAAGAATGGTTTGAGTTGGAAGGGTGCTTAAAGCCCATCTTGTTCCAACCCCCTGCCAAGGGCAGAGTCACCTTCCACTAGACCACGTTGTTCCAAGCCCCATCCTACCTGCCCTTAAACACTTTCAGGCATGGTGCAGCCACAGCTGCTCTAGGTAGCCTGTGCCTGGGTCTCATCACCTTCACAGACAAGATTTACTTTCCAATATCCCATCTAACCCTGCCCTCTGTCAGTTTAAAGGGACTCCCCTGATTGTGTCGCTACATGCCCTTGTGAAGGTAGAGGCTGTTCTGGGGCTCACTTGTATCATCAGGTCAAGGCTTATGGTGGTGCAATTTGCAACTTCAAGTCACAAATTAAAGCAGTGGCTGAGGCTATGTATGGTGGTTGTGTTTTTACTCCTGACAGTTGTAATAATCCATGAAGCACTAAAGGATTTTATTATTATTAGTTTATGGGATACTATTGACCATTGCAGGATATGAAGCAAGCAGAGCAGCCCAGAAAACCCCCATGTCCTGGGCCTGAGCTAATCCCACAGCATGGGCAGCAGGGGAGGGGGGAGGGGGTGAATCTGCCCCACTCAGGTGAGACCCCCATCTGCAGTGCTGCCTCCAACATTAGAAGGATATGGAGGTGCTGGAGACCTTAAAGCCCCTGCCAGTGCCTAAAGGGGCTCCAAGAGAGCTGGAGAGAGACTTTGGACAAGGACGTGGAGGGACAGGATAAGGGAGAATGGATTCCCACTGCCAGAGGGCAAGATTAGATGAGATATTGGGAGGAAATTCTTGGCTGTGATGGTGGTTAGGCCCTGGCACAGGTTTCCTAGTGTAGCAATGGCTGCCCCACCCCTGGAAGTGTTCAAGGGCAGGTAGGATGCGGCTCAGAGCAACCTGGTCTAGTAGAAGGCATCCCTGCCCATGGCAGGGGGTTGGAAATTGATGAGCTTTAGCTTCCTTACAACCCAGACCATTTTGTGATTCTATAATTAGGATTCAGAGAATCTGCACCAAAATATATAAAAAGTGAATATATAAATAGTAAGATGATGGATCTGGACAGGCAGTGATCCCAATAATTCAGCTATTTTCCATCTGCCTGTCTCATGCCTATCATAACCTAGCAGTGTGATTTTTTTTTGCAGGCTTTTCTTTCAGTTACAATAAGAAGAGATGGCTCAGCCCTTCTTTGCTTGCGGATAACTTTATTTAATTCAACTGGGAACACAGGCAGGCAGGAGAACATTCACTTTTCACTCAGCAGTATGCTGGAGTGATTTATTTTGGTTCTGGGCTCCCTTTTGGAGGTCTTAGCCAAGACCCTTTGGCTTGGTCAAGACCCTTTCTTTAGACAGGCTTTTGCAATTTTACATTATTATGCAGATTTCCACAGGCCACTACAAGTGTTGGAAAACAGCCTTATGGCCTAATGGGAAGCAAACAAGTCCTGTTGCTATTTTGACTCATAAGGATGGGTGTGGGAATGCCTCAGGGGACTTGAGAAGAAAAAGAAACCATTCTTTCACCTCTGAATTGTAGATTTAAGCTTTCCACAGCAGAAAATATGACTTTTTTTTTTCTTTTTTTTTTTCTTCAAAAACACACTGCTAGACATGTCTCTCTGGGCCAAAAAGTGGATATCGCAGCAGCATCTCCAAAGCAACTGGAAATAACTGCTGACACAGCTAGGCATGACCCTGCCCCCACCCAAAATTCTAGTCAAAAATTGAAGCATTTTCAGAGTTGTTCCAGTTGTGATTGCTGTCCTCTGCACATAAGAAGCTCTACAGGCTCGTTGCTTTCCACAGGATTTTCTTTGAGGGATGTTGAAGTGCTCCTTAAATACAGATTATTCAATTTTCTCCAAATTACAGAAGATGAAACTGAGATTAGGGAAGAGATAGAGACCTGAGCCTTTATCCAGAGCTATAGCAAACTACGTCCTTTACTATTTTTCCCAGACATGATAAAGTTATAAATAATCTAGTTTTATGTCATGGGAGCTGGGATGGATCTGTCCCCAGAAACCTCAACTGGCAAGTGCAGCTACATTAAAACCTTGGTGCAAGCCTAAATAACACCTTGTTTCTTATGGATCAGTTGAATAGACACTTAAAAGTGTTTTTAGAAGAAAATGAGGCTTGCTTAGTGGTTTGGACATTACCTGCAGGGTATCATAACAAAAATGATACTTAATGAAACCATTAGAGCTTCTGTTAAGTTTTAAAGTTTTCATTAATTCCATTTTCATTTAAATTCCTTTAAAAATCATAAGAATAACAAATTTTTTCTCCTTTCTAACCTTTTCTCTTAATTTCATGATTCTTTCAGGAACTCAGAACTCCCAAAGCCAACTGGGGAAAATAAAATCAGCCAAGAACAGGGTGGGAGAGCATTTGAGCAAGAAGAGGGCCATGGTGTCTTAAACAGCTTATCACTAGTAGAGGAATAGGGTGATCCCCTCCCGACCAATGTGAGGGGAGAATGGATTGAGAGCAGCCCTGAAAATGAGGACTTGGGGGTGGGGTGCTGGTGGACAAGAAACTGAACATGCCCCAGCCCCCAGCCATTTTCTCTGCCAGCCCAGAAGCCCTTGTGTGCTGGGCTGATCCCACAGTAGGGAGCAGGGTATGGGGTTTTCTGCCCCTCTGCCCCACTCAGGTGAGACTCCACCTGCAGAGCTGCCTCCAGCTCTGTTGTCCAACATCAGAATGACATGGAGCTGTCGGAGTGCGTCCAGAGGGGGCCATGGAGATGCTCTGAGGGCTGGAGTCCCTCTGCTCTGGAGACGGGCTGGGAGAGCTGGGGGTGTTCCGCCTGGAGACAAGAAGGCTCTGAGGAGGGGCTCGGAGGGATCTGCAAGAGAGCTGGAGAGGGACTTTGGATAGGGGTCTGGAGTGACAGGACAAAGGGGAATGGCTTCTCATTGCCAGAGGCTAGGGATAGATGGGATATTGGGAAGAAATTCTTAGCTCTCATGGTGGTGAGGCCCTGGCACAGGTTGCCCAGAGCAGCAGAGGTGGCTAACTCATGCCTGGAAGTGTTCAGGACCAGACCGAATGTGGCTCAAAGCAACCTGGTATAGTGGAAGGTGACCCTGCTCACGACGGGGTGTTGGAAATGCATGACTCTTAACGTCTGTGCCAATCCAAACCGTTCCGGGATTCTATAGAACAGGGCAAGAAAAAGCTTGTATAGGGGGCGGGCCTCTGCTTGGTCTCCCCGCTCCCAAATCCCTATCCCATGCAGAAAGCTGCATCAGCGGGGCCAAGACCTTTTCCCTCATCCCCATGCCCGGGCTTCAGAGACCCAGGCGCCGGGCCGAGCGGGGCTGGGGTGGGCTGGGCCGGGCCCGCCCCTGCGCTCTCCCTCCGTCTCCTCCTCCTCCCCGAGCTATATATGGATACGCGGCCGGAGTTTCTCCTACTCGCTGGCTGCACCGGGGCGGCCGAGCCGGGTGCCCTTCTCCATCTCATGGCCCTACTCGAGTCCTAAGCACGCCTCTCACCATGAAGACCATCATTGCTGCCTACTCCGGGGTGCTCCGAGGTATCGGGGGGGAGTGGGCAGTGGAACGGGGTGGAAATGAATTCTGGGGGCCGGAGGGGGATGCTGCGGTGCGGAGCAGCATTCCGGTGGTTCAGGGGCTGGGGTGGGAATAGCGCCGAAACAGTCAGCTTTATGATATTTCCCCCCTCTTTTTTTTGACCGCAGGAGCATTGTTCAAGGGCAGTAAGGAGGGGGAAGACGATGTGCAATGGCGGGGAGGCAGCTGTAGCTTTTCTTGGGTTGAGGATTACAGGATTCTGCGCAGGTTATGTGTTTTAGCGGCTCGGAGGCTCGGGGTGCGCTCCTGGAGCTGTTGGAAACGGTTCTGGCTGGTCTTGCACATTTTGCCAAGGTGCGAACTGCACCGGTGTGGGCGTGGGGCACTCGAAAGACTCGAGTCTTGTCGTCATGGTAGGAAGAGAAGTGTAGTAGTTTTATCGGCACTAAGTGGCTAATAAAGTTCAGTCTCAACTTTATTTCCATATTATCATTTAGCTTGGAAAAGCCCTCTTTTGCAAGTTGAACTGCTTCATAATACTGTCTTCCTGACCCCTACATCAAGGGGAGGGGGGAAAATTAGCAACTTGTTGCTGTTTTTGCTGTCTTTTAATGAGTTGAAGATTCTGTGCTCAGCAGGAGTTTCGCTGTAACCAGTTCTGCCAAGTTTCCTTTAACAGCCCTCCGTGCTGGTATGGTATGTGACTTGTTGAGAGAGGTGGAATGGGTGTCAATGGCTGGCGCCCATCGTGGGCAGAGCTGCTGCGGACATCGAACACTTCCCTATGCGCTAGAACATGTTCATTAAAGGCTTTGGAGAGACATTATAGGAAATCCCAAATCACAAGCTACCTTGCCTGCTTGAAAAGGCACCTCAAAGGATCTTGCAGGAATAAATTCAGCAAGTCTAAATGTTTTGCATCCCTTCTGCAAGGGTGCTTGTCTAGAGAAAGGTCAGGATTTGCAGACAGTGGGGGCTTTTCGTGAAAATGCAGGTGGATGAGGATTTACCCTGTGATGTGTGGAGAGTCCTTGAGAAATTGCTTTATGTTGTGAAGGGCTTTTTGCCCTCAAAAAGCAAACTGCTAATACCTTCTGGGATGAAGAGACCAGTGCAATGGCTTATTGATTAAACAAATCATTAAAAGAACTGAAAGGACATGAACCTGGTGAATTAACCCCTGAGGTCTTGCTTTTGCACTGTGCTGCCCAGTCCTGGGCATAGAGCTTCCAAGTGCTCATCTCAGCCAGAAGGATTAGAGATTGATCCAGAGGATCAGTTGTGAACTGACTGGGGAGAAGACCTGCATGTGTTTCCTGTATTCAGATCTGTTTCTTAAAATAACTTCACTTGCTTGCATGCCTAACAGAGGACATGTTAAGTTTTCAGTTGAGAGAGGTCACTTGAATTAGCAGCATCTGAACTGTTAAATTGAGAGTTAACTGAAAACTAAGTGCAGAGAATAAATAATTCAGGAAACCTATAAAATATGTAGAGTTGACCTGAGACCTCAGCAGCCACCTTGTTGGCAATGGCATATTAATGATGGATCTAGGACACATGCATAATTCAAAATGGAGTGTGATTCAGGGACAGTGATTGGCCACATCTCTAGATAATCCTGATTAGTGATGGAAAGCTGTCTTAACTCTCCTCAGGTCAGTTTTCCTCTGAAGCATCTCGTGGGGATCCTGCAGTGACACTTGTGCTTGTTAACTTAATGTAACTTTTTTTATGCTTGGGGAGATGGGGAATGTTGCCTTGGTGACTGCAACATCCACCAACATCTTGCCGGTGCTGTAGCCTGCCTGGGCTGGAAAGCACAGGACTGGCTTCAAAGCTGAATCCAAGTGCTTCCCAGAGGAGCTATGACTTGCGCTGGGTTTTGATGATAGTGATGTGGGATCCTGCAGATCCCACTGGCAGAGATGATGCGGTATAGAGGCTCATTCATGAGACTTTATGTACTGCTTGATCATGTTGGACAACTTCTCCCACTACAGAGGATGTGTAGACCAAACCCACTAGATTTCTTTTTTTTTTTCCTACCTCCCAGAATATTTTTTTCCAAGTATCATGCTTGTGCAAAGGCCTGACTTTGAGGTGAGCATCCAAATGGCTCATACTGTCCTTTAGTCTTATTGCATTCCTGGCATCTGATTTTGTCCTGGTGCTTGTAAATTTGGCTGAATTAAGTCTGATCTTATTTAAAAACAAGCAGGAAAAAAAAAGAGGTGCAGGCATCTGCCTCTGTATCCATATGCAGAGGAATGTCCTTGGATATCAACCCAGTATTCCAAAAATCAGAGCAGATCTTGGACCAATGCCTAGGGTTGAATGATGCTCTGAGACACCTGGTCAGGTAGGAGGGGTTATAGTCTCCTCATCTTGACCTGCCCCACTTTGGCCATAGGATGCCCAGGAAGTCTCCTCCTTGTGTTTGGCAGAGCAGCAAGGAGGTCTGTCTCATCCCTCTCTCCTGAGGAAAGATTCCAGTGTGGCTGGAACATTGAAAGGTGTCCTGTGCTGTAGTGTTTTTTCTAATGTTGCTTCATCAGTCAGAAGTTTGGGATGAGGAAAATGATTTTGATTAGATTTACCTTGGAGTTAGTCTTACACTGCATGTGAGGTTTGCCAGACTTCAGTTGCAGCCTGGGAGCTCCTGTTTTGGGAAAACAGGATCACAGCTGGCTGCAATGAGGCGTTTTGTTGTGACAGAGTTGCTTGGGAGGTGGAGGACTAGGCTTGTTCATATGAAACTTCTATTTCAGAGCGGTCATGTCTTCTGGATGTACTGATGAGCTGTAGTAGGATGGGCCATTTTCTCTTGTCCAGACCTATTCAGTCTTGCTAATGTAAATCTAAGCTTGTTGGCTGGTCTGGGACAGTAGGGTCTTGTGGGTTACATCACTTTAACCTACATAGAGCTGTGAGTGTGGAGACTGAGGGCTGTGAGTAAATGCAGAACTGACATGAGAAATGTCATGACAGATTTGTTTACTAGGTCTGGAGAATCTCAGTGCCTTTCTAGAAGAGCTGAAATAATTTTATTTGCATGTCCTTGTTAACAATATTGTTATAGACACACTGCAGATAATATAGTATTATATTACTAATATAATACTATATAGTATAGTATAATGTAGTACTGCAGATAATATGGGATTGAGTAGCTTCCTTGGATAGGAGCAAACTGTTCTAAAGCTGTGTGCATAGCAGGATAACTATATGCTGCTCTGGTTACTCATTATTTTCTTAACAAAAGAAACAAAATCATTTACTCTATAGTGAATATGTTTGTGCTTGGAGCACCCAAGTAAACCAAAGACACAAAAGAACTTATGTTGCTCAAAGGGTTTTATAGGTGTACCAGTGTACTGAGTATGCTCCTGCTCTTGCATGGGAGGCTGAGTCCTCCCGAATATACTAGTATTGGTCTGTTCATCTTATCTATCTTTGCTATGCCTCCAATTTCAGCTTCTCTGCCAAATATGTAGCTCAAAATGTCCATTTGCAAATTATGCTTTGATGGATCTAATATGGTTTTCCTCTAAAGAAGCTGTGTGAAGTTTAATTCTTGGCCAAGAGTTAACATGCTAATTACTAGGAAAAGGTGGTTGATGAGGTTTGGCTTTAACAAGATTTCAGTGTATTTTTAACTATATATAAGACTTGTACTACTTCTCAGTTAATTTCTTTGTCTGACTTTTAATTAAGTCCAGTCACTTGGGTTTTTCTGGTGTTCACATGTGAAGTCCTGTTTACTTTGGGAGCCTTGATTCTACTTCCCTGCCTAGATAAATGTTGTTTATGTAATTTATATGAAATAAACTGTTCTAGAAGAGCACCAGATGCTGAGTCCATATTGCAGGAGTCAAATGCTTAGAGTCAAAGCATTATCTGACACCAGGATCTTCTTGGTAGCAACTCTTGCATTTGATGTTAAATGGAATTAAATGATAAAAGTATGGTGAGCCCATCATCAGTTGCAGGATAGCTGGCTAATGTCCCTGATCTTCATTGGAAGGCTGCAGATGACTGCCCTCTTTGAGCAGCAGAGAGGTCTCCTGGAGAAGCTGTTACTCTATCTCTTGTTACAAGGAACATCCTTGAGAGCCATGTATGGCTTAGTGCAGGGAGTATCCCATCACTACTCCAGGGAATGGGCTGCAGTGTGACCTTGGGTGCTCAGGATCTCATCTGAGACTAGGAAAGCTGTTGGTAAAGTATGTCCTGTGTGGATATGATTTGTCAAGGCTGACCCCAACAGTCATGGAATGGCTTATGTTAGAAAGGATCTTAATGATCATCTAGTTAAGGCTCCCCAGTCAGGTTTTCCAGTTCTGGGACAGGTACCCTGGAAAATCCTCCAGGGTCTGTGATGTGTGGGCAGCGCAGGACAAACTACTATCTTCAGTGGTAGGAGATGGATGTTTGGGTTTCTTCAGGATCTAGAATATTTCCTTGAGAGAAGACTGAGAGGAATGGATATAAAATATAGTTATGTCTACTGGGGCCATTTAAACTAGATTATTAGAATAATCTGTTTCCTGAAAGTTAGAGAAAATGCCTTGGGTTTTTACTATGTGAAGGGTGCTTGGTGTGGGCCCACAGGTGAGCCCTTAAGACAAAGTACTTTCTCTAATGGACTGAATTCAAGTGTCAGTGTTGGGTTATTCTTCTGTGGCTGAGCACCAATCCCCATCTTCCCCCCTCCCTTTTTTGCTGACTTGTCAGAGCTCTTCTGCTGCATCGCTAGTAACTGGCCTGGTTCTCCAGAGCATGGAGGGTCTTTCCAAAAATGCCTCCTGGCTACTGAAACTGAAAGGAGACAAGACTTGCATGGGGTATTGAATACAGAGTGTCAGGTCTGACATGATGAACAGGAGGCTCAGGACTGTCAGGAAAGGGTTGTCTTGGCATTAAAATCTGTAAATGTCTGGTTAATGAAATGGGTTAGAGTCTGCAGGTTTGGTGAATTTGCCAGGTTGACTGACCATTCCCACAGTCCTTTCCTTTGCTACTGGGCATCTTTCATTTCTTAACTGGGAATTAAATGTTAATATTCAGGCCATGGTAACTACTTTTCTGGTGTGGAGAATCTTGTTCTCTTTGAAGCATATCTTTGCTTTCAGCAAATAACTGACCCAGGACACTTGTACAAGGGCAGGTGCTTAGAGCTGTCTGACAAATCACTGCTTTCCCTCTGTCTGCAGGAGTTGAATGTTAGTTTCATGTGGTTCGAAAAACAAGCTGACAGTTGACTTGAGCTACCCAAAACTGGTCTATTTACAGGGCTGGCAACACCTACAATTTGTTCAAACATCTAGAAAATGCTGAAGTACAAATTCTCATCTCGAGGGATAAACAGTCCTCTTTGGGAAGAGGATAGAGATTTAGCTGATCCAAGGCTGAAGTGTTGGGTTTATGAAACCATAGGGATTTGGTAGTGTAAATGCAGGTGCTGGAAGAAAAAAATTACATGGGACTGGGCTTTTATTGTGAGTCACAAATAATCTCTAAAACTTTTGGCTTCTTTTGAGGACATAGACATTACGTGCAGTGACACCACTGTTGCTAAAATGCTTTCTTTAGACTTGTATCTGGTAACCCTCGGTCTACATCAAGTCTGTCCACATGCAATTTTGTAAGGTTTTTGGGATAGCAAGTTCCTGGAGTTGTGGCCCTGCAGCAAGAGTTGAGCAACTTGGTCTAGTGGAATGTATCACTGGCCATGGCAGGACATTGGATTGAGATGAGATATAAAGGTCTCTTCAAATACAAACCATTCCAAACCCAAAGATTTCTTTTACCCTTGAAGAGGCAACTGGTTTGTAAAAGAAAATGGGGTGAAGTTTATCCCTCAACCCAAATTTGGGGATTTACTGCTAGATTTTACAGCATGGGATTTCTGAATCTCACTGGTTAGATACTCTACTGTGGTACATCAATGCACGGTTACAGTTTAACTCAACATGTTCTCCTGTCTCTCCTCAGAAACAGGAGAACTATGTGCGGGATTCATTCTTAATACTGTACTATATTGTCTTGTAAAGGACTGCCTCCAGCTCTAGCTGCTGCTTCAACCTGGATTAATGCTGTAGGTTTCAGTTTCCTGGAATTGTAGTGGTATGATCTATCCCAGCCTAAAACTTGGTCTGATTAATTAATCTAGTGCACTACTGCGATTGTCCATGTAACATGGACTAAGCAGTACCAAGGGTCTGAACTGGATGGTCTGGCTTTAGATTTAGACGGCAGCCTTTGGTGTAACTCCCCCCTGAATGTTGCCAGGGATGAGGCATTTCTGGGTAACCCGTGCCAGTGTTTCACCATGCTTATAGTAAAAAACTTCTTCCTTATCTAAACTGACTCTCTTTCCTATGAAACAGTTGCTTTACATATTTAAATTATGTGCCAGTGAGAGTGTCTTTATGGAAACTACCAAAAATCCTACTGCCTGCTTATACTTATAGAAGCTATTTTCAATCCTTTTCATTTGACTGAGTAGGAACACTTGCTATGTTATTACCACTAGCAGGCTCATACCTTGTCAGCAAGAACTGAACCTATTCAATGTAATTTCTTCTTTCATAGTCCTAATAACAGGCTAATCCTTAAATACAAAAGGAAATATGTAAGTATGCATGAACATGATTTGTATTTTGGCCAGTTATTATTATGGTGCTTGTAAATAAAGTAATAAAGAAAAGTGAAGGAAAACCCACTTGCAAGTGTTTCTTTCTGACTGTTGAGTATATTGCCAAAAGCTGCAGTGGATGGTTCTTCACATAGAAAGCAGGTGTTTTCAATGTTTTAACCATTTGTGGTTTTTTTGCTGCTTGAATATCTTAAACTTCTACAGAAGTGGCTTTCAGCTGCTTCCTCCTAATTTACTGCTTTAGGAATGCTGATAGTTTTCCTTACTCATAGAGCTGTGGATCTTCAGGGCTGTATGTTGAAGTGTTGCTCAACCAGCCCTTAGGCTGTGCTGAGTAAAGCTGGAGCACTGAGCTTTCCTTGAACAGCACTGGGAGTTGTGCAACAGGCCTTGTGAAGGGTGGATGAGAATAGCTTAGACTAGCCTGGTGTCTGCTTGCCTGTGATTTTAGGCAACTGATCTTTATCTTAGTTTGAGCTCATGGAGTTCCCTCTTATCAAACACCACTTCGAGGAACTGGCAGTTTGAGGTGAAAGTTTGTGTTAGGAACATGTGTTAATATCCTTAATTAAATAACAATTAATGCATTTTTATGGTCAAGTGAGCAGTCTTGTTCAGGTGAGTACTGATGGTTATCCATTAATCCCTTCCAGTATTCTGAAAAAAGCTGTATGTTGGCAGATGGCAGTCCTTCCTCTTCCAGGATGCCCAAACTCCATGGAAAATATTAGCAAGCCTTTCTCTGAAGGCAAACTGCACGTTTATCTGAAACTTCTTACTAAAAAAGTTGGACTTGATGACCATTCCTTCTATGATTCTGGTTCAAAGGAAAAATACTGTTCCCTTTGCTCAGTGTGCAAATGTAACTTTATTTCTTTTATTTTTTTTTCTTTAGGCACGGGATCAAACATTCTTTCTTCTCTGCAGGATTTGTTCTGGCTATTGAAATCCAAAGCAGAGAAACAACTCCAAATCATCTCAGTACTGCAATGGGTTCTCACTTTCCTTATCATGGGTAACACCTTTTGACCTAAAGCAAAGGGGTTTTGGCTGTGATTGTGGAAGAATTTTAATGCAAAAATACTGACTTTTACATAAGCGTTAATTACTGTATGTGTACTGAAGCAGTGTAGTTCCTGAGGTGCGTGGAAATTGTAAACCAGTTACATTGATATTTTCAACTATAAATGATTTTTCCTGGCTCCAGAAAATCATAAGAGCTATGGAAAGACTAAGTAACTGATGTTTTGCTGGTGTCTGTGTCTACCTTGCAAATGAGGCTGAAACAATTGGTAAATATGTTACTTGGCTCACTCATGGGAATAGCCACAGAGATTTCTTAGAAGCAGCTGATAACCGATGCAAGTGATTGCAGCAGGAATGCCTTCCTTTTGGCTTGGTCTCCTTCCAGGAGGTACCAGAGATGGGCAAGAAGTGTTTCTTAGACCAGTAAAAGAGTAAAGTCTGTTTGTCCCTGGGTGCTTGGATTATGTGAAACCTAAGGCTGCTCTGCTCTATTGGATCATTAATAATTAAACTGGAGAATGACTGCTCTCAGCATCTGTCTTGCCCTACTCTCCCAATGCAGTTTGTGCTAAAATGACAATATCATTTGTGGATGGGATCCTTGGCACCGTGATTGGGATGGCTGATATAGAGCTGGTATAGCCTGTGGAAGATGTGTGTATCTGTGGGGAAAAGAAACCTTGGTGTGGACTAAAAAAGAAATCTTGGTGCTCATCAAGTATGGTAAAGCAGCTGCCCTCCCTGGAGATGTAAGAAATGCCTGGAGGCATCATTAAGGGGAGGTTGAGGTTTTCCAGAGCTCTAGAGGAAGCTGCCTCAGCCCTACATATAAGGGATTTTTAGCCAAATCCAATTTGGTTGAGGATTAATTACAACAGACTTGAGACTAAGATTTCACCATAAAAGAGTCAAAAGGCAAGGGGTGTAAATGGAGACCAAAACCTGATGCAACTTTGTTTTCTTCTTTCTTACACCTCTCCAGGTATTGCTTGCACTTTAATCCTCATGTACATACTGTGCACAGATTGCTGGGCAATTGCTGCTCTATATTTAGCCTGGCTGGTATTTGACTGGAACACACCAAAGAAAGGTAAATATTGCAGAACAGATTCTTGTTGTTAAAGTGTCCCTGTCTCCATATTTGGACAAAGAAGCACTTCCTTGTAATTTATGACTTCTCTTCTTAGTGGGACTTGGCTGAATCACTGATCAAGAGCATTATTCAGTGAAGCATTTAAATGTCAGCCCTCTGCATGAGCAGTGACTGCAGGTTTCATTGATGCTGAGGGCAATATAAAATTAACATTCACTGCTATTATGCCACTGCTGGCTTTTACTAGCATATTTATACGGCATAAGTTCTTTCTGTAGTTCAGAAAGATCTAAAGATTCAAGACATTGCTGTCTTCTCCAGCTCTTGCAAGGCTCAGATTATGATGTGACTATTAAGATGTGGCTCCTCTATGGAGTCAATGTTACTTCAAATTAGGCAGAAAACTTTATTTTAGAAGAAAAAAACCCAACTTTTAGAAGCCAGCTCTGGGAATCAGCAGTGGTAAAAAGCTTTGGCAGCTACTTTTATAGCCACATGAGCACAGTTCTCCATTGCTTCGAGATGACTGAAATAATCCAGGATTTTTGGCCGTTCCTAAAGGTTGAATCTGAGTGTTTTTTGAATTGTAGGGTTGTCTACCTTGAATTTGCAGTCAGGCCTTAATTTGCTTGAAGTACTTTGTATTCCAGAGTGTCCACTCAGCATTCAGTGAATGATGCAAGTGGAGGAATGAAAGTGTTGATTCCTCTAATGAGACAGCAAACATTGGAGTCCTTTAGGGTTCTGATGGACAGCCATGTGGAAAGAGCTTTAAAAACATGATTCATTTTTCTCAACAGGGGGAAGAAGATCACAGTGGGTGAGAAACTGGGCAATATGGAGATACTTCAGGGATTATTTTCCAATAAGAGTAAGTAAAAGTTTAACTCTATACCCTGGGATTTAACTGCTTTAGTGTCTTGTACTGGCACTAGTCTATCTATGATACTGAACTATAAGCAGGACATGGCTCAGTTGCTATTGCCATACTACTGCTTGTGGCAGCTGTGATTAGAAAATCTGTACTGTATCCGTGGTGGCAATGTGATTGCCAGAAGCTGCTGTTTCTAGTGGTCTTGCTAGATTCCTGGAGGCAATCTGCAATTCTTGTTCATCTCTCTAGTTTCTGGAGACACTGGCACAGGTTATCCAAACAAGTGGTGACTGCCTCATCCCATTAAGCGTTCAAAGCCAGGCTGAATGGGGCTTGGAGCAGCCTGGTCTAGTGGAAAGTGTCCCTACCCATGGGAGGGAATTGGAAGTGGAGGATCTTTAAGGTTCCTTCCAATGCAAATCACTCTGATTCTCTTCTGTGCTGCAGTAGTCCTGTGCAGTGCCTGACCCTAACACTGTTCCCATCTCATAAATCATAAAATCTAGCTCAGTATTTGCCCATTTTCCAGTAACACTTCTGCTCTGGGATGTACTGGGCCAGAATATTTGGGACCCCTGTGCACCAAAAGTCTTAGCACTTTGCAGGGAGCAGTGAAATTTGTTCTCAAGTCTGTTTACTTTGGAGAAGTGGGTTTTCCAGCACTGGGAGTAGCCTTAGTTCCCCGGCTTGTAACTTGCTCACCACATACTTGTATTTTTCCTGCTGGTTCAGACATGTTGCAGGAAGAGGACAGGGCTGCCAGACAACTCTGAGACTGCAGAATTAGTTGGATGACTTAGAAGGGAGCAGGGGTCAAATTCGGCTAGGAGGGAACTCGATCCTCTTTGGAAGGGCGCACAGCTGAAAAGACTATTATGTAAAGTTGCTGGCAAGTTTTATTCAGCTTGAGTATGAGCGAGGGACCTTGATACAGCTTTTGAGCTACCTATCCCCAAGATAGTCTAGCCTCAGAAAGGAACAGGGAATTCAATTCCAGCAGAATGCCAAAGCGGCTTAGACTGGATTCTTCCTTTGCAAAGTCACTTGAACTTTCAGGGTGCCTGAACGTGCTGCTGGTGAACAAGCCTTTTGTTGTACTCTTTGAAACATAGAAACATTTAGGTTGGAAAAGACCTTTAAGAGCAAGTCTGATCATTAACCTGGCACTGCCAAGTTCATCATGAAACTTGCTGTTGTTGACAGGTAATTCTTGGCAAGTCTTAAGTGTACGTGGAAAAATTCGCTCTGCCTGCCCAGGCTGGAAGTCAGCCTGGGTCTCATGGCTGACAGAGAACTGAGCAGGCTCTGCTGCTGAAGATGGGTGTCAGATATGTTGTGTTCTAGTACCAAGTTCTTGGTGCTGCACTAAATACTGCTGCCTTGGATATTGCTGAAATGGGCTCTGTTATGCTGGGGACTTCATTACAGAGGGTCATCTGTAGTACTGGTTCTGCTGTTTCACCATTCCTTTGATGGCACATTTATCCTTGTCTTCATGGAAGTATGCCTGCAGAAGCCCTGCAGGACAGATTCACTGTGGATATTAAAAGTTTGTCAAGGAGCTGGGTTATTTAAGTAGGTTTAGAGATGAGATGGGGTAGATAAACTTTGCAACAGTTTTTAAATAAATACTTGCTAGTTTACATAGCCCATTTGTGAGAACTTCCTATGGGTGTAATTCCTTTACCACTAAGGAGGAGAAGTTGTGCAAGATTTATGGAGTCCACTACTAACTCACATGCAAAGGGCAGAACAGGAGGGCTGACAGCTCAGAGATGACTCTTGCACATGTTTTGGGTGAACAGCTAGCTGGCTGCAGGGAAAAGCTGCTACAGGGATCTTAGGGCAGAGAGGTGCTAGAGGTAGTTTTCTGCAGTTACAGGACTGATGCATGAAGAATACATCAGCATGAGTAATATCTCTGGATATTAGGAATGGCACCAAGAACCAGAATGCCTTGAGCCTGCTAAGAGCATGGGAACTCCTGGGTTAAACTAGTTACCTGTTCTTGGCCAAGAGGGAGAGGATCACTTGTTTAAATGTTCTCTCTGCAAAAATCCCTTTTACTGACTCTTGCTCTGTGTAATGGCTCTGTAGTGCTTGGTTTGTGTACCAGGCTTATGGTTTGTCAGGGCAGTCCTCTGCTGCCTCTTATCCTGTGCTGTGTGTCTGCTGAGCACTGCAAGGACAGATCACACCAGTGACAATCTCACTGGTGGTACTAGTAATGCTGAACTTAGCTCCAGCAAAGTCTGCATATAGATCTGTTGTAGCTGCATTCATACTTGTACAGGTACCAGTTGTGTTGGGCTATCAGCTCAAATTTAATTCCTAGAATCATGGTACAGTTGGAAGGGATCTTAAAGCTCCTTTCATTCTACCCCTCTGCCATGGTCAAGGACATCTTCCATTAGACCAGGTTGCTCCAAGCCCTACGTAGCCTGGCCTTGAGCACTTCCAGGGATGGGACAGCTACAGCTGCTTTGGGCAACCTATGTCAGGGCCTCACCATCCTCACAGGGATGAATTTCTTCCTATTTGGCTTGCTGTATTAGAGCAGCTGCATGAGAGTCAAGCTCTGCTCTGATGTTTGTGCTGATGAGGCTGGTCTCATTGGAGTCAGCAGTGCCTCCCAGCCTGAAACACCAGGACTATTGTAACTATACCTGAGATATGAGGTCATGTTTTGTAATACCAGGTGGATTTGAAAAGCAGCCTGAATTTGGCTCAGTTACTCAGCATGAGCAGTGGTTGGCCACATTCTCTGGGACTTCATGCAGCTGCTCTGACAGTAATAAGCTATTTTAGCACACTAGAAACTTAAGTTTGTTTGCTTGTTAATGGCTGGCCTTGTAAACAGCTTTAAGCAAATCAACACATGAAGCATCTGAGGAATGTTCCAAGGAACTGAGTCCTGGACCTGAAGTGATAGGTGAAGTCCAAGCCCTTGTAGGTATATGCATGGGGCTGGACTGGAGCAGACATCACTTGAATACAGCATCTGCATCTCATGGTGTTGATCCCAGCAGCCTCCTAAGCATATACTGCTGATCTGATGATGTCATGCTGGGAGTGCCATAATCTAAAGGTTTTATTTAGGTAAAGAATCTGTCACCCGAGCATGTGGACATCTCCATGTGCAATAGGACTCCAGGTAGCCAGGGTTTCAGGCCTTTGGCTCACCTTTGTTAGACTGTGAGCACTTTAGGTGTATGCAGGGAGACTTCCTCACTGCAGTGGAAGAGTGGACATCTGGCCAGATGAGGATTTGCCACCCAAAGTGTCTTTTTTAGTTGTTTTTTTTTTTCCCCTCAATTTGTCTTGAATTCTGTGTCTTGGCTAGCTTCCTGGCAAAGCTCCTCCTTAACTGTTGCACATGAGTTACAGAATGGAAATAGAAGGGTTTGATTGCTATGTCCTAACCTAGTGTAGTGGAAGGTATTCCAGCCCATGACGGGGTTAGAACAAGCTGAGCTTTAATGTCCCTTCCAACCCAAGCCATTCTGGGAATTTGTGACGTATATAATACTGTGAGCCTAGCAGGGTATCTTCAGGTCCTGGCTTGCACTGCAGGGAAAGTAAGGTAATTTCTTCCGTAGTGTTGCTCTCTGTGATGTGGCTAAGTGCAGTTCTTAGGTTGTTTTGCAAGTTTACATGCTCATGAGACCTGCTGCTTGGATCCTGCAAGATATGAGCTGTGGTTTTCTGCTCTCTGCATGCTTCCATAATCAGTGCTGCTCAGCTTCCATGCAAACAACTAATTTTTTTCCTGTTTTTTGGCTCCTGGTGCTGAGTAGCAGTGGTTCTGCATACCCCTTTCTCCACTACTGAATGTACCACTGTTCCTAAAAATAAAATTGGCAGTATGGTTCTTTAGCTGTATCTGGCACTCAAACATTAACACTTGTTTTCTTTACACTATTGCCCTGGCTTACTGCTTCTATAGGCTAGCTTAGTTCTGTGTAAAAAAATCTGTTTTTATTAGACAGGTGGATGAACTTTGCTCCCAGAGAAACAGGTTTGATTTCTAACAGCAGCTGGGAACAAGTGTGTTAGTGCAATGGGGTGAAGGTTCAGCTTCACTCCTAGTACTGACTGTCTAGTTGAGATGCAGCAGGGATGTGCTGACTCTGCCTCATCATGGGAGCACCAAGGCTCCAAAGAGCTGTGTGGGACTGGAGAAGACCTTGAAGGCAAAAGGAAAAATCAGTTGGAGGTTCAGAACAGAGTTTCATTAGTGTTGTTCATTGACAGCTATAGCAATTCCCTGGGGCAACGTGATAACACTGTTTGCTTTTCAAGGGGAGGGGTTCAAGCAAACAAACAAACTCCTGAAGAGAGGCATGGAATCATAGAATGGTTTGGGCTGGAAGGGACATTTAAATACATTCTAGTTCCAAAGCCCCATCCTGTGCACTTTACTGTCTTAACTCTTACTTGAGTCTAGAAATACATGATTTACAGTACTTCAAAAATTCCTGCTTCTAAATTAAATTTAGGGAGAGATGAAGGTGTTGGCAGGTCAGACCAACCCAGGGCCAGGTTTGTGCATTAGCAGATTCAAGACCTCCACTTGCAGAGAAGTGCCCAACTGATGTCAGTTGGTCTTATGTTCCCTGTCTTGACTTGGGTGGAAGAACACAGAATCACTAAGGTTAGAAAGGACCTTGAAGATTGAGTTCAACTATTCCAGTGCCTTTTGGGTAATTTTTCTCTAATACCTAATCTAAACCTCCCTTGGTGCTACTTGAGGCTGTGTCCTCTTGTCATGTCACTTCTTACATGGGAGAATAGACTGACCCTCACCTGTACCATCCATGTTTACCTTCTGTGAACCCCTGTGTTGTGGGACAGGTGTAGAGGGCAGTGGCAGCCTGCATGGGACAAATGGGAAAAGCACTTATGTATGAATATCAGGCTAAATCTCAGCCCTTCTCTCTTGCTGTTGATGAGCTGGATCCCTGTATACCCCTTGCCCAGCTCCTGCAGTGATATAGATGATTGATTGTCATGGGTATTGACAACTCTATGGCTCCATAACAGGAGCTTTTGGAATACAACCACAGTGATAAGGCTGCAGCTTGGCTGGGGCTCCTATGAGGTATCCAAGCAATGGGCTCCACTGGGATCTGGGTGTCCTTGCATGTGGTGGAGGTCCTGGAGCAGGAGAACAGCATGTCTTTCATATGTGTGGCTCTGCCAAGCTCAACAGGCAGTTGCCTTGTGGTCCAGAATGACAAGGACAAATGGTCCTTCAGCTTTCTTTCTTATAAAAGGAACTGTGCTTGGTGCAGGTCAGAGATGAGGCTTGGAAATCACCATCTTGCTCTGATAGAAACTTTAAGGAAGGAGTGTGTGCTGCTTGTCCAGCCAAGCCACATGTCTGTATCTCCCAGGCCTGTAGTCAAAAAGTCAGAATATTGTCTAGGTTGGAAAAGTTCCCTAAGATCATCAAGTCCAACCACTCTGCCAGAAATGCCAAGGCCACCACTAACCCATGTGCCCAGGTGCCACATCCACAAAGCTTTCAGCTCCCTCCAGGGATGGGGAGTCCACCACTGCCCTGGATAGCCGGTTTTAGAAGTCTCTCTACAACTGAGCAAGAGCTGATAGGTGGAGGGGTTGCTTACCATATCACTACTTTTTTCCTGAAGATTGGTTTTTGGTCTTTAGTCTATGATCCCTGTTTCTCCCTGATCAAGGTGACAGCCCTTCTACCCTGAGAAGTGAAAGCAAGTCATCTACTAATTGGGAAAGAAGGGAAAGGGGATGAAAAGATGACTTGGGTGTGATATAGGCAGTGGGGCTCTGCAGAGCTGTTGCAACCACAAGCCTCTGTTCCCTCTTCCTGGAGCTCTACAAGACCTCAAAGGCAGAGGAAATTGTGAAGAGGGTTGGTCAACTTGCAGGATCTGCTGCTGCATCATGCCTATATCACAGCTGCTGTAGGAGCTACAGCAGCTTTAAATAGCACAGGAACTGTAGCTTCATCTGGGGGCAAGGATGAGAATGGGAGGAGGCTCAGGAAACTAAAGTCTAAATGGCTGCTCCTACCAGAGCCTCTGAAATGCAGGACAGCCAAGACATGAGCTCTTAGGCTGTTCTCCCTGGTGGAAAAAGAGACAAAACCTGAGGGTGATGTGACTTTTTGTTTTTGCTTCTCTCACTTTTATTTACTGCCTGAAAATATCCATCTTCAATTGAGCTCTTCTTTCCTAGCTGGTTAAAACCCACAATCTGCTGACCACCAGAAATTATATTTTTGGGTACCATCCACATGGCATCATGGGCTTGGGTGCCTTCTGCAACTTCAGCACAGAGGCCACGGGTGTCAGCCAGAAATTCCCTGGGATCCGACCGTACCTTGCTACCCTGGCTGGGAACTTCAGGATGCCCATATTGAGGGACTACTTAATGTCTGGTGGTAAGTGCAATTACACTGTGACTTTTCTGCTTATGCTCTTGGCTCTCAAGTGAAAAGCTGTAACCTTTTGTAACCTGGAAGCTCATGTAACCACTTCCTGCTGGTAGCATCACCCAAACATTGCTTTCATATAGTTGTCAAGAAGAAGCTGTGAATAAGTGTGAGAAATCCTGTCTAGTGAAATGTGTCCCTGTCCCTGGAAAAGTGTTGGAACTGGATGATCTTTAAGGTCCCTACCAACCCAAACCATTCTGTAATTCTGAGTATGACTAGTTTGGGCTGCAGGGACTTCTGCTCCTCTGTGTTCATCCTTAACTCTAGGATACTTGTGTCCAAAAGCATAGTAAAGTTACCTGACAAATGTAGTTGTGGAAGATGGAGATATGGAACCAAGTTGTCCTAGTTATTCTGAGAAGGTACAGGAAGAAGTTGCACTGACTGAAAATACTGAGTAACTGTGGCCAGCTCAGCTCTGGGCTCACTACCACATAACTGGTCACATATCTGTGTTTTGTGGTGGTGGTGGATGCTGTCCCCACCCAATCGCACTGTTGGGTACCTGCCAGGAGTAAAGAGTCTGGGGTATTGCATGATTCCAGCAGTTCAGAGAGCCCCTTCCCTGAAAGTATTCCTGTAGATGAATCACAGGGGTTATGCAGTGAAGTAAGTATGCTGAATTACATTAATAGGCCTGTTTTAATGGAGTCCAGAATTTTAATACTGGAAGGCTTTTAAGTTATGATTAAGCAGAGGAAGCAGTGTTTAAAATACCAGTAAAGTGTTCTTGCATGGCCTGAGCTTCCTTTATGGAATGAGGACATCTGTCAGATAGAGGTGAGGAAGTAACAATTAAAAAGTGTGAATTGAACAATCCAGTAACCTGTTTGCTGTTTCTGGAACTAATTCATCAATAAATGATTTTAAAACAGATATCTTAATAAATACCATGGCTGGGAAGATGGTAGGAGTAGCTGTACCTGACTCTGATTTAGTAGAATTGACTATTTCTGAGATTACTGTCTTAATTGAGGGAGAGAAAAACTGGATCTGGTGCAGAAAAGGTGTTTGTCACTATCTAGAAAGGGCAGCATCTCAAGCTGGTTTTTATCTTCCTGTACTGATGTTAGTTGCTGTGTGAAGTCCATAATTTGGGAATTGACAGGACAGCTGCACATGAGAAGTTGGGATCTTCTTTCCAGTCTGTCGAATCTGTAAATTTAGTTGTGTTGCTTAAGTTTTGATGCAACCTTTTTATATTTTAAGAAAACATCTTCAATCTGTTCAGTATGATGGGAAGACAAGTCTTGTGGCCAGCCAGAGCTGCTTTCTCCTTTTTGGAAGGAATGTGGGAGTAGGCATTAGCAACATTATTACCAGCTTGGCTAAACCAGAGGAAAATTGTGCTTCCTCTATTCCTAGGATCTAAGCAAGACTACAGGTGTGATGAAGTTAACCTTCTAAAAGTCATAATTCATCTTAACTTTCCTATACTAGAACTTAAGGGTGCTGATACAAAGGCCTTAACATCACTTGGAAAGTGCTGACAATTAACTCCTTTTTTTTTCTTTTTTTTTTTTCCTATGGACAAACTACTTCCAGGCTGAATTATAACAAATCCTAACACTGTACCAGTACACAGTTGGTTTACAACTAGTACAAATTCTTAATTTTACAGCCTACTAGAAATTAAGGTACAGCAGGGATCCTATAAGGCATGAGGGGATGACCAGAAAACCCTATAAAGTGTGTGAATGTGTTAAGGAGCAGAATTTATCTATTGACACTTGTCTCCATGTCTCACTGCACTTTCTGAGGGAACTATTTGGTGCTGTGAGCAGCAGTGATCTCCTGCTAACAAGTGTGTAAGAGCTGAACATAAATCTATTGCTAGGTCTGTGTAGCCAGCATGAGCCTTGGTGTGGAGAATGGGAGAAAGTTGAAAGTTGGAGCAGTGAGTATTGCTTAAGCCTTTCAGAGGAAAAATGGTCAGAGAGATGTAGCTATGCTAAAAGACTAATTCTTCATCCTCAATTCCAGCTGATCTGTCTCAAGTGTAGTCTGCTCTGTTGTTATCTGGAGCTGGGATAGATGGTGACCCTGATGCCCAGATAGACATCAAGGCTGGCAGACTTGACCTGGCTGGCAGACTTGACCTGTCTAAGTCCCCAGGGCCTGTTCATCATTTAGTTCTTGGCTCAAGCAATGAATACCATGAGATGTGCAAAATCAGCTTCTGAGATTAAATAGTGTAATAGGACAATTACCTAAAGTACTCAGATAGGATGTGTTATGTGGTGGGAATGTAAGTGATGGCATCCCACTTATCCTTGGCTTACTCTGGCCAAAAATGTGAGGCAGGAGCAGGATTGGAGACCAATTGTAGAATAAAAGCAGGAGTTTAAAGAGCAGACAATCAAATTTCTTCACATTTTAAAGCAACACAGAGGAAATTAAAGGTACTATCTTTGAGTTTTCATTTTCCTGGAGTGGGGACTGATGCCTTAGAACGGAGATTTTTCACTAAAGGTGAAGGGAGGCCCTGCTTTTTCCAGTGTGGAATAGAGGGAAAGACTTCACAGACACTCTCCTCAGAGTATGGACTTACATAAACACGCTGTCCCATACATTGCAAGAGTTTCATATTATATCAGATGTCTTAAAGGTTTGTCCATTTATTCTTTTTATATCACTAAAGTATTCTCCCATATCTATTCCATGACCTAATTTTGCTGAGGAATTGGTCAAAATCAGATCTCTCTCATCCGTCAAAATAACACAACCGCTTTCTTCCTCACTAAAGGTAAACCAAATCCTACGGTAAAGTTTACATGGAGGGAGGATGTCTGACACCAATGCCTTTAGTATTACTAAAAGATTTACTAGATTACTAAATGTATTACTAAGAAAATCCTTGCTGAAGTCTTTTGATAAAGGGAAATTTTTGAGAGCTGATGTTTGTGGAGTTTGACCAAGTCTAGTACTGCCAGGTCTATGGACTGCTTGTTTAGTTGAGCAACAGGTTGCCTGCTAATACCACCCTCTCTGACCACAGGGAGTTTGGACAACTCAACTTGCAATTGAGGCATAAACTTCATGCTGTAAGTATGAGAAGATCCTGAAGTCACCAATCTCATAGTGACCCTTGTGTCTCTTCTTAATCCAGGTATATGTCCTGTGAACCGTGACAGCATAGACTACATCTTGTCCAAGAATGGCAGTGGCAATGCCATCATTATCGTGGTTGGAGGGGCAGCAGAGTCCCTGAACTGCACCCCAGGGAAGAATTCTGTGACACTGAAAAACCGGAAAGGATTTGTGAAACTGGCTCTACGGCATGGGTAAGGGGCAACCTCAGTGCTGGAGCAGTACTGCTACCATGTGGAAGGTGCTTTTCTTTGAACAACTTGGTCTAGTTGAAGATGTCCCTGCTCAATGCAAGAGGATAGGAGTAGATGGCCTTTAAAGGTCCTTTTCAGCCCAAACCATTCTGTGATTCTGTTCCCTGAAGCAGCTGATACCTTGGAGAGATTCTCCTTTCTGCAGTTTTGCTGTGTTGTGTGGATGTTTGCCCAGAGCGTAACATGAGTGTCCTTTGGCTTCTGCCCCTGAGCAAGGTATAGGGGTAGGGGGATCCCTGGGACAGAAAGAGGCTTCCATGGAAAGGAGATGCAGTGTCAGTATGGGGACCTCTGCAGTCCCCCTGATCCCCATGGTATGAAAGGAGATGGCTGTCAAAAATAGGAGTTGAGTGTATATGGGAAGCATGTCCAATGCCTGGCTGCACAGTGTTCCACAGGACTGTTGTCAGTACAATTCTCTTGTATGCCTGCAAAATATATCTTCTATGTCATGCCAAGTCTGGCTGGCTTATGTTAGTACCTTGTGCTACAAAAAAAAAGCTCTGGGCAATGGTACCAGTAAATATGCAACCTGGTAGAACACACAGCAGTAAGTGTGGGGCTGTCATAATGAACTGCAATGTGGAGGGTAGGGTCCTGAATCTTTCTGTCTTTCTAGAGCGGACTTGGTTCCTGTCTACTCCTTTGGGGAGAATGAAGTGTACAAGCAGGTGATCTTTGAAGAGGGTTCCTGGGGAAGATGGGTTCAGAAGAAGTTCCAGAAGCACATTGGCTTTGCTCCATGCATCTTTCATGGCCGTGGCCTCTTCTCCTCCAACACCTGGGGGTTGATACCTTACTCTAAGCCCATCACAACTGTTGGTAAGGTTTTGATATAAACATGCTGTGTGCCTCTCTAGGTAGCAGAATACTTGAGTCTGTGCTGTACACCTGCTGTAGTTTGGCCTTGGAGTCTTGACAATAAAATGGCTTTGTCTTCTATATAAAACCTTCCAGCAAAACTGAGAATGAGCTAGAAGAGTTTCCAGAGGTTATGAGCCTTCAATCAATGTTCTGCTTCCAGGCAATTTTGCAAGAGAGCTCTTTTTTTGGGGAAAAGGCTGTAGCTCTACTTTCTTTGGCCTTGGATAACTAAAGTCAGAAGCAACCTGGACCCCGTGCTCCAGTGGGATGACAGTTGAATATTAAAGTCAGCCCTAAAACTTGCATTTGAGTCTTCTAACCCAAAGCAGTGAGGCTTTGAGGAAGTGGGGAAAAAGGTCATATTTGCTTTTGTGGTGTGTAGAGGAGAATACATAAGAAGAAAACTCTTGGCTCCTATAAATTGAGGAGGGATCTATCACTCTGCTGTAAACAGAAGGGCAACTTCCCAGCCGCCTTGAACAGCAGAGGCATTTGTGTAGCTAAAGCAAATCTGGTATTGCTGCAGATGTGATGTGTGTCCTTGTTTTGGGACAGTTGTGCTTCAGAGCCTGGTAAAACTGGGAGGAATCAGGCAAACCTCTGCTATAATGGCAGACTGTGTTGTGCCAGAATGGATGTGCTGAACTACCATGGATTTGTCTATACAGGACAAATATCCAGGTGCATTTAAGCTAATGTGGATATGCCCCTTTTTTATCAGTTGGAGAGCCCATCACCATCCCCAAAATCGATAATCCATCCCAGAAGGATGTGGACTTCTACCATAGCATATATGTGGACTCCCTGATCAAACTCTTTGACAAATACAAGAGCAAATTTGGCCTGCTGGAGACTGAGGTCTTGGAAGTCAACTGAAGGCACTGGCTCAGCAGCACCTCCTTCTCTCAGAACCAACACATGTTTTCCAGGAGTCCAAGTTGTCACTGTGTACTTGAAAGCATGTGTGCGTGTATGTATCCTTCAAGTGTTTAAAGTATTGCTAGAACACTTTAAAAATAATAAAGAAAGGCTTTGCTTTAGAGAAATCCCATTACAAACATCTTTTTATACAAAAAAAAGCACAACTTCCCATTGCTGTGAGGATTTGGATGAGTTAAATTACTGCCTTTGTAATCTGCTGTATAATGCTGTTGGATCACCAGCAATGGATTAGAAAAATTCCTACAGCTACTGTACTGACTAGCGCAAACAATTTTGGGAGAGTAGGATCCATCTGGTTTTCAACCTAAAAAGCAGCAGGTTGGTTTGAGCAGCATGGTAAGTTTTACAAGTCTGTTGCACAAGACCCCTGTAGAGACATGCTTATGTACCACAAGGGTATTTCTGATTTGGAAAAACCCTTTCTGGAAGCATAGTACTGCCAACCCCCCTGGTGTGGCATCTGTGCTGGATGGTGCAGGAAACCAATTGGGAAGAGTCAAGTGAACCTTGATCCCTAGTGTAGTGGATGATTTTGTCTGTAAATTCACCACTGTATTTGTAATGTCGGTTTAGAAGCAGGTATGTCCCAGGTGCTGCTTGCACAGAGGCTTGTAGCTGGAAATATGGGATTTCTTCATAGCCACAAAACTCCAAGGATAAGCTCTAGGAGCAATGGATGGTGCAGTCATGTAGCCCTGGTGTTACAGAACTTTAGGGTAGCCCATAGGGGGAAAATGCAGTGGGACTATTGATGTAAGTGCTTTGGAACCCAGAAGTATTTGGGAAATCTGGAAGTTACTTCTGGCCTGAAGATGGCTTCTAATTACTCCATCCAGTGAATGTAAAAGAGTAGCCTTTGCACACACAGGCTCTAAAGTGAGCTACTTTTTAAAAGTATTTATAAAATGTTTACGTGGATGTTAACACTGCTTATAGTGAGATTTCTTGAAAGTACAATTTGTTTATGTATAAACCTGAAACACTGCACTACTTGCATGTCTGACCTGCCTTTTCAACCCTTCAGTTGAGTGTATCTCGAGCTCTAAAATGTGCCTTTCTTCAATGCAAGAGGATGGTCCTTCATGTCCCTGGAATCTTGCCTCTAAAGACAAATGTTCATCTGTCATATTTGATAGATTATTGTATTACAGAGTATCAATTTTTGTACAAATTTCTAGAAATAAACTTGGGCAAAAATAGTGGGCTGCTTTGGTCCCTTCAGTGTTGCAGGGTTTGTGGCTGGTATTACAGCAGTAGTTTTTATGATTGCAGTTGTGATTGGAGTTGTGCCTTTTTTCCTATGGGAAAAAAACGGTTTGTCTTTACAGAAGCAGACTCACACCAAAATCACCATCTCTGGACATGTGTAGTGGTAGACCTGAAAGGGTTAGGTTAACAGTTGGACTTCATCTTAGAAGTTTTTTCCAACCTTAATGATTCTGTCCTGCCATGTGCATTCTCCCTGCATGGGGCAGCCAGGATAATTTAAGCAAATCTTTCTGATTTAAGGTTGGGGTTTTGCCTGGAAGTGTACAATGAGCTGAGGCAGCCTCAATCTGTGGACCTCCTTCACTGAGCAGATACAGAATGTGAATGCCCTATTGTTCCTTACAGCAGATTACTTTGGGTTTTGTTGCTGCCTAGAACAGAAAATGTTGGATTGCATCCCTGGTCCTCAAGTGAAGAAATCCTTCCAGCCTTTTTGAGTATTTAAAATGGAGGCTCATAAAAAAAGAGTGACTTTCTAAACAGAGTGCTTAGTGATAGGACAAGGGCCAAATAATAACTTCTGTAAATAGGCAATAAACCTAACAGAGGAGAGATTTAGATTGGATATTGGGAAGAAATTCTTCCTTGTGAGAGTGGCAAGGCCCTGGCACAGGCTGCCCAAAGAAGCTCTTGCTGCCTCATCCTTGGAAGTGTTCCAAGCCAGCAGCCTAGTTTAGTGGAAGGTGTTCTTGCCTCATGGCATGGGAGTTGGAATAAGATGAGCTTTAAGGTCGCTTCCAACTCAAACCACTCTGTGATTATTCTTGTCAGAACCCCCAGGCTTCTACTACTGGAGGTGCAAAGTGCTCCAGAAATAGCTCACAGTGCTGAAAATTTCATGTGAGCTCTTCTAGTAACAAGGGAGGGTTTAACCTGTTGTTTATGGGCTGAGTCTGGCCTGTGAACCATGGAAGTGATCAATCAGTGCTGGCTGACTTTCACAGACTGACAAGCTTTTCTCCAAGGTGAAAGCCAAACTTTTTTCCCTTTTCAGACTTGGCCAATGGAATTTGAAAGTTTCCTGCACAAGAAGATAAACCTGGTTGTGTTTCTTGCTTCCCCTTTTCCTCACCCCCAGTAGGACTGATTTCTATTTGTTTTCTGCTAGCTGATATTAAAGTTGTGTTTCCAGTGACTTCTCTAGAAATGTGTAGCAAGAAAAGCTGTGCCCAAACCACTTATAACTACTTGTGACAAGCACTGGAATCTGCCTTTGAGGATTCCATGAACTGGAGGAGGTTAATTCTTGCAGAGCTTTTTCCAAGCAATGTTTTTGATTATCAAGTTTCAAAGCATAGGTACAGATTGAAAATCTCCCTAACACAGAGGAGGGAGAGAGTTATTTCAAACAAGGCTCCATTCCTGCAAAAAGGGATATACTAATTAATATTCTGTGATTTTTCCATACTGCAAGACAAGCTCTGCCAATTTTTTGGTTGTGCTGGAAGTACTATTAATTAAAGTCTAACATGAGATCGACACTGAACATTGTTCTTTTGCTATCTCCAGTCTATGAAAGTGGAATTTTTGTCTGATCTCAGCTCCTGCCCAAAGTACTAGCCCAGGTTGTCTCATACAATAGTGTGCAGAAGGCCAAATGCATCCTGGGCTGATCCTACAGTATGGCAGCAGCTCAGAGAAGATGATCTGGCCTCTTTGCTTATGCTGCACTGCTGCCTTCAGCTCTGGAGTTCCCAGAAACACACAGACCTGGCGAGTCCAGAGGAGGCCACATAGAAGTTCTGACAGCCAGAGCCCCTCTCTGCAGACTAACTGGGAAAAGTGGGGATGTTCAGCCTGGAAAAGAGAAGGTTTTGGGGAGACCTTACAGCCCCTGTCAGTGCATAAAGGGGCTCCCAGAGAGCTGTAGAAGGACTTTGTACAAAGGCATGGAGGGATAGGACACAGCATAATGGCTTCACAGTGACAGAAGGGCCGGGTTAGAAGGGTTATTAAGAAGAAGTTCTTCCCTGTGAAACAATGGCACGGGTTTCCCACAGAAACTGCAGCTGCCCCATGCCTGGAAGTGATCAAGGCCAGGTTGGATGGGTCTTGGAGCAACCTGGTCTAGTGGAAGGTATCTCTGCCATGGCAGGGGAGTGGAACTGGATGATCTTTAAGGTTGCTTCCAATTTAAGCCATTCTGTGATTCTATGAACTTAAGCACTAATAGGAGTTAAAATTATCAGCTCTGACTTTGTGGTGATAAGCATTAGAACAGTCTGCCCATGGCAGTGGCAGAATCATGACCCTTAGAAGTGGTGGCCTTGGCAGTGCCAGGTTAATGGTTGGATGTAAAGATCTCAGAGAGGACTTTTCCAACCAAGACAGTTCTGTGATTCTATGGTTCTATGACTATGCTGTGTGTTGCTGGGACAGTGTTCGGGTCAATTGCTACGCTCTTGCTGCTTTATTTACGTCCTTTCTCTTGGCTGAGGTAGGCTGCTGTCCACAGTAGACCACCCCTGATAAAGCTGTTGAGAAATGGAAACCTGCAATCTCTGTTGAGAAATGGATATCTTTGCTTTCCTGTGGACCTGTCATGCCTTTACCTCAGCAACTTCCCTTTCCTCTGCTTTTGTTTAGCTTGATATATGAAATAGATTTGCATTTCTCTGGTTCTCTAAGATCACCCTGTCCTCCTAACATTCCTCATTATACCTGATAAATCTGTCCCTCACTACAGGCTGGAAAAGGGGACTTTCCACTTTCACCACTTTTTCCTCATGTGTTTATACATACTTACTGTCTTGTTCTATTGTCTTTGCCTCAAATCAAAGATCTCTCTCTATCAAACACAACAAAAGTGTACATGACTCAGTTTATGGAAAAGGCATGGCAGTTGGATGCAGGCCACCTGCAGTGATTTATCCTTTCCTTGACTGCCAGCCATAGGGTATTCTGAGCATGTTACATGAATCCTGGGTTAAGTTTTGAGCACTTCATGACATTGGGAATGACATTGAGGGGCAGGAGTATGTCCACAGAAGTAAATGGAGCTGGGGAAGAAGCTGAAATGCCAGAAATGGCTGAGGGAGCTGGGTGGAGCTCAGAGGAAAATAAGACTGAGCGGGACTTTCTCACTTTTTACAACTCCCTGACAAGAGAGTGAAGTCAGGTGAGGGTTGGGCTCTGCTCCCAGAGGACAAGAGGAAACAGCCTTAAGTTGCACCAGGGAAGGTTTAGATAGTATATTAGGGAAAATTTCTTCACTGAAAGTGCAGTCAGGCATTGGAACATACTGCCCAGGGCAGTGGCAAAGTGTCCATCACTGGAAAGATTTAAAAGATGTGTGGATGTAGCACTTGGGGACATGGGCTAGTAGTAGGCTTGGTATGGAATAGCTGGACTCGATGGTCTTAGGGGGATTTTCCTACCTTTGTGGTTCTGTGGGTTTGCTCAGCTGTTTTTTCCCTCTCTATGAAGCAGGGCAGCATTTTCTCCTACATCACCAGCTGTAAAGGTGGGATGTCACTGGCTTTCTTTGAGCCCCTCATTAATTAACATAGCATAAGCAGAATAATGCTATTTGTAGTGTGTAGACCGCTTATTTTTTTTTGTTCAATGTGGAAGCAGAGCTGGGTCTAATGAAGGAGATTGAAAAAATAAACGGAGGATGTGCTGCCCCCATGAGGTGCTTGTCAGTAACTACATGGTAATATAACAAAGTCCCCAAGCAATTTGGGGAAACGCCAAGTAGCAATGCCAAGAAATCACTCACCCAGACTGGAATGGCCTCCTTTGAGGAGGAGGCAGAGACCAGAAATGGATGCATTACTTTCTGAATAAATTTTTTGTTAATTTAGCCCAAGCAGCAGTACCACAAGGAATAAAAATTATTTTTCTACAGTGCATATTCTCAAAGCTTCGTGCTGTAAAATAATCCCCTAGGAAATGGTTTGTTTGGCAACAGCTTAGATGAATTAAGTTTTTCCATTTAAAGAAAAATCCATACTACCACAAAAAACCAGGCATTTTCTTGCATTGCTTCTGCCAGGGATCCAAGGGATCACTTTAGGCAGCTGAAAGGGCAGGAAAAAAATGCTAATAGAGAAATCCCTACATTTTGCTTTGTGGTTATCTTTTTTTCTCTTAGATGGGGTTTTTGGGTGTTATGGCTGTAAAAAGCCATAACATAAGCCTGGTGGGAATTTGAACTCCATCCACGGTCTGATTATTTACTGGTTCCCTGATTCCTCTTCAATCTGATCCACACTTCTAGCTAATCATATATTGTGAGTTTTTTCCCTCAATAGTTTTTGGCTTTGCTGTGTGCTTTCTGCTGTGCTGTGATCAAGGTGATCCAGTGTGGGCAGGGGCACCTTCCTGCCACATTTTACTGAGCCAATATTAGCCCCTGTGCCAAAATCTCATACTGCCATTGCACAAAATCTTGGAAATGATTGAGCTGTATGATCTGAGAGGTCTTTTCCAACTTAAATGATTCTGTGATTCTTAATACAGCAAATAGGCTGTATAGCATCACCAACCATAGTACCCATCCATCATTTTTCCTTGTCACATCAGGTCTGGATATCCCAAATTCTTTCTAAATGGAAGTAAAGGTTTCATCAATGAAGAGTCAGTCAGAATATTACGACCTACAGATGATACCTTATAAGTATCAAAGATCAAGAGAGTCTTGATGGTTTGGTATAATGGCATTATATTGTCTGGGAGATGCTTATAGCCAAAGAAAGTACAAAATTTTGGTGCAAATTCTGTCCTGGGGAGGCTTAACAGCCAGTAAGCTACAGGTCAATGAGTATACTGATTTTTTTACTTCTTATGTATATTTAGCTTTCATCAATGGATCATCCTGCAGAAATTTATCTAATTATTTAAGGGCCTTAAAGGTCTCTATAAATATTCCAAAGAAAGATTTACTTTTCCCATAGATAAAATGCAACTAGTTGACTATGACGTCTCAAATTACATGATAAAATCACATTACCACCTCTGCAAGATGAAAATACAAGTGCAGTAAAGGGATGGACTTTATTTCAAGCAGAATTCAGAAATAAGTTTCCTTCAGGGACTTCTGGTAATGTACTAGGAGATATTTCATAACTATACTTATATGGGAACTTAGGATTTTTTCATCTTGTTTGGAAGACAGTCCTGGCAGCAGCCTGACGTACCAGTGCTTATTCAGTTGTGAACCACTGGCCTTTGGCCTTGACCTACCCACTGAGATCAGAAAGCATATTCTCACTGATTTACATACGCTTTTAATGTAGTCCCCAGTGGTAGCAACCACTTTGAGGTGAGTGGGTGCCTTCTCATTTAAAATATATTTAGTTTGAGAGAATTACAGAATCACTTAGGTTCTTAAGCTTCTGAAACCACTGAGCTCAACTGTTCCCCCATCACTACCCAGCCTACCACTAATTCATGTCTCCAAGTGCCACATTCATATCCACACATGTGTTAAATCCTCGCCAGGGATTGAGACTCTACCATAGCCCTAGATAAACTGTTCCAGGGTTGGATGACCATTTCCATGAAAAATTTTCCCAATATCTAATCTAAATCTCCCCTCACACAACTTGAGGCCATTTCCTCTTGTCCTGTGCCTTGTTCCCTGGGAGAAGGGCTTGACTCTCCCACCTGACTCCACCCTCCTGTCAGGGAGTTGTAGAGAGGAAGAAGGCCCCACCCAAGCCTCCTTTTCTGCAGCCTGAGCCCCCATTCAGCTCCCTCAGATGCTCCTTGTCAGACGTATACTCTTGTCCTTTCACTACTTTCCCTATCTCATTCACAATATATATTTAAAATATGTTTGAGTCTGAGAAGGAAGTTTTTTCCATGTAAATAATAGCCCTTATAAGCACCAGGAGAGTAATTCTAAGCATCATTTGCCCTCCAAAGCACCAAGAGTCCTCTTCTGGGTCCTGCATGGAAATTATCTAATGGTTATAAGCTGACTTTTACTGAAAATGTCTTTTACTGGCAGTGAATCTCCTCTGCGCACATAATGTGAGCTAAACAGCTCAATGGTGTGTCAAAAACACAATGAAGCGTCTATATCTGAGGTGGGGTTCATCTACAATGGGTCACTCAGGAAACTTTTGATAAATTAATTAAATCAGTTTTAATACCCCTACATTTATGCAGCTGATAGTGATGTTAAAGTGCAAAAAATGGCCAGCTGGAAATTAATACAGCCCCCTTGGAGTTTATTGCATTAAAGACTTATATTACTATTAATTTAAAACCAAAGGCCTCCACATTGAAAAGATCTGACCTTTACTGTGCTTTTCACCATGAACTTCTGATATATTGCTTAGGGATGACCAAAACACCTTAGGTATCTGCAAGTGTCTCACAGCAGTTCAAAATAACCTCTGTGAAGAGAGCAAACATATTCAGCTGCAACTAGAAATACAGGCTCTAAGAAATACCTTGGACACAAACAGGTGCAAAGTTCAATGCCCACAAAACCAGTCTCTTGTTTTAGTTGCTATTGCTTTAGACTGATCCCTCCCAAAGCAAAGCTAAACAAACTCTTTTAACCCTTCATCTGTGGCTGTAAATTGCACTATTTAATACACATTTAGTGCAGAATTTGTCCTTTTTTCTCTTTAAAAAGCTCACAAACTTCCAGTATTTTGCTCTGCATTTGGAATCTCACCCATCAGTGAAGTATGTTGTCTCATTGGAGTGATTTTGCAATGATCTCAATACTCCAATAAGAAGCATATTTGACCTGATCTGTGGCAGAAGTAGGAATTGTTGTCAGCCACAAGGTCATTTGTTCCCTTCCCAAGGGTTCTACCATGCCAAAATTTGGAATAAAGTCTATTAAATAATATATGTAATAACTTGCAGGCAGTATATCTCTACCACATGTAATTTTGAAGGACATGAGTCCACATCTCAACTTCAGTGCAAAAAGACCACTGATAAAGTACTGCTTCCAGAAATGGCAATTAAATATTCAAATGTAATTTCTGACAATTCCTCACTGGCATTTCATTCAGCTTTCTCCAGAGGCTTTTCAAAAATGAACTTTATTCTGCAAGAGTCTTTACCAGATTTTGTTAAAATTAGTTTTGGAATTCTATTAATTTATTATTAAATTTATTATTTTCTGGATTTGTTTTCCAAAAA
>VWYI01025738.1:0-13816 GCA_013399455.1 Anthoscopus minutus | reverse complement strand
ATACCTGTCTTACAAACCAAGACACACATCACCTTCTGAGAACGCTCAGTTTCGCTCAGATGCCAAAAATACCACCTTCCTAACAATCAGGATTTCCTGTAGCCCACAGGATTTCTAGAAATAGCCCCTGATATATTACATCCCTTTCCAGGTCAGGGCAATGACCCTCTGGGATATGGATCCTGCACCAAGAAAGGCTTTGACAGCACAAGTTTAGCGGATCACTGCAGTAGCTTTTCTCTGCTCACAAAATTAGAGTCTGGACAATGTCTTCTCCAAGTTAATTTTGCAGAGGTTCCCAAGATACTTCGATAATGGATATACCATAGCTATCACGTGAGGTGTTTTCATTTTGTTTCACAGACTCACAAAACCAGTCAGGAAGGAAATGTTAAAAATATATATTATAATATTGGCTTTTTACAAAATATTTGAATGTATATATATATATATATATTGTAATTTTGCTATAGTTTTTATGCTAACTTAGACATAGTAATGGAATAGATGACAGTTATGCTCAAACTGTCTGCTTGGCTGAGATTACATTCAGAGAATAGATGATGGGGCTCTGCTGCTGACACACCAAGTATGTTACCTACCACCTGCAGAATGAGGGGACCAAAGCCCACATCAAAAGGTGGTAAGAAAAGGATTAAAACCACAAGCCAAGAAACATGCATGCTTTAAAAAGGTGGACCCAAGGAGTGGCTATGCTGAACTGTTCTTGGAAGATCCAAGGTAGTTAGACAAAACCTTTTAGGAATGATATATAAAGGGTTTTTTTCAAGGCAGCAGGTGTGCTTTTGGCAGAATGGCAAGGAACCTGGCCATTCTTAACTCTTTGCTTTATCTCGGTCTCCTAATTGTCTTTTTATTAAACTTTTTTTAATTGTACCAAAAAGGTGAACCTCTTTTATCACTGAAAGGACCCCAGGAGGTTTCTGGTCCAAACTCTGACTCAAGGCAATATGGAATTTCTACTCAATATGGAGTTCAGACAAGGCTGCTCAGAGTTTTGTCAAGAGAAGTCTTAAAAAATTTTCTGTTACCTCTCTGGGTATCCCATTCTTGTGGTTTTTTTATCAGACTGGGGAGATACTATTTTTATGGCATATGGTAGAAATGGCACTAGTGGAACAGGCAGGAACTGTTGTCCAGGAGTTCCACCTGAACACGAGGCAGAACTTCTTCCCTGTGCAAGCCGATTGCACAGTGAGAGTGTAGAGCCTCCCCCACTGAAGCTATTCCAGAACCATCCGGGCGTTATCCGGTGTCCCATACTCAGGGATGACGCTGCTGGAGCAGGGGGATCGGGTGATGACCCATGCCGTGCCTCACCTTGCCGAGCTGCACCCCCTGCCAGCTCAGGCCTGTCCGTGCCCAGCGGGGACACGGAGCCCCGCGGACGCTCCGGGAGACGGAACGCGGTGAGTTCCGCGGCCGGAGCGCGGGAATGGAGCCGCGCAGGGCAGCGGAGGAAGAGCTCCCGCCGGATTTCCAGGAGTGTCGATGCCGAAGTATGAGCCCGAAAAGCGCCGTACGCTCCCGCGGGCTGAGAGAAGCGGCACTGACCCCGCGGCCGGGCCTCGGCTCGGGCAGGAGAGCTGAGCTGGGCCGGGAAGCGCCGGCGGCTCTGGGAGCAGCGGCAGCGGGAGTGGGGCGAAGCGAAGGCCCGGCAGAGCAGGCGTGAGAGCGGGAGCGGGGCCGGCCCGGGCTGGTGAGAGGGCGGAGCGGCCCCGCGGTCGAGGACAAGAGCCCGCGGGCCGAGGTTAAAGCGCGGCCGGAAACACTAGGGGAGGTGAGGAGCGTGGGATGGGCGCGTGGCCTGGTCGGTGCTTCCGGGGAGACAGCTTAGGAAAAGGCGCTTCTGGGCACACTGGTCTCTGCAAGAAGCTCACGACTTATGCAGCTTCAGGTCTTTGTGGAGGGCTGTCCTCTGACCCAGGGGGCTCGGTGGCCTGGGCAGGTTTGCCGCTCCTAGGCCGGGCACAGCCAATGTGTGTTCCTCCCCTTCTGCTCCCATCTGCTGGAAAAGGTTCCGCGCTCCTTGTCCTCTCTTGTAGATGGAGGCAGCAATGGAGCCCATATATTCCATTCTCCAGAGCCCCTGGAGGAGTGATGCTCCAGGATATTCAGGTGAGGTGTAAACTCTTGCTAGCTAAATTCCGCAGGGAAGCGTGGTGCTGGCGTTCCATCCCCGGGATGCCATGCCAGGCTGAGGCAAGGCTGTAGTGGCTTTCTGGGTTTCTTTCTGCTGCGGTTTCCCCGCACCTCTTCTGGAATAAGACAATACAGTTCATTAGGAGCGTCAGGCAGCCAGCACACTTCCCTTTTCCAGGATTTCTTACAGGTGAGGAGGGTCTATGGGAGTTGTGGACCTGCATCCAAAGTGTGTGAGTGGGAATGGAGGGTTCTGTGGTTCCCTGCAAGACTCTCGGGGAACAATTAACCTCGTGGTTGTAGGGTGAGGAATGAGTGCTCCTGCCAGAGAAGGCATTCTTTATCCCTCTGGGAGAAAGCTCCCTCTTGGGTCTAATTCCTTGATGTAAGAGAGAGGACACCCACTCTCAGCAATTTTGCCTGTTTTATTGCAGCTATTTAGATGTTGGTAGCCGTGTTAACAGAGCATTTTGCCTCTTCAAGGACATATTACTTAAGAATTTTATTAATTTATATCATAGATGTAGGACTGAAATTGCCTTGCAGACTTTTATCTTAAGTGTAGAAACCCTGGTTTGGTTTTGTTAGTGGATTAAACAAACTTTATTTTAAATGTGTGAGTACTATTTTAATGCTGGATCGGAGATGCTAATTTCTAAATCCTCTGCTTGAATTAATAGTAAGCACCTAAAGTTGCAAAAATCAGGTTTGGCTAAGAGTTTATTAGGTGATCCTTATAATTCTGTTAATGTTGAACAGCTGTAAATATAAAATCTACCCATCTGGATAAAACACATTGTAGGGTGTATGATGGTGCATATACAAATAAACAGGTTGCATTCTGTAGAAAAGAATTTGACATATTAAACATTCAACTTTAGAAATGCAACGTTAGCATGTTTTGTTGAATGAGTTTCTTCCGAATGCAATTAATTTAGCTTGCCATTGCAAGGAAAGTAAATGTTGTGTTGGATCTAGCTATGACAAGAAACCATAATAATTGGAAATAGGGAATTAGCTGATTTTTTAAATAACTGAATAACCCTTTGACTTCTGATGCATAAATGTACTACTGTATCGTTATAGTACTTACAGCTGCTGTTGTGACGGAGAAACAAACTTGGTGCGCCAACCTAATAAAAACATAATTTAACTTTTTTTTTTTCAGTAAATATGAAGTGAGAAACAACGTAAAACTTCTTGCCGGCCTTGCCTAGTGAACGTTACATGGGTTTTGCTGTGCTGAAAGAGCCCCACCCAAATGCCCAGCTTAGAAAGTGTGTTAATGATAATTTAGCAGGCTGGAAAGCTTTTGAGCTAAGTCTGTGGGAATAAAACATAAAAGTAGTATTTGGGATGGGTGGGATGCTTCAGTGTGTTCCTTTCCTTCCTTCATCTTGGCAGTCTTAGTTTTGCCATTCTCTGAAGGGAAGAAGTACTAACATGGGGAGAGGAATAAAGAGAAGAGGAACATTTCTTAGCTTTCTTTTCTTCCCTTTGTCACTTTTCTCCCCCTTCTTTTATCGGTCTTTAGAATTTCCATTCCTCTGTGGGAAAAGGGAATCTGGTATAAGATGAAGGTAGGCCTAAGAAATTGAGTTATTTTACAAGGAGCAGCTTATCTGCCTCAGGGAAAGAGGAATGTTGAGATGGGTCTCTTACTCCATCAGGGCACAGCGTTTTGGGGGACAACAAGGGGGAGAGAGGCTTCCCTGAAGACCCTAAGCAAGAGGAACTGCCTCAGGTACGTGAAGCTCAGAGGCCAGAGAGCGGGGGAGCCTGTGATGATTCCCATCATAACAAAAGAGACTCGAGGAAACTTATCCTCGGTGCTGATGGCCAGAAACTGCTCTGGGAAGAGAAACCCTTCAAGTGTCCAGAATGTGAGAAGAGCTTCAAGAGGCACTGCAGGCTCCTGACCCACCTGCAAATCCACACAGGAGGAAAGGTGTTTGTGTGTGCAGAATGTGGGAAGAGTTTCAGCAGGAAGGCCAACCTGGTGATTCACAAGAGAGTCCATACAGGGGAGAGGCCTTACAAGTGCAAGGAATGTGAGAAAACCTTCAGCCGTGCCTCGAGCCTCCTTGCTCACCATAAAACCCACCTGAAAAAGAAAACCTTTTCCTGCAGCATATGCAGAAAGAACTTCAGTGGGAACACAGCTCTGCTGCAGCATCAGAGAGTCCATACAGATGAGAAGCCCTGTAGGCGTTCAGAGCATGGAAATAGCTTCAGTGTGAGCTCAGATTTCATCAGACACCAACATCAGGGAGAGAGACCCAGTGAACACACAGCAAGTAACTGAATTAAGTTGTGCTTATTTCAAGTTTTATAGAATCTTAGGGGTTACATGAAATATTCTGGTCTCTGTTTCTTCCTAAACAATTTTCACTCTTTGCTCTGGATATGAGTGTTTGGGGGTTGGTTGATTTGGTTTTGTTACTTTTTGTCCCACACCCCCTCCATGTCTAATATAATGCTTTTATCTCTGCCATCTGAGGAAGTTACTTGAAAAAGCTGAAATGTAGGTGTTACCATGAAGGTTGCGTGGCACCTTAGACTCCCCAAAGCTCTCAGATCCCACTAATAATAACGATCTCACTAATTCCTGCTTCATAGTGTTGCCTGATGTCTAGCCTTAGATCTTCAGAAATGCTCAGCTGCCAAAAGTCTAACCGTAGGGAGATGCAAAGAATTTTGACTTCCAAAGGCTGTAAAAAGTGCCTTGGTCATCTCTAGCAGCTAATTTTTGTTAAATGTGGGTATTGCATCATATCTTTTTGTTGTCTGGACTGGGAAGTCTCTGGAATATTCTTAGCACAGCACAGGCTGTAAGACAAAGGGATTGTTTCAAGTAGGGGGTTTCCAGGATTTTGCAGAATTTTGTGTTCTAGTAATGACCTGAAACTCAGCAATAAAAACTGGCATTGTAGGGTGTTTTTCCCTGATGTTGTACCTTTACATGGGAAGTCCCTTTATCCTTGGTCAAAATGTTTTAGGTTTTTATCTTGGGTCTTGCCTAGACACCCACAGAATTATAGGGGGTGTTGGCATGAGAAGCAGATGTCTTGTGTGTTAAGTTTTTCTTGTTTCTTGTGGTTGATTTGTTTGGAGTTGTTTTACTTGTTTTTGTTTGTTTCTTCTGGGGGGAAAAAAGAGCTTTTCACCTTAACAATGGGAATAATGATGACATTCTAATCAAGTTTGTGATAGAATGGCAAAACTGAATTCTTAAGGATTTGAGGTCTCTCAGTTCATAGATATAGAGAGGTGGCCTAGGAACCATAAGAGTGAAAACTTACACTCCTAAAGCTTGTTTTTTCTTCATGGCTTTTACAAGATGAGTTTATAATTCCTGAAGAAAAGTCTTATTTTTGCCCTGTCAGCTGGACACTGAGTAGTATCAGATTAGTCTAACACTATCCACTTCTAAAGAAAGCGTGCAAATACAAATCTATTTTTACTAAATCTCAACTGCCCTTTCCCTTAACAGATCCCTTGCTCCAGCTTTGCTTCCTCCTTTCCCCATGCACCCGCCTCCCCAAAAGAAACAACCCAAAACCCCTGTATCTGCCTATTGTTTGGTTTTGGTTTACTTTGGATCACTGTGTGACTTGAATGAAGTTTGAATTTTAAGATGTGGGTGAGAGGAAGGGTTGTTGCTGAGCTGCCATATTTGGAATACAGGTCTTGTAATTCTTGCAGTGTCTTCCTTTTAGATGCAAACCGACTTGAATTTCCATCTCTGCATCAGAAAGAAGAGCAAAGGCGTGGTCTAGAGGAAAGTGAGGCGGATCACTGGAATCTTGTTTCTGAAGAGTGTAAGTACAAAAATACTTCTAAACTGCCTCATGTTTTTACATAGCAGGCATTAATATTCCCTTCTTTTTTGACAGTGAAGAAAATGAGGGAAAATATGGATATGCTTCTCCTGAATCAGCAAAGTCAGCTGCAGGTGCTTCAGGAAATTCAGAAGCAACTGCATACGCTGCTTCCAGGCAATGCTCTCCTGAATTCCAATGTTTATCGCTTAGGACTCCTGCTAGGACAGCAGGTGGCTGCTGCAGCAACTGTTTCTTGCCCCCTTGTTAATCCCAGCAGTCTCCTATCCTTTGAGGGTGGTGGTGCCTTATCCCTTTTATCTGCCTCTGGAGCTCTGCCTGCACCTCAGCTTCTAGTCTCTCAAGATCCTGTGACTTCTGCAGCTTGCTCAGCGTTGTGCTGTGGACATGTCCGGTGTAAACATGTGTGACTGTTCTGAACTATTTTGTCAGTGCAAGTGCCCTCTGGGCTGTGGTGTTGCAGTTGTTGTACCTGTGAAGGTGCTGACTGTACACTCATATGCATCAGCAAGCAGCAGTTGATCAAATCCCTGCCCTGTAGCCTGCATGGAATTTGGCCAGGAGTGACCTTTGTCGAGGCAGCTCAAGAGATGGTTATTGCTGGGCTGCAGTGAAATGCAACATTCATATACAAGATAATGCATCAAACTTGAGGGTATTTTTTACCTCATATATCTTTTAGCAGGTACTTGGACAATTGTACCTCACCTAGTGAGTTGAAACTAATGATAAACTCCTCAGGGATGATTTAAGTATCTCGTGTTAAGTCTGATTTATATAGAGGGAAGCAAGATGCTTATGTAAAGATGTTCAGTTTAACAGCACCCCTATTCCCAGTGTCTGTTTGCAGAAGCTTCCTTCCTTTAGGAAGTCTTTAAATTAGATGTCCTTGACTTAGCTGATTCTCAGGCCAGTAGCACTGCTGATAATAGAAAAAAATACTTTCTGCTTTTTGTTTAAAACAAACAACCCCTTCCCCCCAAAAAAACCAACACCTGGAAACACAAACCAAAATCCCTCGACAAAGAACTACTTTTCAAGTCTACCTTGCTTACCAGGAGTTCATGAGAAAAAGCCAAATTGGCTTTGGATGAAAGGTGAACTCAGTTGAGCTTGGGTTTAGAAACACTTGTCGTATCTTATTTGGATTATTACATGGTTTTGGCTGTTACGTATTAATAAGGGGTAGGAGCGGGGTAAATAATGAACACAGAGAGGCTCAGGTGTTATATCTTGTGAAAACACCTGAGGAAACCTTTTTTGTTTTTTTCCTCTGCCATTGGGCCTGTCAGGGGTTGAAAAGTGCAGTTTTAAGACATGTTGGTCAGGTCTACCTTGTTCCATCAGTGACAGACTTGGGGCAGAACCTTTAAGGTTCAAAAGTGCAAAGAAAGCTCCTTTGCCTTTGACTGGGATAAAGAAACTTTATCAAGGTACAAGGGGCTTGTACCTTTGCCANAAAGTGCAAAGAAAGCTCCTTTGCCTTTGAACTGGGATAAAGAAACTTTGGGGCTTGTACCTTTGCCAAAAAATCTTTCTCGTGAACTGATGCTGTGTTTGTGCATGGTTCGTTTTGTGGTTTGTAGTTGTGGTTTTTATGCTATCGTGTTAAAAGGATGCCTCCTAGTAATTAATAAAATAAAGTTTAGATTTTAGGAATGGGAAACACTGGTTCTCTTAACAAGTCTTCTTCTTGTTGACAGAATGTCATGTTCTGTCCCAAATCTAAAACTGTGGGGCCAGGTATGTCACTTTTGCTGTGTGACTGCGGACTGTGAAAATCACACACTTATTTCTACTGTGTAGGATTTTGGATTAGTCGTAATTCATCAGGATATTAATTTAAGCCAAATCAAGAGGCCCTAAAGGACATCCCTTAAATGTGATCTTGTGCTGGTATCTTTGAGATGTAATTTCCATCAGTTGAGCATTTCAGAATCCTGTGCCTCCAGGCTTCAGAGCTTCAGTAAGAGTTGCTACTGTTCCATCAAAACTCAGGAGTACTGTTCATAACTTTTTCTGATCTTTAATATTGTTCCACGTAAAGAAGAATCTCCTCATGAAATCAATGGTTAAAGTTTGTTTTTCAGTTTGGTTTATGGTGTTCATTATTAAAATGTTCCACTCCTATTAGAAATGAATCTTTGAGTTTTTGTCCTTCCTAAAATATTACGTAGAGATGGCCCCTGGGAATCCAAGGCAAGCCAGAGCTGTTGATCCTAGCAGCTTTTGGCTGGGTTTTCCCTTTCTCTGCTGATAACAAATCTGGAAGTGTCCTGGCTCAGTTTTCTTCTCTTTGAATAATATTAACAGAATGGTACAAGTATAAGAAATAACGATCTGAAAATACAGGAAATTGAGGGCAATTTTTTGAGAAGCAGCTGGAATTCGAGATCTCTAAAACTGGCACTAATTTGCCCAATTTTGCTTTTAACTGGTTTGTCTTCAGGAGCATTTTCTTTTCATCAGAGAAAAATAAAATAACTCATGAAGTTGTTACTAAGCTGGCAGCAGGAGAGAATTTTGAAGAAGTTTGCTGATTAAAGTGCATCTGAAGAAATTATGCACTCAGGTAGGTAATTGAGGCGTTTCTCTTGTGAATGGAAGCTTCTGAAGCTGGTAGCTATGTGGAGGTTAACAAGTAGAATAATAAAAAAAGAACTAAGGTATAGCCCCATCTTACTCCTTAATCACACAATTTGTTATGGCAAGATAATCTGGAAAAAGAGACCGTCAATGTGAAATATTAATCCTGGATGACATTTAAGAGATCTTAATGTGGGTCCATGAATTTAAAGATAGATATGACCCAGCAGTCTTTAAAGGTTTTTTGCATTGTCAGTCTGGATTGGTTCCTGATTTCTTAATCATGTAAGATAAGGATAATTATACCAGTTAAGGTACATCATGGCTTTTGTGATGTGGTTGCATATAAGACATTAATTAATTATATTCTAAAAGTTATAAAAGTCTTCAGCACAAAACTTTTAGGGCTGAAAATTAGACACCTCCACTCTGTATCAGTTTAACTCTTGGGATTTTCTGGTACTCTGCAGGAAAAAAAAGGCAAGTTTTGCTTTGATCCACAGTTGTTGGAAGGAGTTAGGTCCTCAACACACTCAAAAGCAAGATTAAAACACAAATGAGATTAAATGTTGGGATCCAAAGCAATCACTTGCCTTTATCTTTTTTCACGAAGGAGAAAAGAAAGAGACGAAATAGGAAAGTAGAAAATGCCAAGGGTAAATAAGCATGTTATCATGCACTTAAACTAGGCTAATGCCAACATTTAAAAATAGCAAATCCAGTGACAATTGCAATTCCAACTCATGCTAACCATTTTCTCCATCCTGTAAGCCCTAAAACCTTTAGCAGGGTAGTAATCTGTAAACCAGGTTCTAATCCATCAAACCAGGCTTGTGGTTGCAGAGACTGAAATAATTCTCCAGCTTGATCTTCTTTTGTTTTAGCTTGTGCCTCCTCAGTAAAGGATAAGTGTGGATGGTGACACTCAGTTCCAGATAAATTCAGCACATTCCCAGCTATATTCCCTTTTCAGTTTAAACAATATAGTAGCTGTATATGGGGATGTTTCATCTTCCAAACCCTCATTCAGGTGTAACAAGAGGTCATCGTGGAATAAGCACTTTGATCAAGTTGATTGTGCAGGGATTCCAGCTCAGAGAGTGGATATGTTGTTGTTTCTTTAGGCAGCCTTGCTTCTAATTCATCATCCCCTTCTCTTGTTAATATCTCTGAAAACTTGAGCCAAATCATGAAACTTAAAACAACAGCAAGGGCATGAGCTGCATATTTGCCCTTCACTTACACAGAGCTTAAATAAAGAACAGAGACAAGGCTGTGTTGCAAGTCATCCTCCCTGATGAAGACCCTGTAGCAGGATCTATATGATCTTTGAGGTCCCTTCCAACCCAGGCCAAAGTGGTTGATTTTCCATCTCAGCAAAGCTATTTGGAATGTGCAAGTCCCCAAGATCTGAATGGCATGGTCACCAGAGGATAACAAATTCATCAGCTTGAGTATTATACATAGTTCTTTGTTTCTTAACAATCAGGATTTATGGCCAAAATAACTTTTTCCTCTCAAAATCAGTAGTTCAGTCTAATTTTAGCAGCAATATGCAAAAAACCCAGCAGGTGAGGATCTACAAGTGTGTTTTATTTATACAACTGCAGCTTCTTAGGGACCTTGAACTGGGTAGCTAAGGCATTTGTACTTAGATACCGTACAAATAAAAGTGAAAGGTGTTTCCTGTCACAAACAACTCAGTGTAGAGCAGCATTATGCAATTCCCTCAAATGGGAAGCACTTTCATAGAGAATAAGCTCTAGCATGATTTATTGCATGGTTTTGCTTTTTTGTAATTGAATATGACCCAAATTTCAGCTTTCCAAAATCTCCAGGACAAAAGAAAGCCCACCATGTTCCAAGGAAACTAAGGAATTTCACAAAGCATGGTTATACACAGTATGACTGTTGGAATGCATGCTTCCTGGAAACACAAAAAATTGTGATGAACCAACAATTGGAAAAGCATCAGAGAAGTCTAAGACTAGGATTAAAGCTTGATTTACCATGTTTATTTTTACTTCATGCATTTTGGGTTGGGTAGTGTATTGCTGATGCATTTTGCACTTGGCAGGCTCCCTGGTTTTGAGGATTTTTTCTTCAAGGGAGAATAATGACGTGAATTTCTCAAAGGCAGAGGATTTATTTTTCTCTGATTATAGTCCACGCTTACAGGAATGGAGAATCTCTCATGGGAAGCACAGACTCGGGAAAAGGCTTCAAAAGCCATGGTGAGTATCAGCACAATGTATGCTTCAATGATGATGCTGGGATGCCCACAGGAGCAAAAACCAGGAACACTACACAAACCCAAAGAGACTCAAAAGAGTCACCCTATATTTGTCGTTCAGGAAAATTTGTATAGCTGTTACAGATTAGCTGCTTAGTTTGAAAAAAGAACTGAAACAAGAAGTTCCTTGGTATGTGTGAAAGCAAGAAATCGAGCTGTCACAGGCATCCTCTGTGCCCACCCTCTATCAGAAAGCCCCGTGTTCCTTAATGTGTTGGCACCCCCCTAAATTCTATGGAAATATTAATAAGCACTGTGGATATTTTGCGTGGTACAGCAGACAGGAATTAGTTCCACACATAGATGCTTTAAATCAATAGTACTTCATTATTTTAAATAAGTAGACAAAATTATAAATAGCCCTTTCCCAACAAGTCTAGTCTAATTAAAGTTTTATTTATCAGAAATTGAATAAGAACAGCAGATAGCAGATAACTTGGGTTTAGGGACTAATTATCCTTGAAAGCAGAGATTTTGCATTTTAAAGTGAAGCCATTTAAATGGCATCAGAGATATGCAGGAGTAATAATTTCATCTTTAACCCATGTAAGAAAGTTTGGTTCCATTGCAAAACAGAGTGAAAGGACTGATTTAATATACTCCAAATCTGACACCACCTGGTACTCAAGGAAACTGCATTGCACTCAAATGCAGGCAGACATCTGAGTCTTGCCAGGACTGTCTGTCAAAATAAAACCCACTGAAGCCACGGGAAAAGTCCAAAATGCCCCACCTGAAAAGTCAGAGGGTTCTTAAAACATTGGCAGGTAAGATTTACCCTGTGCTGTACCTGAAGGGAGCCGAAATGAAAGATAGAGAGGAAGCTATTTATATTGAAAGGCCACAATTTGGTCTCTCCAGAGCTTTCTCTTTTTTCTGGGGGCGGAATGAAGAAATATGAGGTAGTAATCAGAGACAGTTGTGATATAAAGAGATGCCGGGAAGTGTCAGGTGAAGAGGACAACTGAGACAGCAGAAAAATGTGGCAGGGTTTGTGAAGGTTGCGCAGCAGAGGAGGGGCTGCATTAACAGCCCTGTACTTTGCACTGGTGAGGCCACACCTCAAATCCTGCGTCTGCTTCTGAGCCCTTCACTGCCAGATGGACATTGAGTGGCTGGAGTGCGTCCAGAGAAGGGAACCGTGATGGGGAAGTTTGGATCACAAATCTGATGAAGAGGCACTGAGGGAGCAGGTGGGGCTCAGCCTGGAGATCCAAGGTCCAGGCCTGAGCTACAAGGGAGTACACAAGGGTGTGACCACACCAGGTCCCCTGGATTAGACAGCTGGACATAGTGATGCCTTTGGCCCACATTACATTTTTCAGTCACCTCCTCCCAACATATGCCAGGCATGGACTGGAATTGTGCAGGAGGTTTCAGGGGGTACTTCTGCATCCCAAAGCCCAGTCATCCTCTTTCCCTGGGACTAGAATCAGATGCCATTTTCTACATGGCTATGGTGCAGGTGTTTTCTCCCACTCATGAGAGATGTCTGCCCCTTCACATCTATCCTCAGGGTATTTGTTTTCTCCATGCTTTGTGAAGTGCTGTGTATACTTAGTAATGCTCTATAAATTAAAATGATTGACATGGATTTATTTCTAAGATCTTTATTAATTTATTTTCAACTATGCCAAATCAAAGTTGCCTTAGGGTTCACAGCTGTTCCCTAGCAGCTAGGATGGGATTGCACACCAGTCCAAGCACATAACTGGAGTTCCTTTCCACAGCCACTGTTTATTTTGCCTGTTCAGTGTCACTGGGCTGGAAGAATTAATTTGTAATAATGGCCTGTTTTCTCTTTACTTTTTGTGGTCATGTAGATGGAGAGGAGAATCTGGGTACCAACCTTTCCATTGCTGATGCAGAAGTTACAGGGTGTGCTTCTTTTCCTGGGATTTAATCACTTTGTGGGTAGCATAAACTCACAAGACAAATTCAGAAGGTATTGGGAAAGGAAAGAACCAGAAGGTCACTTTGACAGCAGCCACCTCGCTGGCTTCTCTACAAACCATCTCCGCCCTCAGGGTCATATTGGGATGTTGTATCTTGAATATTTGCTAGTAAAGTCCAAGGTAAGAAAGCAACAGGGGCCTTTGCATAATATACACAGATGTTTCATTCAGGCTCACGGAGAGATGTTCAGAGTTCCTGAGCACCCACACGTCCCCGGTCCAGCTTCTTCCTCCTGCCCAGGCTAGGGGTGATCATCAACTATCAGCAGCACCCAGACCAGGGGCCAATCAGGGAATAAGGAGGGAGTGGTCCAGGGACACAGGAATAGGGGAAGGAGCCAATGGGATCCCAACAGCCTTTTGGGGGAAAACCTCTCTAATCCAGGGGACGCCTCTCAGGGTCTCCACAACTCCCTGTTTTAATATTATTAAGAAAGCTTCTCTGAAGGACAACTAAATCAACACAAAATGACAAAATCAATACAAAAATCACAAAATCAACACAAAAACAATCAAAAGCACCCATAAGACAATTTTCAAAATGCAGACAATTCTGAGTCCCCAATGTCCAAACAGATTTTCTTGGATTTGACAGAATGGATGCAGGGTTTTTTTAGTATGGTTTATCAAGAAACTGAGTCAGGAGAAGGTTCTTTCAGCAGGAACCAGTTCTCTGCCACCTGTGCAAGTGTTATTGGAAACTCCAAATAGAAATCATTAACTTTTAAGAAAAAGATGGCTATTCTAAGGAAATTTTCTTTTCTTTCCCTCTTAATCATGCTCCCTGTGGTATTATGAGGCAACTCTGGNAAAGGGGGAAAAGGGGGTAGGAATTTGTGGGAACATAAAAAAGGGGTAATAGGACAATGGAATGGAAAGGGGGGAAGTGAGAGGGGGGTTGGGAGGCCACAGGAATTTTGGAGGGTTTTTAGAGGAAGCAGGACTTACCAGACTGGGAGGTTGTTGGTTTTGGGTTC
>VWYI01025737.1:1399-32946 GCA_013399455.1 Anthoscopus minutus | reverse complement strand
TATAACTAAATACTTCATTAGAAATAAAGTTGAAAAGATCAAGAAGTTGGACCAGCCTCAAATTTCTATGTAGTATTCCATACATAAAAACATCATCAAAATGTTGGTTGAATCTATTTCAATGCGAAAGTTTATCACAGTAATTTTGCATGTTTACATGCAATTATTTTAATGCAAAGAACAGCATTATTTTCTGAACCCCGTCAGAACAGGGTGTTGTGCAAATAAAATATTACAGACATATACTATTCACTCATCTTTATAAACTGCTTCAACTACATTTGGTTTGCTTGATTCTCTCTTTAAAAAGTTGACATTTAAAAAAAACCAAGCAGCAGCAGAAGACTCAACCCCCAAAAATACTTGTGCAACACAGTCATGTTAGTAAAACCAAGGCTGAGGAGGCTAACTAGATAAGTAATTTCTCCTGCTCTTAATTTCTAAGACTGGTTTGGTGCCATTCCCACATACAAACTAATTTTTAATGCAGTTACTTCCAGGCTATATGTAGTCCAATTTGAACACAACATAGATTATTTTGGAGACTTGTAATGCATATGTTTATAAAAAGGAAGGAACAAATAAATAATGGTGTCTTTATAATTGGGAGAGTATCCTTAATTTAAAAGTCCACAACTGGAAAATTTTCAGCTAACAGGGAACAAGCATTAAAAAAAGGAACATTAAAGGAGAAAAACAATACATTAATATAAATGTATTAGAGGAACTGATATTCTCTTAAGAAAATGAAGCCAGATTCATATTCAATCATCAGAGCACAAGAAAACTTCCATGGTATGCAGTATATCTATATGGTTAACTGTTTAATTGCAGTATTAAAAGATGCCAGTAGCTGAAACCATGGCCTGTTTCTGTAATTGATCTATTTAAGGAAGGACTGTAGAGAAAAAAGAAGAGAGGAGCTACTAAGAACAGGAGGAGAAAAGAGCCTGATTATATCAGCTCATCTTGTCTTTCTAAGGGTGGGAAAGAAGAAGACTTGCCATCTCTCTCCCTGTAGCAGGTTGATAGGAACAAATGTTAAATACAAACCATATTTTTAACCATATTTTTACTGTCTGTAGCCTACAATGTAGGAGAGGGAATTTAAATATTCAGATTTTCTCTATCACATGACATTGGCACTGCATATTGCTCTTTCAAAAAAGAGGGTTGCTATTTCTATCCTATGGTTAAAAATCCATACACATGCTCATATTTTCATATATGATTCTGAAATTATTTGCACAAAACTACACCTATATTTCCACTCATGGTCCACTCAATTTTCTCACATACAGCAATATTCTTACAATCACTTCAAATATGATTTTGAATATGTGGGAAAAGATCAAACCACAATGTAAATTAACTACTTACAGTAGTCAGTTCAGTAAATTAGTTCACCTTGAGACTTCTCACACAGGTGATTCCTAAGCATGCAGATTCACAAGCTCCACCCAAATGAATGGGAATTGGATGTCTAAATGCATGTGAGGACCTGAGAGCTGGTCCATCTTGCCTTGGTGTTACTTGTTTTTTTGTCCAGCTCCCTCTAGTGTCCTATACAATATATTATCATCATCTCACTGGACTGCATTAGTGATTTCACATCAATGCACTAGATGCTACATAGGCATATTCACTGTGTGTTTGTATACACTCCGTACTTGTACTTGTACTTGTACACAGTATAGAAAACTTGCAGTGACTGAATTGGTACTCAGTGCTTTCCAGGATCAGAACTGAAGCTAAAGAAAACACTTCAGAAAAAGCAGTATTTTACTGGCCTTAACTGGCATTGAGCATGGTCACTCAAAGGGAGGATTTAAAGAGCACTAGCTTGGCCTCCCCTGAAAAGCAATAAAAAAGAAGAAAATGTTTTTTTAAAAATTATTGATTTGCAGCTAATAGTGAAGACATTCATTCAGAGAACAAACATGTGGAAGAAACTTCCTCCAAAATAGGTAATTTGGCCAGGAGCACTGTCTCCACATTTTTGCCAGTTTGCAATTGCTAATATAAAAAAAGCTTTACTCACCATCTCCAGGCACTGACATGAAATGAGCATTAATCTGTTTTTCATCCTCTCCATACTCATTCTTTGCTAGTAAGGTATAAGCACCATTGTTTAGATGGGTAGGGTTGTCCAGCTGAAGGCAGCCATGGTATTCACTTTGATTGATAACATGTATTTTAGTGCAGATGTATTCAGACTCATTCAATATAGCTCCTTCATAGAACCACTGCAATGTGGGCTTAGGCCTGCCCTTCACAGTGAATGGAATACACCAGTGGTGGTCCGGAGTTGGAGATTCAATAAATGTGATATTTGGTGCAACTGTATTGGGGAAAAAAGAGTGAAGAACATCAGATTATCCCCAAAGTTGTTTTTTTTCCTCCCATTATCAGTGCTAAAACATACTACTTGAAGGAATTATACCTATTTGGAAGATACACAGAAAGCCCACCTGTTCTGCCTTGGGTACTGTGCTCACAACTGAAATGAAGCCATTCTTTAGAAAGAAACAAAACAAACTAGTTTCAGACAAAGTGTGAACCCCCATTAAATCACTTACTTTGCAAGGTGTGGAAAGTTCAGTTACCAGATCACTGAGAAGGAAGATAGGGAAATTTTAGCTTTAGTGTGTTGAAAAAATCACACAGAGGAGTGCTGAAGGAACAAAACAGTATTAAAAATATTTAAGATTCCACAAAAATCAAGTACACTGGAAATATATTCAGCTAGGAATCTAAAATTTCAGGTGGCTTCTTTAAAAGAAGCAAAGCAAGAACAGCTCATTTCATTCCCTGGATTTTTCTGTTATGGAAGGACCATTTTCTGCTATGCATTTTCTCATTCTTTGTTCAAATGTGCTAAATGCCTCAAATTTACAGACTTCGGTTTCCCTCAGGAGATAATTCCAACATCTTGCATGTTATTTTGCTGTTAGGAAATTTTCCTTGATATTTATTCTTAACTGTATCCAATTTAATCTAGTTATACTCCCTTTTATCACTCATAACAGTCTCAATCTCAAAATCTCGTTTACATTGTTCAAATATTTCTAGTTTATGTCCCTTTCTATGGCTATTACATATGTAATTCCCACTTACAAAACATTTTAAGTGCTTCTAGAGTGTTTTCTCAAGTTTGCTGTCATGAGCACATGCTGAAAAAAATGTCCACCTACAAAGTGTTCCATTCCCATCTTCAGTTAAGCAGAGGGTTGCAACTCGTGAAAACATATTTCACAGAAAATGAATTCAGGTTGGAATCTCAGGTGTAAGAAGCTAATGTTTGTATACTACATGTTCTTTCCCCCTTCCTTGGCCCTGACAAATAATTATTCAAAGCTATGACAAATAAATTTACATCTGACAGAACAAATGAAGCAAGTGTGACAATTTTTGCACAAAACAATTTCTGGTTTAGATTTAAAAAAAAATAAAATTTGTAGTTTATTATAAATAATTTCTATGACTTGATGCATACATGTTTCTTAATTCCTAAGATAGTATGTATGTATATGCACACAATTACAAACCTGTTCACACCGACAGTATCACTGAGTATTTGGGGTTTCAGACATTTACTTACAGATTGCTCAGACTGGGAGGAACATAGCATTTAGAAACATAATTTTTGCTGAAGAAGTCAGAGCAAAAAAAGGTAAAAATAAGAACTGATTATTGGGTTATTGCCATAATGAACTGCAATTGATAGTTCACATGCCTAAAGTGTGTTTCTGTTTCAACAACCTGTGTGTCCAACAAATACTGATACTCAAAATAGCTATCTCAAATGTGGTTTAGTCTGCTTACGTACAGAATACAGTGAGCTCAGCAGAGGCTTGGTCTTCTCCCACAATATTCTCTGCTATGCAAGAAATCCACAGTCCGTTGTCCACAGATGAAACATTCTTTATGGTTAGTGAGGCAGGATTCTTACTTGTGTCACTCTACAAATGATCAAAAAATATGTATGTGCTAAATACGGCATAAAGAAACAATGAAGAGAAGGGGAACCCTTGGCCACAGTTCAACAGCATTTTCCATTTCTCCTTCCTTTTAGCTGTATCAGATTGTAAATAATAAAAACATTACTTTGGTATCTTATCCAAACAGATGCAAAACACCTACAGAACAAATTGCAATCATTGATAGGGATGGATTCAAAGCTCCAAAAACTCATTCATTTTTCTACCATGACATTTTCTGTTTCTCCCTTCTTTTGACATCTCTTTACCTCTACATAATTTTTTTTTCTGCATCCATTCCCTTGCTTATCCCTCTCTTCGGTTTCATTATCGATTTCTATGGTCCATTGTTAATGTCTTTAATCTTTTTATTCCGTCTTCTGTTCAGTCCTCATTTTACTCTTCTTTTTATCTCTTTCATTTACACTTAGCTTGACATCTCATCTACTACTGCCTTCTGAGCTCTACTGCATCTTGACAACATCTTGCCTCTCCTCCTTAGCCAAATGTCTCTTAAAAGCTTCTTGCTATCATGGAAGCTTCCACAAGAAAATATGTGCCTTCTACTAACTGAACTACGGCCCAAGTGCTATTTTACTGTGCTTTAGCACAGGGTAATTGAGGTAAGAATTATGATTTACAGAAAGTTCCATGCATTAAATGCTATATTAAATACGCAGCAATGCTACACTGCATAAAGCAATTTGAAAAAAAAAATTACAAAATCAAAGCAAAAAGAAATTACAAAGATTTTTTTTAAATTATACCAGCTAGCAAAACTAGATATTAAAGCTTCTCTTATCTCAAATGAGGTCTTTAAAATGACAGTCAAATAATTACTATTTCAATACTTCAATTTTTTCATAAAATGCAAGATTATTAAAAAGGAAAGGAACCACAGAAATTTAGAAAGTAAGTAAGAATTAAGATGAATTTTTTAAAAGTCTTTTGGGGTACTTATTGTACACATGTGTTTTGATGCTACACAGGACACAAGCAAATACCAACACTGAGATTAGCTCAGTTGGTTGGAGCATGGTGCTAATATTGCCAAGGCTTGATCTCCATATGGGCCATTGACTTAAGAGTTGGACCTGATGATCCTTGTGGGTCCCTTCCAACTCAGAATATTCTGTGATTCTGTGAAATTATATGCTACACCTCTAAAACCACACTGACTTCTGGTGGTAGACAATGGGGACATGTAGGAACACTACTGCATACAGGATTGCAGGACCAGAATTCTAAACATTGAGATGACATGTTAAATCCACTTAAATGTCCCATTGGGGCAGGAGGAGGGGAAAAGTCAACACCTTGATGCATGTTTCTCCATATGCAACTCTCAGAGGTGAACAGTCCTCAAAGCAGGAATTAAATTACAGGGCTTCAAATTGCAGTCTCAGGCTGAAACATAGTAGGAAGTCTAACTGACATTAACCAATTTATACAGCAGCATGAAAGTTGAGCATGTGGTTAATGTTGAAGGACTGAGGGTTGGTTTTCACTTTTCTAACATTTCTCCTTGCAAAACAGGCAAGCAAAACAGGCAAAAGCAGCAAAGGAAGTTAAGAAAAGGGAGGCAGAAACAAAAATTTGAAAGTCAGAAAAAGGAAACCAAAACCAACACTCACAGAAAAAGAAAACTGTAAATGGCAAATGAGCTTTTAAAGGTGCTCATTCTTCTGCTACTGAAAAGACTACTGTGCTCCAGAACTATATTATAACCCCCTCTCACAAAATTATGTCAGGATAAAAAAGCTTTTCAGGAAAGCTCAAAGAAAACTGACCATGGCATTTGAGAGATGGGAAGGTAAAAAATTGATCTTACCTTTTGAACAGTATCCCACATTTGTCTTGTTGCTTGACTCAAATCTCCCCCCCACCACCACAACTGCATAAATTCCTGAAACTATTTTAAGCTTTGCTGATAACTGATGCGTTTGGGCATTTTTACACACTAGAGAAAAGTTTAAAAATAAAACTAGAGCTCTGCAAAGCTCTTAGGAAAGCTGAAAGACATGCTAGTCAAATTCTACATAAGCCTAATGTAATGACCTCAGTGAAGAAAATGCAGAGTTTAAGAAGCCTTGTCTCTTCCATACTGCAGCAACATTTTTGGAAGTACACATCAAACTCTTTGTACAGACCCAAAAGCTTTTAGGTAGTCTGCACTCTCATGAATTCAGGGGAGCCAGTGCCATAAAACTGTTAAAAAATGAAGGCTCTTGCACATTGTAAATAACAGAGGTCAACAGCTCCATGTTGAAGATCTGCTAAAATGCTTCTCTTTATCAACATCTCTATCAGAAAGAATCAGTATATCTCCAATGCATACACAGTCTAAGGCAGATGTACAGAATACCAGAATCTCAGGAAACAGAATTCCCCCTCTAGATGGGTTTATTGAGAAAACATTTTCATAATTCATAAGAAAATTTTGCAATAGTAAAACCTTGACTTTGACTTTCATGACTTGTATAATTTTGTTTTGTTAAAGGAAAATGAAACAAATCACAAAGTAATTAATATTTACAACTAACATTTCAGCACACCAGGCTTTTGGACTAAAACTATAATAAAATTAGAGACAAAGCTTTTCTCACATTTAGAGTAGATTGAACTTGTTCTCTCTATGCAGGTATTTGTGACAAGAAAGTACTTAAGCTTCAGTATCTTGATTCACTACATTACTTGCATGAAATTACAGCACTCTCATTTACAAAAGAACATCCAAAAAACTTAAGTGCAAATCAGTTTTTCAAGGAATAAATGTTTACCATTTTCCAAAAGCACTGCAGCAGTCATCATGTATTGAAAGTAATTAGAAATAAATGTAATCCATAACATTAATTTACTATTTCATATTTTTTATTAAAAGTTAAAGTCAGAGAAAATGCTTTATTTCATTCTTTGGCAAATTTCTTGTCTCTGAATTGCCACGTATTTGAATATGAAACTTACCTCATAGTTTGAAACAAGATTAGTGAGCACCCAGGATACATTAGGGGGCGGCCCTCCAGTAGTATCACAGTACAATGTGATGCTCTTTCCTTCCACCACGGTGATGTTGTAATTGCTTAAGTTTGCTGAGGGCAAGTCTATGACACAAGCAAAAAAAAGAAACAAAAACACACCCAAAAAAAAACCCCAAAAAACCCCCCACGTGGATATTTGTCTTTGCCAGAAATAGATATTGCTCAATCCTATGGAAAACATATGAATTAAATGAAGAACACTGCTTACTTAAAATTCACTGTGGTCACTAATTGCTCAGGAAGGGGGTACAAACAGTATTGTTGGAGATATATTAATATAATCCTTAAGCCATTATATAAAATTTTTGTGCCACCTTCATTTCACATTCAAAGGATACATTCTAGCATGTGGAAATACAAATAGCTAATTATAGAGGAAAATGTTTCAGGTGGGCAAATAGTAGTTATTTTAACTTCAGGTTTTAACTTCCAAAAAAAATCCCTCCATTTTTTAACAAAGTAGATTTAATCTCTGTTGTAGCAGTTGTAATGAAATCTCTATTTTCCAGGGACTAATTCACATTGTGATATTCCCACTATTTTCCACTACATTAAGCATGAAACTCATATTAATCAATGGTATTACATAAGAGATTGAAATCCTTCCTCATAGACAGGAGAGAAAAACCTGCATCTTCAAGTACAAAGTGCACAAGAGGGAAACAGAGCCCTGAAGAGATCAAATCAGTTGTCCTGGTTGCAGAGAGGGGGCAGAGCTTAGCGCTGTGTGGGTGTGGTTAAGATGTTATTCTATACAGCTTGTGTCATCACTGGAGGGCATGGTTTCAGGAAGAAACACTAGCCACAAGAGCCCCTCACCATCTTGCCTTTGCTCCGTATGGCCACATGGCATTGCCATCTTATCTTTATCTAGGGAAGCCACATGAATGCGAACTCTGGGGAGGGTCCACCATCTTGTTTTTGTTCCCAATGCTGAACACCATTTTGTGGGTAAAACACCATCCTTTTTTGTATACTTTTGCTATTACTGTTGCAGTTGGTTTTGTGCATTTCTTAGTCCATTGCTATGTTCTTTCAGTAAATTGTTATCTCAAGCCATAGTCTTTGCTTTTGTCCCTTCCTTACCAGAAGGGGCAGGGGAAAGGGAGTGGTTTATTGTCACAGTTGCAGCTAGCTTGTAGCTGCCAAATAAATTTGGCTATATTGGACCCCCAAACTCAACCAGTCTAGAAGTAAAACAAGTCTCCAGATGAGGCAGGGATGGGTTGAATTCAAACCTAAGCAAAGACCTCAGCCAATCATGTTCAATCCAGACAGCGGACATTTCACTGGTCAAAGAGCTGGGGCGGTCTTAAGACCCAGACCAATCAATTATCCGAGCCTGAGAGTTTTAAACTCCCTATATAAGAAAGCTTCCATAATAAACCATTGCTGTTTGTCTCATGATCAAGAGGACTCAAGTCGTGATTTCTTTCTCCAACCTATGACTGAACATAACATGTAGTGCCCCCGTGTGAGGACACAGCCATCCCGCAAGGAGAGTGGGGGCAGATAGAAGAGTTCATCAGGCTGTATAAAAATATGGTGAGCAAGAAGAGCCAATCAAAATGGTGTATAGAGCTAGCTAAAAATCCAGATTTCTCTTTGTAAATATCCCTTGTAAATATAAAACAGTGCCGAAGAAAGGATGGTTTACACTGGAAGAAAACCTCATCGTCAAAGAATGGATTCTCCTTTTACCTAAAAGGGGAGAAAATTATATACAGCAGGTGTTGCTAGCCTTGCTGGTGTGGTCTAGGAACCATAGACTGAATGTTATAAAGCACTGGAAAATTGTTTCAGACTTGCTGGATTGGTTGGAAAACAAGCGGGATGCGGGGACAGCAGTGGAGATGCCGCAGACACTGACTACCTAAACGTCTGCCAAGGACATGGAATAGGGCAGAGTGGCAGGTGAAAAACCAAGGGGAGAGTGGCTGTTATTTGCAGAAGTGGCATCAGTGCCAATAAAACGTCTTGGCTGAAACTTCTTGAGGATCTGCGTTGTGTCGTGTCAACTCCAACAGCGACATCTAGTAACCATCGACATGAAGTGCAATAGACCCGTTGGGTGACGGACAGGGAGAGTAGAGCCCACAGAACATAAAGAACAGCGAGTGGAGCCGTCAAAAGGGGTCCAGACTCAAGTTTGGCACCTGGAGCTGGGGCTTCAGGTGAGCCGTGGGAGACAGACTGGCGAAAGTCTCTGACATCTGGAATATCCATCCAGGTGAGACCATCAGTTAGAGGAAAATGGGGACTAATTTATCAAGAAAAGAGCACACAGTTTTGTCTACGTGGAAAACTTTGCTTCAAAGCAAAGACATTAAAATTACAGACTATACTCTTCGTAGCATGTTACTATGGGCTAAATCCCAGAATTTTGACATTGATGAAAATACAGCTTTTACTGTTAGATTGTGGGAAGCCGTTGGGGATAGACTGTGGGATGTGATATCGCAGGGGGACAAAGCGGCGACAAATCTAGCTACTACTTGGAGACAGCTATATGATACGTTAAGAGAATGGAGAGAAGAGCAGGATGCGGAATGAGAGTCAGGGCAAGGCATGGGAGTTGCTGGGGAACAACTGATAGCTGAGGCTCAGCCTGCTGCCGAGCCCCTCCCTTGGGGACAGCCTGCAGGAGTTGCTTCGGTGGGGGCTTCGCCAGGGTCAGCTGATATGGGGACCAAGCAGTCACAGAGTAATACTCCCCAATATTTGTCTCCCAGAGATTATGTACAATCATTGTATCTTTCTCCTGCACAGCAGGAGTTAAATGCAAGGTGAGAATATGCTACTCCTGCCCAGCAGTTAGCAGAGATGACCTTGAGAAAGACACAAGCCCAGCCGTTTGCCCCTCTGCTTCCTTCTGAGTCAGAAGGAACAGAGTTGTTGAGAGTCTTTCCCCCGTTGGCTGATTCTGATAGCAAGGATGATGAATTGCCAAAGATAAGGAACTCTGACCAGGAGAGTGGAACGGTTTCTTGTAAATCTTGCAATACATCTAAGCTTGCTCCTCCCTGGGTATTACATTCTTGTCAAGTGTCTATGATGCCAGCCTGCTCAGTTTTGGGAACTTTTCAAGAAAAAGTCCATTGAGATGGGCAATTGGGAATTAATAGAAAAAATAGGTCTGCCAAGTATGACTGATTTTCCGAGTGCTGATACAAATGTTGCTAGTGATGATCTTATAGCCTTTCCTCTTCTTAAAGTGATTCCTATTTCAGGACAAAATGATATGCATCAGGCATTTGCCTGGCGAGTTGTTCAGGACCTTCAGTCAAAGGTGGCTCAATTTACTATTAATTCCTCTGAGGTTATGCAATTTGTGTTATTAATGCTGATATGCTTGATCCATATAAGACACCTTGCTATGATTTTGTTTCAACCTGCGCAGTATGGTGTATTTCAAAATACATCGAGGCAGTTAGTTGAAAGAGTTGCCCTGAATAATATGCAACTCCCACAGCAGGACCCTCGTCATGCAGTGATAGTTGTTGCCGTGATGGGCACTGGGCTTTTTAATAACCTGGAGTTACAGGCCAGGTGGGATCCTTTGGTTTTGGCACAGGCATGAGTGCTTTAATTAAAACAATGGAGATGGCAGCCCCAAAACAGAAATATGTTACTATATGACAAGGAGCCAGGGAACCATTTTTACAATTTGTAGAAAAAATTGCTACAGTCCTTGAGAACCAAGTAGATGATGAAAACCTGAGGCAGATTCTATGTAAGCAGCTGGCAACAGACAATGCAAATGAGGATTGTCAAAAATTGTCAAAAGGTTGCCAGGAGACCCCTCGTTACCTGACATTGTAACTGCTTGCTCAAAAGTTGGCACAGTCAAGCATAAAATGGCTACTTTGGCAGTGGTCCTAAAGCCTCCACAGAAATGTTTTACTTGTAGAGAGCAAGGACACTTAATGGCACAGTGCTCAAAAAATAATGAGCAAAAAGAGAAACCTAAAACAAATTCGAGCTGTAACACAGTTTGCAATCACTGTGGTAAGCCTGGACACTATGCTAAGTAAGGTAAATCAAAATATCATGCAAATGTACAGCTGTTGCCAGGAAACGTGGCGATGCAAATACCCCAAAAACAGCTAACCCTCCCAGCACTGCAAAGCTATCCATTTGCGAACAATACTCAGGGGCCACAAGGGGCTCCGCGGGGGTTGATATACCCATCTCCGACACAGTAACTATTGTGACAAAGCAAGTATGTAAAGTGCCTCTTGATGCCTATGATCCTATAAGACAGGGGCTGAGTGCTTTTTTAGTTGGGAGATCAAGTAGTACTATTAGGGGTATTCATGTACATTTAGGTATTATCGATGCTGATTACTTGGGAGAAATTCATGCTATGGTATCTGTTAGTGAACCCCCTGTTGTCATTCCAAAAGGTACTTGTGTTGCTCAACTTGTTCCCTTTGTGAGTTGTGTTCCGAATGCAGTGAACCGGAGTCGTGACAGAGGGGGTTTTGGATCTACAGGAGCACCTCAAGTGTTTTGGACTCAAAAAGTGACAGAGAAATGTCTGGAAAGAACATGTGTCATCACAGCCAAGGGACATCATCCAGAAACTATAACAGTGACAGGTTTGATTGACACGGGAGCAGATGTCACTATAATCTTGCAGCTTTACTGGCCTCAGTCATGGCCTCTTAGACAAGCAGGTTTTGGAATTATTGGATTGAGTAATTCAACTACAGGTGCTCTGTCTGCCATTGTGATTAATGTAAATTACCCTGATGGCCAACAAGCTAACATCAGGCCTTATGTTGCCAGTTCCCAATACAATTTGTGGTGGCAAGATTGCTTATTTCAGTGAGGTGTCAAGATCACTATGGATTTTTAGTGGGGGTCATTGAGATGCAGGGCCTTGAACGTCCAATTGTTGCCCTGACATGGTTGACAGATAGACCCATCTGGGTGAGTCAGTGGCCTCTCACTATTGAAAAGCTTACTGCCCTGCAAGAATTGGTAGCAGAACAGCTGCAAGCTGGACATATTGAAGAATCATTCAGCCCATGGGATATCCCTGTTTTTGTCATAAAAAAGAAATCAGGGAAATGGAGACTTTTGCATGATTTGAGACAGAGAAATGTTGCAATGGCAACAATGGGAGCTTTATAACCAGGTCTCCCAACATCCACAATGATCCCACAGGGATGGGAAATAATTGTCGTTGATTTAAAAGATTGCTTTTTTACTATTCCATTGGCTGAGCGGGATAAGAAAAAATTTTCTTTCACTGTACCTTCTTTAAATCATGTTGAATCTGACAAAGTATATCAATGGAGAGTTTTGCCACAAGGCATGAAAAATTCGCTATTTGCCAATGGTTTGTGGCACAAGCTCTATCAAAGGTGCGAGAGCAATCTAATATTTGCTATTGCTATCATTATATGGATGATATCTTGTTTGCATCTGAAAATAAACAATTGTCAGCTCTAAAACAATGTGCTGTAACAAATCTGGTAAATTTTGGTTTGGTCATTGCCCCTGAAAAGGTGCAAAAACAGATGCCTTGGAAATATTTGGGATTGTTAGTGACCAATACTCAGATTGTGCCTCAACCTGTAAAACTGGATATTGATGTCAAAACTGTTACTGATGTACAGAAATTGGTTGGTTCAATAGGCTGGATTAGATCATATTTAGGGATAACTAATCATCAAATGCAACCTTTGTTTGCATTTTTATCAGGAATCACTTCCCCTACTGATGAGAGGCGATTGACACCTGCAGCAAAAAAAGCCATAGAGGAAATTGAATTAGCCCTGACACACAAATTTGTTAACAGGATAGACACCTCTGTTGGTGTGCAATTGTTTATTTTGAAGGATCATGAAATACCATGTGGAATACTATGTCAATAGAATGGTGAGGGGAAGGACAAACTGCACATTTTGGAATGGATATTTTTATCTTTCACATCTTGGAAAACAACTCCAGGACTTTATGAGCTTTTTGCAGATATTATCATCAAAGCTCAGGAGCATTGTCATAGAATTCTGGGCCATGATCCTGTCACTCCTTTGATACCTGTGCAGCAATGGTATCTTGAATGGTGTTTTCAAAATAATAATGAATTGCAATCTTCTTTATCTCATTTTACAGGGAAAATAACATATTGTTTACTTTCTCATCCTATCCTGACTTTGACCAGAGAGATTCCTTTTGAAGGAAAACAAATTTGCTCCCCTTTTCCAGTGGAAGGTATGACAGTTTTTATAGATGGGTCAGGGAAAACTGCAAAAGCAGCTGTGGCCTGGAAAAAAGATGATCACTGGGAATATGAAGTGATGATTCAACAAGGTTCTCCTCAATTTGTTGAATTGTGTGCTGTGCTTTTGGCATTTACTTTGTTTCCTAATTCTGTAAATATAATTACTGATTCTGTTTATGTTGCTAATTTGGTTAAACATTTAGATCAGGCTCTGTTATACAATGTAAAGGAAAAACCATTATTTACAATGCTGTTGAAATTATGGACTGTTATTTGTAGCAGAAAACACCCTTACTTCATTATGCATATTTGTAGCCATACATCATTACCTGGATTCTTTGTTGAAGGCAATGCCTATGTGGATTCTCTTGTAGCTGCTGCAGCAGTCAAAACTGTTCTAATGTGTTACAACAACCAGTTTTATCTCATCAATTTTTTCATCAAGGTGCTCAGGCATTGCAACAGTAATTTAAATTGTCACACAATGAAACAAAGTAAATTCTTGCTTCTTGTCCTGTCACATGACTCACATTCCTCAATATTATGGTACCAACCCCAGAGGTTTGTACTCTCTGCAGGAATAGCAAACTGATTTTACAAGAATACCTGAATTTGGTAATTTTAAGTATGTTCATGTCACAGCCGACACTTTCTCTCATGCAATGGTTGCATCAGCATTTACAGGTGAAACAGTTTGTGATGTTATTAGTCATTTTTGTCATGCTTTTTCTATTTTAGGATTTCCATCACACATAAAGACAGATAATGGCCCGGCATATGCCTCTCAAAAGCTACAAACATTTTTCTGTGCGTGGAACAGTGATCATTCTTACTGGTATTCCCCATGCCTCTACAGTCCAGGCAATCATTGAAAGAGTTTATGGCCTTCTTAAACGCCAACTTGAAAGACAAAAAGGGGGAATGCAACAGGAATCCCCCCAAGTGAGACTGGATAAGGTAGTTTATGTCTTAAATTTTTTACATCCCTTGCCTGGTTCACAGTTGTCTCCTATTTTCTATCATTTTTCCTCTCTGAATTCTAAACAACCATATTTTCATAGAAATATTAAGGTGTGGGTTAAGGACTTACTGGAGTGTGGACTGGTCAAGTGGAGTTAATAACTTGGGGAAGGGGATATGCTTGTGTTTTGACAGACAATGGCCCTCGTTGGGTTCCCGCTTGCTGCATTAAGCCTTACCTTGAGTGTGCAAGAGGGAACAGGATGGATGGTCCAGCAGCCAAGACAGAGTGTGTGGCTGACACTAAGACCATACATCAGGATATATTATGATTGTGAATTTATCAGGTTATAGAAAATTAAGTCACAGGAGTATTTTAGATTTTAAAGAAAGTTATTCATTTAANCAATCTAGATAATCAGAGTGAGCAGGAACAAAATCTGAATGCCCGATTCTGGGAAATGAAAGATGAACATACTTCGATTCCCGGACAAGGTTTTGCCCAAAGTAGAACAGAAAATGGAAACAACGTGAATATGGAGAACCTCAATAGAAGACAAAGGACTTAGCCATGGGCTAGAAAAATGGTATAAAACAAACTCTGCCATGCTGCATTTATGAACATTGGGGATTTGATGCTAGTGAGCTAGAGTTCCGTGTTCACCCAGCTCTGATCCCGGAGTCAGTGCTGTCCATCGTTTGCTGGCTGCCAGGACTGTATAAGCGGTCGCAAAATAAATTCTACTTTTCATTTTTATTAAAATGGCTGGATTGATTTTTATATATAACAGGTTGATGAATAATGGGGATGGTGAAGTAGTTTCCTAGTAGGGTGGGACATCACTGGATGATTGAAAGCATGATTAAGAATTGGGTTGTTAATTTTACTGGTGACCGTAATTGTTGTTTTGTATCTCCCTTGTCTGCCAGGATTTCTTCAAAGGGCCCTGCAGAAATCCTTGTCAGCTGTGTTTGTCACTTCAAATACAAAGAAAAGGGGGAACTGTGGAGTGGGCTCACAGCAGGCTGTGAGTCAGACAAAAGAGTCGACAGAAAGAAGAAGCCAGCAAGATTTCTATGTGCCCATGAGAAGAATAGAAAGAAGATAAAGGTAGAAGAAAACAAAGAACATCTGTGCTGCTAAAAGCACTATGGAAAAACAGGACTTATCTGTATTTTGGATTTTTGGGGATGCTTTCTCAAAACAGTGCTTCCACCAATGGACTTGGGGGGGGGTGTGATGGCAGCTAATGAGATTGGGTGCACTACGGGGTCAGAAGGGTATAAAATCTCTGTGTACAAGCACAATAAAAAGTCTTGGCTGAAACTTCTTGAGGATCTGCGTTGTGTTGTGTCTACTCCAACAGCGACAAGCACATAGCACTGGAGTCACTCATCTAAGATGGCGGAGCGTGAGAGGCAGCCTGCAGTGGGAGAGATATTGCGCCAGACAAGTGGGGGCAGTGGCTGCAATCTCCCCCGTCGTGGTGCCCAGGATTCCATCCAGTGTGCCCACCAGATCCTGGAAGCATAGCAACGCCAGAAACCAGAAAAGATGCCGGCAGTCCCACTGCCAGAGCCCTCCCGGTGCCGCCCGTGCCATGTGTAGAGCCGCCGGCACTGGCAGCATTTGCATCGCAAGCGCTAGAAGTCCCTACATAGCACACAAGCTTGTTCACACCATGGCCAATCGAGCTGACAGCATCAGGGCCACCAAGGGCCACCAGCTCAGCGGCCAGAATTACCCTCGACGGCACGTGGGACCCTTTCCACCGACCCTGCAAGTACCATGTAAACTTTCTTCCACGCTCCACTTCTCCACAACCTGCATTGCCATGGAAATGCTCAACCCGCCCGTGCCTACAGCTAATTGGAGAAACAATGTATCAATGCCGTCAGCCCAACCAGGGCTCGACACACCCACCCATGGTGATGCTGCACCTCCTGGGAAAGTCAGAGGAGCGCCAAATCGCAGAGGCCAGGTGACTCCTGAACTCAGGGGCATCAGTGAGAGCCTGCTGAATCCTGGAGCCATACCGGCGCTGCACCCTGTGCATGGCCCATGGCTCCCCGTAGCCAGCAGCGACCCAAGAGCTCCGTAGCCCAACACAGTGCTATGAACCAATCCTGGCTGTGCAGAGATCCGCCCTCCCGGGGGTGCCACAAGCAGCTGTGTCCATGGCAGGACCAGGGAGCAGGGCATGGGCAGAATAGCCGTGGGGAGCGGCAAGCATCCGCCTGGCCGCCGCAGCCTACCGTAGCACAGTTGCCATGGCAGACGCCCAGCATGCAAGGAAAACCCAGAAAAGGCTATCCATGGGACTGAGACACATTAAAAAAGCTCTTTTGGTAAGGTTTTCAAAAATCAAACATGACAAATGATTACTATAAAGCAAGCATGCATTCTAATGTTGGTTTCTAGGTACCTTCAACAGCTTCAGCCCTCATGCGATGATAGACAATACTGAACTCTTTTCTTTTCAAATGTGCATTGAAGTTTCAGTATAATACTGTGTAATATTTAAAGATTTTAGTTTAACTTAATACTTTTCTTCTATATAAAACTCACAGTAATTTTCGAGGCTGTTTTCACCCTCCGACCATACCACCTTGTGACCCCTTGCATTGCTTTCAATGCTTTTTGTGAATAGATGCTCCTGTGATTATTCTAATTTGTAAAGCTATCCTTTCAAAAAGAAATTTAACTGATGTTTTTTCAAGGTACCTTTCTCTAGAAAAACGGCTTCTAATTTGCCACTTCCCTGATAAAGAAAAGGCTACCACTGACATAAAACACTTAACCCTCTTTCATCTTAAAGCAAAATACTAAAGATCCATAAACTCTTCTGTTAAACATGCTGTCCTTTAAATATGTACTATATTTAATAACTTAAAAGTTTTCATAAACTCCACAGCTTTAAATTAAGTGTTTCATTAGCAGGTTTCAGTTGCAGTTTTCTAACTGAGTACTCGCCTCCTGTCACTCTGTTTACAATGTCTACAAAAGCATTTTCATTCTAAAAAATCACTAACAACTACTTTTCGTATTTCACTCATGCCAACTTCCGTTGAAGTCAATAACAAGTTTCTGAATATAGCAGCTTTGTCACTGCTATCCCTAAAATACTAATTTACGTTTCCTTATTTTTGAACCAAAATATAAACATGGCTTTTAATGTTCAGTTTTTGCAACTAAGTATACAAATACAATAATCACAAAACTAAAGTCATTAAGATTACAGAAAAGTTAAAAACTATAAATGAGAAGGTAATAACAGAAACTTCTAAATTAACAAAAATAGTTTGCCTTGTAGCCTTAAACTCATGTTTTTATACCTTTCCTGAAGGAAACATATTATTCAAATATACATAATCATCCCAAAAACATGTTTTTAATTAATTAAAATTGTTGTCAACTTCAAAACTCTTAACAAAAGAAAAGGTTCATTATCTACACTACTGCCATTAAGCAATATTGTTAAGTATACTAATTATAATACAATAGCTGTATAAGAGTAAATTAATTCCTTCCTTCCAACTTCAAAAAAAACTTCATAAGTGTCCTTAGATAACAAAATTATTCTCTGTTCTGTAATGCTACAAACTATCTATATTTATAGAGACAGACAACCCAACTGATTTTATACTGTTTTTTATATTGTGACTTTACAAGGAGATTCTGCAATACAACTAAATGATGTTATTAACATTGTATCTACCCATCAAATAATAAGCTAAGATCACAACCAAGCAAAAAAGCCTTTACATGAGATGATGTAGTTGCTAATCCATTTTCCACCATATTTGAAAAATCATGGCAGTCAAGCAAAGTCCCCAGTGACTGGAAAAAGGCAAACATGCCCATTTTAAAAGAGTGAAAATGAGGACCTTGGGAACTCCCAAACAGTCAACCTCACCTTTGTGCCTGGTAAGATCATGGAGTAGATCCTCCTGAAAGTTATGTCAAGACACATGGAAGGCAGGGAGATAATTAGAGACAGACAACAGGGCTTCACCAAGTGCAAGTCATGCCTAACTAATCTAGTGGCTTTCTTCGATGAAGTGGCTGCATCAGTGGACAAGGGAAAAGGTATTGATGTCATCTACCTAGATTGGTGTAAGGCCTTTGTTATGGTCCCCCCACAGTCTTCTAGTCACTAATTTGTTAAGATATGGATATGATAGATGGACTGTTCGATGGATAAGGAATTGCCTGGATAGCTGCATCCAAGAAGTTACAGTGAATAGCTCAATGTCCAAGTAGAAACCAGTAGCAAGTGCTGTCCCTCAAGGGTTGGGGTTGGTACTGGGTGGAATATTATTTCATACTTTATCAATGACAAACTGTTGGATTGAGTGCATCCTCAGCAAATTTATGGATGACACCAAGATGAGTTGTGCAGTTGATTCACTAGAGGGAAGGGATAACATCCAGAGGTGTAGCAGGAGGCTCTGCCCTGGAATGTGGTCAAGCAACTTGGGCAATGCCCTATTTTGCAAGGCTATCAGTAGTGGATCATGAGGAGGCAGTGCTGTTTTGGTGTTGAATTTTGATAAAACCAGTCTGCTCACCAACCCCAAATTAACAAATTAACCCCTGATAGTGAGGCAATTGGAGACGTGACTGACAGTCAATCACTTTATACTCTAAAAGTTCAGTCCACTCCCATACAGTAGGTTCTTCTAACATATTCCTTCTTGGAGTGTATGGAGATTCCTCCCTTGGGTAGGTGACAGCCCTCAAGGATACTCCTCGAGGTTGAGTGAAACAGATCTGTCCATGAGTGTTGATATGGTGAGTTTCATCAATATCTACTTAATAATTGTTCCTTTTTGCTAGCTTTACTATAATTGCTTTACTATAGTGCACTATACTATACACTATGAGTAGTTTTAGCTTTTATACTGCACTGTAAATAATTCTGATTAAGATCTTTTGTCTACTCATTAGTCATAATAAATAATTCATTTAATATAAATATATCTGATTTGACATCTTTAATCCTGTGGGACAAAGTTTTTAAATCATTGTTAGTCTGGGGCTAAGACTGGATTCAGCCGCACCCAGACTCCTCTCTGAGAAGGAGTTTAGAAAACAAGAGGGTCCTTTCTGCACCTCATGGCTCAACAGTAGTGCTTCTCTAATAAACTGTCTGAAGCTCTCACTCTCACCTGTGACAAGAGGCATCTTGACAAGTGCCCCAGTCTTTTTAAAGTCAAGAGCATGCAGGGAGACGTCTCTCTTGCCTCATGGCTTTTACTCAAGGCAGAGGGTCTGCTTAGGTTTTTTGTTTTCCTCTTGGCTTTTGCCTTTCCCTGTTGCTGTCTCCGGGAGAGCTGAGATAGTGTGGATGGAGGCTGCCCTTCATGTTCTTTTCTAGTGGCAACAGTAGCAACTCTAGAAGCTGCATTTCACAATCAAAAACTGCTTCTGAGTGAATTTTGCAACACCTGTCAGCAGTGTGGAGCCAGAGTCGGTTAGAACTGGGAGGGTGCCATTTCTGGTGCTTGGGGAGACCGTTTCCTCCCCAAAACACCAACAGTTTGGAAACAGCAGCACCAACACCAGTGGAATCCAGTGGATGGCAGGAGGCAGCAGTGAGCAGCAGCACTTGACCCCACATGTCAGCAATTCCCATCTGCCACCAGAACTGCATCATAAGCTTCTACCTTCCTGGGGTTGTTTTTGTTCCAGGGAGAAGGTTGAGCTGAGTGGTTTGTCCATCATTTGTCTCCAAGACTGCATGGTCGCCTGTGGTGGGTGCCTGTAAGAGACGGTCTGAAGTTTTCCCTCATCTGCCTCACAACTGTCACAAGGACAGAGACTAAGACCCTGAAAACCCTGACTGAAGTTCTGGCCTGGTTGAGGTGGATGCTTGCCAAGTGATCATTTGCAGATGTGTACAACTAACGGCTTGTTCGAGCAAGGACTGACTAGTAATGGCTTGTTCTGTACGCTTGCATCTACCTCACGGCAGTGCAAGGCTGACACATCGCAATGTGCCGTGTCAGGCTGATACACCACAATGTACCAGGCACAGAGCAATGGGTCTTATCACAATAGCCTCCCCTCCTCTTGGCCAAATGCCACTCGCTTTAGGAAAAGACTATAAAAACTTAACTTTCTAAGGTAACTTTGGTGATCCTCCACAGAAGGAAGAGGAATCTATTGGCTGGACCATGAGGATTTAGTGTCTCCATTGGTAGCTATACATCCCCTTCTCTCTCTCTCTCCTTTACTTTGTTCTCTTTATATCTCTCTCTCCCTCTTCTGTCACCTAATTGTCATTGGCACTCAATAAAAGTGCACTGCTGTGATTAAGCTGAAAGTCCCTTTTGCTGTGTGTCCTTTTGCACTCTGAGATAGGTAAAACAAACCATCACGACCCCCACTTGTACTAGCGGATCGTGACAGTGCCATCTTGGGGAAAGGGGTCACTTCACCATTTTGAGTTTGTTCCTGGGGAGTCTGCAAGATTTCAGCAACTTTGTAACTAGTGACTATTAGTATTATTTTTTGCCTGTTGCTATTTAGTTTTCTTAGTAAACTGCTATTTTTTCACTTATATCTACTCATATTCATTTCTCCTTATTGGTGGAAAGGGATTGGTTAAAACTAAAGAGGAGGCAACTAATTTTAGAGTGTTTACCTCTTAATATTGTCTTAAACCAAGACAATACTGCATCCAGTTCTTAGGTCTCCAGCAGAAGATAGACCTGTTAGAGCAGCTCCAGAGAAGGGTCACAAAAATGATCAGAGGGCTGGAACATCTCTCCTATGAAGAAAGACTGAGAGAGTTGGGGTTGTTCACCCTAGAGAAGTCTCTAGGGGAGATCTTAGTGTGGCCTTTCAATACTTAAAGGGGCTGTAGAAAGACAGAGACTTTTTACCAGGGCTTGTAGTGACAGGACAAGGGACAATGATTTTAAACTAAAAAAGAGTAGATTAAGATTGTGTGTAAAGAAGAAATTCTTTACAATGAGGTTATGAGAAACTGGAACAAGTTGCCCAGAGAAGTTGTCAATGTCCCATCATTGGAAGTGTTCAAGGTCTGGTTGGATTTTAAGCAGCCTGGCCTAGTGAAAGGTCCCTGCTCATTGCAGGGGGGGTTATAAAGAGTAATTAAATTACCTTCCTAATTTTCACATGAATTATCTACAAAGCAGAGCCTTATGATCAGGAAACCACAGTTGTCTCTTTCAGCTTCACAGGAAGAGATTTATTAATGAGGTGTCCTATTATCAAGATTTTTGCCACATACTGTACAGTCTATTTACTACATTATGAAGTAATTAACATCTGAAAGAAAAGAAAAAAGAGTATGTTTGCTTAGTTCCTAAAAAAAATAAATTGAAAAAATCAACAAATCAAATGAGGGATTGACCATTTAATCTGAAGAGAAAATTAGAAAATGTTTCATTAACAAAATTCACAAAGACTTGCATGTCTAAAACTTCTCCTGACATCCAAAGGAGCTAAAATGGGTTTCTTCCTCAATGTCAGTTATATTTACTAGCCTCTCAGACCATGCTAGAAATTAAATTAACCAAATATATTGGTGCTTTTTCTGGAAACTGTCTTGTGCTTTTAAACAAATAAAAATATGTACAGAAATGCTGAAAGCAACAGCTAATACCAGCCATGCATTGCATCATAGAATCATAGAATGGCTTAGGTTTGAAGGGATGTTAAAGATCATCTAGTTCCAACCCCCCTGCCATGGACAGGGATGTCACCCACTAGATATCTTCCAGAACACGAGCTATGTTCATTCCTCATATGCAAAATTCCACATTCTGATACTTCAGTATGAATGTCATATATGCTCAGAGTCAAGGGCACGTTTCCTATTCCTCCCTCTAGTTTGAAGTGCCACTTTCCTGATTCATGACAAATATTTCAATATCCACGGAATGTACACTTGTATACATATGCATGTACATAGCATCAAGAAGTCAGAAACAAATGTGCTAGGGCTGCAGATTCTAAAAAGTTCAAGACAGAAAGAATATCTTACACATTTACTTCTGGGAATTTAACACTGAGAGTTTTCAAAAGAAAATCCTAGTTACCTAGTAGTTTCTAGACATGTCAGACAAGGAAATTAAGAGAGGCTATGCTGTCACTCCAATTTTGTATCAATTGATTTCAATCCACCAGGAAACCTTTCAACACCTGGCAGATGAATCTAACTTCTAGTCCATTCAGCCAGAGCAGCTGGTCAGATCAATTTAGCTCAACTCAGTATAATCTCTCATTTCAGGTAGATCAGACCCTGCAGTACATAAGACCACCAAAACAGGTTATGTATTAGTGTCATTAAATGCAGCACATATTGGGTCCACAGCAAGTCCCCTCCATGGCTCTAACCTGCTGGTGGTTGCAATCAGTGTTGAGCCCTCCATATTGCCAGTGAAGAGAAGGGTGCTCTGTAGGCAATGATGAAGGTAGAATTTTCTTGTTCCTCCTGACATCCATCTTTGCTCACAGCTTTTCCAGTCCAAATCAGTCCTCCACAAGGAAATCCTACTCTTCTTATCTGCCTACTGCTGAACACCCAATCATCCCATCTCATCCCACTAAGAAAACTCCAGACTTCAATAGACTTCACATCATATCAGAAACACCTGAGCTCTGCCCACACACACAGAGGAACAGGATCTCTTCAACTATCAGATGAAATCTTTTACTAGTTGTCCCAGAACTACATACAGGATTCAAAGTTGCATATAAAACACAAAGGAGATGGCCTTATTGTTGGCTATATTGACCTTTTTTCCACCATTTCCAAATCCTTATAACTGAAAATGATATCCTGCAAAATGCTACAAACTTAAGCTTGCAATGTCTCTTTTTCATAGGCTATGCAAAGAGTTTTATCTGTGTGAAAACCAGATATTTGTTAACTTTTTCAGTCGGCATGTTTTTTTTCTGAATTTCTTTCCTGTAGTCCTAGCAGTAGAGTTTATATTTTTGAAGGAAAAGAAGGATTTCATTAATGTCAGATATCTGAAAAAATTAAAAGGAAGAAAAATCTTGTGTCTGTTCAGCTTGGAAGCACTACTATTTTGTTAAATAAAGGAACATTCCTTTTATATAATTCTTGTGTGTTGTCTGTAATTGATTTTCTGTTTTCCTGCATTTGAATATGTTTTTAAAGGTTCAAGGAAAAAAAAAGGCTTTATGTAAAGCTCCCAAAATTATTCCATGTGCCGTGAAAGACCAGTGAATGGTTAATATTTGCCCCCCCAAACCTTTTCCTTTAGCAGCACTGTTGTTATCTTATCAAAAGGCATGTTTATTTTTTCTTTTTCATAATATCTTAGTAATAACTTTATGTTTGAAGAGTATTACCGCAATTTGGAACCTTCAAATCCAGCAAGGATATCCTCTTGGTGGTGTCATCTATGCAATATAAATCCAGAGTTTCTCTGTAGAACTTGTTTTCTTGAAATTTCTTGATCCACATAATTTCACAGGAACACTTGAATGGATTGCCCAGCAATATCCTACAGCAAAGATCAAATGATTTCTTAAGAAGATATTATGCATATTTTAAAAAAGTTTCAAAGCACTTGTGGGTAAAACTAAAAGTTGAACTCTAAAAAGATATGGATCAAAGACCTCAGTGCAGTGAATCAAAGACTTCAGTGCAGTGCAAACTGTAAGTAGATAGTGTTCTTTGTAGAAAATTAAGCCCTGTCTGCACTGAGAATCCATCCTGCCACAGATGAGAGAGATCACACAAGGGACTCAATTCCAGTCTCCAATTCATAGGGATAAATCAATAATGCCTTGAGAATTGGGGTTTCCTCTAAGATCCCTTTTATTTTATGACAGCCAAACACATCAGAAATTCTTTTCTTCTATGATAAATTCTGCAGCTATCTCAGAAATACCACTCCAGAAAAGGTTTTATTGCTGTTAAGTGGATAAATTCTTTATAGAGCTAAATGGCTATGGATTATAGGCAAATTGTCCTGGGCTTGGCTGGGATAATGTTAATTTTCTTCTCTGTAGCTGGTGCAGGGCTACATTTTGGATTTAGGATAAGAATAATGTTGATAACATACTGATGTTTTAGTTGTTGCTAAGCAGTGTTTACCATGAGTCTTACATTTTTCAGTGTCTCCTGCTCTGCCAGTGGGGAGGGAGCAGGGCTGGGACAGCTGATCTGTACTGGCCAAAGGGATATTCCATATCCTAGGAACATTCTAGGGAACATTATGCCCAATATATAAACTGGGGGAAGTTGGCTGGGAGGGGTGGATCCCTGCTCTGGAATGGGCTGGATATCGGTCAGAGGGTGGTGAGCAATTGTGTTGTGCATCACTTTTTTCTTGCATTTTATTCTTCTCTCTCCCAACAGGCAGCAGTAGTGGTAGCAGCGGTGACTGAGGTAAGTCTGAGGGTGAGGGTTAGATCGAACTGTACGGAGGAGTTCTCAAGCTCAGGGACATCCGGGCAGAAGCCTTGAACCCCGTCAGGACCCGGAAGCCCTCAGAAACCAATCAGACGTGGAGGAAGCATTGCTGGGAGCAGTGCAGGAGATTTAAACATCTCTTAAGGAGAGTGGTGAACAGGAGTGGGCAAACAGGTGTGGCAAGGCAATTTGCAGGGCAGTTTGCGCAGGCAGGGCAAGCAGGTGGGGCAAGCAGAAAGGGCTTCTGTCCAACTATCCGGGACCAGCAAATAGAGGCGGCAGACAGACAAGATAGCTGGTGAAAAAGAGCAGAAACAGATCCTTCCATCCCCAGTCTTATTAGTGTACTGGAGTAAGCTTCTTCACTTGAGTTGTTAACACACCATAGAGCTCATTCCTCTGCAGCTGTGGGACTCACTGAACCAGCCATGTCAGAGGCCTCCAGCCAGCCAGACCTACTGATGGTACATGCAGCTCTCCAGGCCACAGGTTGCCAGAAGTGCCTGATGCCTCTCTGTGAGGCTGGGGCTGACAAAGAGTTCTTTTATATGTGTTTTCTGGTTGAGGAGCTGTGTCACCAGGTGAAGGAGCTACAGGAGAAAATCAATAGGTTACATAGTATCTGAGCAAACAAGCAAGAGATTGGCCAGTTATTTTCAGAGATGCTACAGTCTCAAGACTCAAGAGTCTTGAACCTCCATTCAACCATGGACATGAGGAGAGATGACTTCAGGATGGTCAGGAAATTAGTGAGTAAGGTCTCCTGGGAAAATGTTTTTGCAGGTCTTGGGGTCCATCAGTGCTGGTCACTTTTTAAACATCCCTTCCTAAAGGCACAGGAGCAGGCAATTCCCAAATGTTGGAAGTCAAGCAGATGAGGCAGAAGGCTGGCTTGGCTGAACAGGGATTTTCTCTTGGAAATTAGGCTAAAAAGGAAGGTGTATGCCCAGTGGAAGCAAGGTCATATTACATGGGAAGACTACAGAGATGCTGCTTGCCACTGTAGGGACAAAGCTCAACCAGAGTTGAAACTGCCAGAACTGTGGGGAACAATAAAAAGAGTTTTTTCAAATACATTAATGGCAAAAGGCAGCATAGAAATAACATCAGCCCATTACAGGATGAGGATGGTCACCTCACAAATAGGGACATAGACAGGGTAGATGTGTTTATTCCATTCATTACCTCTGTCTTCAACACTGGTGATGGACCAGGGTGGCCTCAGTGCCCTGAGCTGGGCAACCATGCCTGTGAAAATGAAAAAACTCCCAGTTGACCCTGAACTTGTGCAGGATCATAAACCCATGCTGGCTGATCCCCTGTTTGTCCTGCATGTGCTGTGATCATACTCAATATTATCTGCTTCATGACCTCATGACCTTCCCAGCAACGAGGTCAGGCTGACAGGCCTGTAGTTCCCTGGATCCTCCTTTCTGCCCTTATAGATGGGCATCACACTGACCAATCTCCAGTCATCTGGGTCCTCCCTGTTTAACCAGGACTGCTGATAAATGGTGGAGAATGGCTTGGTGAGCTCTTCTGCCAACTCCCCCAGCACCCTCAGGTAGATTCCCAGACTTGTGTGTTTAAGTGGAGCAGCAGGTCACTGTTTCCTCCTGTATTATGGGGTCTTCATTCTGGCTCTCATCTCTGTCTTCCAGCTCAGGAGGATGAGTACTCCAAGAACAACTGGTCTGACTATTAAAAACTGAGGCAAAGAATGGATTAAGTACCTCACAGCCTTTTCCTCATGCTTTGTGGTATTCAATAAAGATGGAGATTCTCCTTGGCCCTCCTTTTGTTGTTAATGTATTTGTAAAAAACCTTTTGTTATCTCTTACAGCAGTGGCCAAATTATGTTCTAGCTGGGCTTTCGCCTTTTTAACTTTCTCCCTGCATAACCTCATGACATCACTTTAGACCCCCTGAGCTGTCTGCTCTTTCTTCCAAAGGTCATAAACTCTCTTTTCTTCCTGAGTTTCAGCCAAAGCTCTCTGTTCAGTTAGGCCATTCTTCTTCCCTGCTGGCTCATCTTTTGTCACATGGGGACAGCCTGCTCCTGCACCTTTAAGATTTCCTTCTTGAACAATGTCCAACCTTCCTGGACTCTTTTGCCCTTCAGGACTGTCTCTCAAGGAACTCTGTCAGCCAGTCTCCTAAACAGGCCAAAGTCTACCTTCTGTAAGTCCAAGGCAGCAATTTTGCTGACCTGTTTCCTCACTTCCCCAAAAATAAAAACTATCATTTTGTGATCACTGTGCCCAAGACAGCCTCTGGCCACTACATCACCCACCAGTCCTTCTCTGTTCACAAACAGCACATCCAGTGGGGCATCTTCCTGGTTGGCTCACTCACCAGCTGCATCAGGAAGTTCTCTTCCACACATTCCAGGAACCTCCCAGACTATCTCCTCTCCAGCATGTTGTATTTCCAGCAGACATGGTAAGTTAAAGTCCCCCAGGAGAGCAAGGTCCAGCAATCATGAGATTTCTCCCAGCCACTTGTAAAATATTTCATCTGCCTCTTCATCCTGGTTGGATGGTTCATAACAGACTTCCACCATGATATCTGCCTCTTTGGCCTTCCCCCTGATCTTTACCCATAAACATTCAACCTTATCACTACCATCATCAAGCTCCAGACAATCAAGATATTCCCTAACACACAAGGCTACCCCACTGCCTCTCCTTCCTTGCCTGTCCCTTCTGAAGAGTTTATAGCCATCCATTGCAGCACTCCACTATTGAGGATTATCCCACCATGTTTCTGTGATGGTGACTGTCATAGTTTTCCTGCTGCACAATGGCTTCCAGTTCCTCCTCTTTGTTGCCCATGCTGTGGACATTGGCATAGATGAGCCTCATTTGGGCTTTTGATCTTGCCTTCAATACTGGTGTGCCGCACCCAGGCTTATCTCTAACAAGTTTAGTTTTTTCCCTTTCTCCCTTTGAATCTAGTTTAAAGCTCTCTCAGTGAGCCCTACTAACTCCTGTGCAAAGATCCTTTTCCCCTTTTGAGACAGGTGAACCCTGTCTGTCACCAGCAGGCCTGGTGCCATGTAAACTAACTCATGACCATGAAACCCAAAATTCTTTCCATGACACCAGACTTGGAGCCAGGTATTGATCTATGTGATCTTCCCATTGCTTTCATCATCATTCCCTGCAATGGGCAGGATAGAGGAGAATGCTACTTGTGCTTCAGATCCCTTAACCAGTCACCCCAAGGCCCTGAGGTCTCTCTTAACTGACTTCCTGTTATTGTGACTTCATCACTGCCCACCTGAAAAACTAGTAACAGATAATAATAATAATAATAATAATAATAATAATAATAATCAGAGGGCCATGCCAGACTAGAGAGTTTTCTAGGAACATCTCTTACCTGGGTCCCAGGGAGGCAGCAGACTTCCTTATGGGTTGGGTCTGGTCAGCATATTGGGCCCTTTGTTCCTCTCAGAGTGGAGTCACCAATGACAACCACTATTCCTTTTTTCTTAGCAAAGGCAGACATGATGCATGAGGTTGACTGACTCACACTAGACAACCCCTCCAACCTGGATGGACCTTCATCCACATCATGATTGTCCTAGAGCTTCATATCTATTGTATAGGGGTACCTGGGAAGGCAAGGTAGGCCAGGAGGCAACTAAACTGCTGCTGTAAGCAGGGACTTGTTTCCATTCTCCCCTGTCTCTTAGGTCCCCTCCTACTGCTTGGTGGTAAGGGGATATGGGATGCTCTGCTTCTTATGATGTGACCATTTTTCTCAGGGATGGTGTAGAGTGGCTCTACCAGTCCATCTCCCTCTCACAATTCCTGATAATCCTTAACCTTTCTACTTCCTCTTTCAGCTCTGCCACCAGGCAGATCATCCATCTGGTCTCACTTCATACACAAGTGTTGTGTCTGCTGCCCTCAGATACCAATGAAAGGCTCTGGCATTCCCTGCAGCCTAAGACCTGGACAGCTGCATGTTTACGTGAGTGCTCTGTCTGGGTCTCCACATGCCTTCTGGCAATGGCTTTGTGGCAAGTGGAAACCTTAGCTTTGTTTCTTCTGAGACCATTAATTGAGCTTGCCTCTTGAGCTAGTAGGGTGATTGTGCCACGAGTTGCTCCTGCGTTGTGTTTGTCCACTCTGGTTGCCTGAAGGCTACTTTTGTGTGGCAGTTGGCTGCTTTCACTCCTGGCCCTGCCTACGCTGAGTCAGAGCTGCCACTTGTCAGGGTCTCAACACTTCCTGCTTTGAGTGGAGGCTGGAGCACCTTCACTCTCTGCACTTGCTTTGCAGGTTTTCCAGTCTTCAGAAAGCTCCCTGAGCAATTCTCCACTTCAGAGCATATCTGCCGGAGCAGCTTGTCTTGGAGACTTCACTGAAATGGCGATGGCACTTTTTTTTAAACTGCTGTTAAAACATACACTTGATCTTTTCTGAAGGCCTGGAATTAAAATCTCTCTGCACTTATGTCACTGGCAACATATTTGCTGCCTTCTGTGGATCAGAATTCAATTTCTAATATTTGATGGACCTGTAGCTTCAAAAGAACAAACTTCAAAGTTCTTTCACTGCTAGCCACAAATAAACTTTATTTTAAAAAATTGCAACTTACAGATCAGACAAACCCAGATGGCGAAAAGGCTTCTTGGACAAACTAGAGAGCTTGTTTCTGGAGAAATTGCTATGGAAAACCAGAAAATTGTATTAATTAGGGATGCTTCTTCTTAGACTCCCAATACAGTTTATGTGTCTCAAAAAAAAATAATACCCCAAACCATCTCTAAAAGGCTCTTATTCCTTTAACTTCAGCGGGAAAGGAATAGTGCCCAGTCTCTTTTTACAGTTTGATGGGTTTCAAGGATTTGAATCCAACCACTGTCTAAATACATTCTTTAAAATCAAATTCAACAAGAGGACAATATTTTCACTTAAAGCACCTGTGTTCATTAAAGAAAAGCAGTAGATTTAATTGTGTTCCACAAGTATTATGTAAAGTCCAGGTGTTAATTATATGCTTAATTTATTCATAAGTGAAATGATTGTATTCCTTTCTTTGATATTACACCATACTCCATACTCATATAACAGCAGACATTCATATCAGAGGCTTTTAGTTATTGTGTTGAACTAAATGTGCAATATGCATCCAGATGAAAGATCAAAAGCAAAAATTTAAAATGCCTGTATTTGACTTTTTTAACGTCAGTTAAGCATTTTTAGTTTCCAGTAGTAATTAAGTGGAAAATCCTCTCCTGTTATGCAGAGCAAAGAAAGGCTCATCTGAATCATAAATGCTCCCCTTCCCAAGACTACAAAAATGCTTTCTCCAAACCAAAATAATGCTTCTTTTCTTTAGTTTATTGAGTCCACAAATTAAAGATAGTGAAAGCAGTAAACAGTAAAATTGCCAGTACAGTAGTGCAAATCAGCATTATGAGCAAAAATACCGCCAGTTTTATGTGATATTATAGATGTGCCATAGGGGCTCCAGATTTGAAGTTACATAGGATTTAAAACAAGGACTAAATCTCTTCTCACTACCCGCTGACTAAAAATCACAGCATTTAGTCCCCCTAGTTTTAGCCCTTGATCTCTGAGTACAAGATAATTTCTGAAGAAATTATGGGGATAAAAGTTGCATCTTTTATTAGGCATTTAAGAGTGGAATCACAGAATCACAGAATATGTTGAGTTGGAAGGGACCCCCAAGGATCATCAAAGTCCAAGTCCTGTCCCTGCACAGGACACAGCAACAATCCCACCATGTGCCTGAGAGCATTGTCCAAATGCTTCTTGAACTCTGTCAGGCTTGGTGCTGTGACCACTTCCCTGGGGAGCCCGTTCCAATGCCCAACCACCCTCTGGAGGAAGAACCTTTTCCTAATATCCAACCTAATCCTCCTCTGAAACAGCTTCAGGCCATTCCCCTGGGTCCTGTCACCACAGAGAAGAGATCAGTGTCTGTTCCTCCTCTTCCTCTCACAAGGAAGTTGTAGACTGCAATGAGGTCTCCCCTTAGTCTCTTCTTCTCTAGGCTGAGCAGACCAAGTGACCTCAGCCATTCCTCATACAGTGTCCCCTTAAGGCCCTTCACCATTTTCATTGCCCTCCTTTGGATGCTCTCTAATAATTTAAAGTCTTTCTTATATTGTGGTGACCAAAACTGCTCACAGTATTCAAGGTGAGGCCGTACCAGTGCAGAGCAGAGCGAGACAATCCCCTCCCTTAGCTGGCTGGTGATGCCTGGCCTGATGCTCCCCAGGACACGGTTGGCCCTCCTGGCTGCCAGGGCACTGCTGACTCATCTTCAACTTGCCATTGACCAGGACCTCCAGGTCCCTTTCTGTGGCATTGTTTTCCAGCATCCCATTCCCCAGTCTGTCCATACATTCAGGGTTGCCCTGTCACAGAGTCTGGCACTTGCCCTTGTTAAACTTCATGCAGTTGGGGAATGCCCAGTCCTCTAATTTGTTGAGGTCTCTCTGCAGGACCTCTCTGCCTTTGAGGGAGTCAACAGCTCCTCCCAGTTCTGTATCATCTGCAGCCTTGCTTAGTATCCTTTCAAGTCTCTTGTCCAAGTCATATATGAAGCTGTTGGAGAGCACAGGGCCTAAAATGGAGCCCTGCAAAACCTCACTAGTGACAGGTCACCAGCCTGATGTCACCTGATTCACTATTAACACACAGTCCTAATTGAGTCATTTTTATGAATGAAATCAGCCAATTTTATCAATAAGGAATTTATTGTAAAATTGTAATATCAAAGTTTGAGACAGCCACAAGCAAAATCAGTGTTGAGCCTGGGATCGGCACTGGGTGAACCACGGATAAGGCCTCTATCCCAGGGATCCCCCACAAGTTCACAAATTGTTCCTCACCTGCTGATTTTTATACTGTTTTTCAGCTGGGCT
>VWYI01025734.1:579977-610781 GCA_013399455.1 Anthoscopus minutus | reverse complement strand
CAGAAGATACAAAATGGAAGTGATGAGGTGATTGTTTCTCTTCCCAGTTTGCATTCTTGAACAGCTTTAATATGAGTTGCTCACATATTGGGGAAAATTCAAGGTTCTCATTTGGGCTGTGATTATAATTTTCCTATCTTGTCCAGCCATGAGACAATTTTACTTTGTGGAATGCTTGGAGGACAGAGGTTTTGGTTTGGTACTTTCTATCACAATAATTTGCTTGCAAGTCAGGCTTTGTGGCCTGAGGAGTGTGTGGCTTCCAGAGACTTACGGGTATCTTGCACAAGTACCTTGTACATCTTGTGTGCTGTGTCACATGAAATGAAACAACTTCTGGGAAAGAAAAGGTCTGGGGTCACATGAGGCTCTCCGGGACAATGAATGTGCCTGGAGAAATGGAGGAGGAGGAGGAGGTGAGCAGATCAAATCCCCAGGGACAGCAAGCCAGGCTGAAGCACAGTCTGAAGGGGCTTGTCTGCTTCATGCTTCACAGTTTTCAGGTGCAGGGAGAATTCTCTTCGGAGCTCTGGAGCCCTGTGCTGGCACAGGCTACAGCAGAAAGTGGTGCCACTTTACCATCACTCACCTCAGCTTATAAAGCACTGGGTTTTGAGGTGTCAGAGCAAGTGAACTCTGAAATCTGTGCTTTCAGCTGTAAATGAATTGACATCCCAATTCTAGTCCTTGAAGGGCTTACTAATGCACTCTGCATTCATATAAACAATGTGAAAACCACAGAAATACCCCACAGTTTAAATGCTACAGATATAAGGGCTGTCACAACCACAGGAACATTGCAAATCCAAGGGAAGATAAGCCCTTTCACCATGATGGTCTCTTTTCTCTACAGAAAGATGAAATGCTGTCACTTGGTGTCAGAGAGATGTAGTAACCTTATCTTGCCTAATGAGTATCATGGAACTTCACCTTTGTGCTCTATAGGATGTGGAGTTCAAGTGATAACAACTTTTCCAGCTTTGAACACCAAATGGTTATAAAAGAATTGAATCTTAGAGTGCTAATTGCAAATATGAAGACCAAAAAATCCCAGAATCCTGGCTCCTCTCTGTACATTCCTTCTGCAATAATGTAACATGACTGATGGGGATTTAGCTTGCTGAAATTAAAGAAACCTTATGCAAAGGGTTCATTTAAAGTTCTCAAATGCTTTGGACAGTTCTTTAGTTTGTATTCCAGCAAGTGTGGCTGCAGCATGTCAGCCTCTTTGGAGGCTGGTAAGTGACTGCTCCTTGACCATCAGCTGTGAGACCCTTGCAGTTCATTTTTTACTGACTGGAGGTGTCTAGAAGAGTTTTTTCACCTCGTTGGCTTGAGGGATTTGCAGAATTGATAGTTTCCACTGGGGCCAGAAATGCTGAGGGAGGGGAGGAGAGTTTTACCTTTTATCCTACACCTCTGTCATGAAGATAGCATTTAAGCCAGCAGTCATTCATGCTCTTGAGAGGTGAGGTGTTCTCACCTGTTTTGCTTCTTGGGGAGTTACAGGTTTAGGAAAATCAGGTTGTTTGGCTAATTTAGGTGTGTGGCTCTTTAGGTTACTTCTCTTTGAAAGCTAAACCTTACCTGGGAAAATCTTGTGAAATTATTGGCTTGGTTTCAATAGGGCTTGTACAACATGCTAGGAATTACAGCACCAGGTATTTTCATCTCTGCAGAAAGCCCTGTACATGTACCAAAAAACCCCACATAAATGAGCTGTTTTTTCCTGCATGAGAGGGGCAACTGTGATCCTGCCTAGTTCTATACTCATTTGGATATTCACTGTTAGGGTGCCTCTCTCCCTAAAGTAAACACAGCTCAAATGCTCAGTTAGGAGACTTTAACTGCAAGAGTAGAGCCCTGAAGGAAGGTGAGGGAGGGAGCCTTGCCTTCTGGGAGGTATTGTACCCACAGAAGGGCTGTGAGATCAACAGGAAGAAGGGCCCCAAGGAGGGATCAAGGAACCTGTGGCAGTACCTTGAGCAAAGGTTTTTGGTGTGACATTCCATCCCCACCCTCCCACCCCTGCTCACCGCCAAAAATAAAAAGAGCTTTCTGGTTCAAGACTTTATTAGAAGTGGTTTGGAACTCTAAACAAAGATTACCTTTTTTGATTTCTGCTGTGTTGAGGGAAATACAATAGTGTGATGTAACTATGAAGGGAAGGGTGGCACCAAATGCCAGATCCCATTATCTTCCTAGCTGGAACAATATGTAGGCACTGCAGGTTTTGGCTCACTGAGTTGAAAGTGAGATGACTCATGTAAAATCTTAGCCTTAGGAGTCTCGTTCATTCTGATAATCAGTAACTTAATAAATGCAAATCTCTGAAAACTAATGAAAAGCAAACAAATGTATTTGATTTACCACTCCAGTAACTGACTCTCCTTGAGCAGGAGCATGATTAGTCAGCTCCACTGCAAGATGCAACAGGCTGGGTTGTGCTTTCAGGGAAGGTGATCACTTAGAGTTATTATAAGACTCTGTTAACAGATAACAGTCCAAAGACTTATCCACTGATGATAATGAGCAATTGATAATCCACCTGTTTTCTTTTGCTTTAATCTGTGTATGACTCATGGCTAGAGTGGGATTTTCTGGCAGTTGACCTAAAAATGGTCAACAGCTTTTGGTCCATACAGTGGTCAACACAACTGGCACATTTACCAGCTGTGGTTGCATGGATATTCCCAGAACTGAAATCTTCCATGTGAAGGCTGTTGGCTTATTCATTTCCTGGGAATGATCAGCTTCTGATGAATCTAAGAGTGGTAGAAGCTGATATCAGGTTTTGATATGGAAGACTCAATTTGAATTGCTGCTGTCACCAAATTATAACATAGGAGGTTTTCTTGAATTTAGTTTTATTTTAAAGCTAATCTATTGCAAGTTCTGGATGCTGAGCTGTCTTCTTCCACCTATAAAGGTGGTGCTTAACTATGGAAAGAGAGCTATGAGGTTTCTACTTTAGGTTTGATAGGCATCTTTAAAATAAGAATAATTGCTTAGAAGACATGTTTTTTTCAAAAGTATTAAGCATAAGAAAAGCTAGACAGATGATATCAGAGTAGCTGGATAATTGAAATCACTTCACTGGCTCTGGTAGGTGCTTTTTACATGAGAATTGGTTGTTGACTGATCTTAGCATGAGATTGTTTTTTCTTAAATCCCCACCTTTTCAACCTCTATTAAGCACTGAAAATAGATCAAATACATAGCAAGTCTGTACATACCTTAAAGTGTTAAAATGCACTTTGAGGCATCTGTCCCACCTAACCCTGACCAAAACAAAAGGTAAAAAATCCTTTTAGTGGAGGAAATGGGGTAAGCATTACATGATGTGTGGGAAAGAAGCAGCGCAAATTACTCTTGCAGGAAATATTAACTCTCATCTCTTCTAATGCCCTTTGCTGCTGCTCCTGTCACTTTGCACTGACATAAAAATACAAGATAGACACAATGGGCTTGAAACATTTCGGTAGCTGCTGTTCTGCAGCTGAGGAAAGTACACACTGTAGTTAGAAAATACCCATCTCTTAAATGAATAGCATAATTACAAATATCCTGAGTTGGAAGGAACCCACAGGGAACATCAGATGTCCAATTCCTGCACAGGACAGCCCCAAGATTCCCCTCATGTGCCTGTACACTGCCCTTTCATTAACCCTTCTTTAGCCATTAACATAGGGTGGGAAGTTTGCCAGCTCTGATGCAGTGTCAGAAGTGCACAAATGACATGGATTTTTCAAGTATTACTTGCAGTTGTTTCTTATGAGGTCCTAGTCCCTGCAAAACACACAGCTGCTATCACTTTGGTTAGTTTTGCAGATAGCAAAATGTCATCTCTAGTGTGGATCCATCAAGTGCAGCACTGCCAGAATACTAATGCTGAGAATTCATTTGCTGAAGTGTCAGGAAACAGTCCCTGGCTCCAGTGTCCTTCACTTTTATTGCCTATCTTGTTTGGATGCACAATAAGCTTGGGCTTGGCCCCTGTTATCAAATTATTGTACGAGATATTGACTGAGCAAAATGTTCTCCTTTTCTCTTCAATGCTATTACCAAGATAAATTTTGTATGTATTGAACCTCTGTGCCAGTACTGATAGACTTTTTTTCCTGCAAACATCAGTTACCCTGGGACAGATGCTGCAGATAAGAACATGAGCTGATGAAAAAGAGTGGTGAGGGGAAAAAAAAAGATCAGTAATGCAGAAATGGTGTGTTCTCTAGGAAGAGTTTGTTTATTTTTCAGTTATTATCAATGCTTATTGCTCTCCACAAGAAACTGATTTATTTCTAGATAAACAGAATGACAGTAGTGGTTATTCTCTTTGATATATTGGTTTCAGAGGTTATGTGTGGCTCTCAAGGAGTTGGAATGGCAATATGTTGCAATGTCAAATGTATTTTGAGTGGGTTTTTTTCTGAGTCACAGCCTTTGGGGGAGGAGGACAAATCCTTTCAGCTGAAAAGTCAAAGGGAATAAAAATGCACATAAACACTTCAGGTATGACTTGACCCTCAGGATGGATCATGACACAGGGTCCTCCTTTAGCCCCCTTAACCCCCCCAAATAACTTACCCAAGGCTTTTCCAGTTTCTAAGAACTGCAAGTATGGGAATAAACTGCTAAAATCCTCTTTAGGATGGTCATTTACAGCTTGGTCAGGAATGCTGCAGGAGAGGAGGGTTTCAATGTCACAGTAAAACTCTAACAATCAAAATGGAACTTTTTACTGCTGGAATCTGAGTGTGGGCTTGGGAGGTATGAAGAGGTCAGGTCAAATGGACAGGAAAAACCATAACTGCATGGGACTTGCTGATTGCAATGCCCTCCCCTTTTCCCCCCTTAGTAAGAGGCCATCAATAATTCAAAACAAGTCTTGGGGACATTATATTTCATAATATTATTGGATAACAATTCTTTTTGCATTTAATTCTGAGCTAAATAGATAATTCACTTGTAACAATTTAACACTGAAAAGTCAAGGTGAAGCCTTAATCACAGAAGTCAGAAATTCTTTCAGTTGGTTCTTGGAATGCCCATAATGAAATAAATGCCCACTAACTCAAAAACCAGGCATGGATCCATGTGGCCCCAGGGCAGTGAATTCTGTGCCCTTTTTTGAATTCTGTGCCCTTTTGTGATCAGTCTTTCCTCCTGTTTATAGTAGCTGAATATTGCAGCTCATGTTGAGAAACTCATTTGCTCAGAAAAATCCAAGCATTTCCATGACTTATCCCAGGCACTCAGCAGGCTCCTGAATGTCCTTGTGTGTCCTCCAGGTGTGCACTGATTGAGGTGCAGAGCTTTGCATTTTTGTTTGCACGTGAAGCAATGTGCAGCACCAGAGTGCAGGGCATTTCTGATGCTGTCTGCAGATAAAATGGAATTTTGGCTGCTTCCATTGTATGCACAGAGCTGGGACATCATTATGGGAGGGGCAGGAGATACAGCTGAGCTCCTTCAGAACTTCCCTGGTCAGGTGGTCCCTGCCCTGATTCCCCTCCCAGCCTGGACTCCAGCTCCATCTGCCCTCTCTGCTTTTAGGGTTCTACACAATATTTAACTTTGTTTAGCTTTTGCAATGTCTTCACGTCTAAAAAAAACCCCATAGACTTCATTTCTGTGAAAAATGGTGTAGATTCAGAAGCTTTTAAGGTTTAGTTGGTGTGATATGGAGCTTAAAAATGCTATCACAGGACTTTCTCCTCTGTAACTAACAGTATAATTTATGAACTGTTATGAAACTTAGTTTTCATATTGAAAGGAACAAGAAACTGAATCCCAACAGCTTGAGTTCAAGAAATTGGGTAAAATATAAAAGATAATTTTAATATATTGTCTATGAAAATTTTTTTCCTGAAATTTTCTCACTCAGACCAAAATACACACAGGTCAACTTGAAGAAAGCATTTAGGAGCTGTCTGCCACATGCACTTCAGTGATGATTGCAGTGCTGGCAACTCCCATTGCATGGAAGGATCTGATCAAATGATCCTCCAAGGACTGTGCTGCTGATGGCTCTGGGCAGTGTCCTTGGATTCCTGCACTGAGCCCTGGCTCTGCTCCTCTGCAGAAAAGTCATTTGCAATTCTCTCTTCCTTCATCACCTTCAACAATCTCACCAGTGTTCCAGAATTTTGGCTGTGCTTCATCTTAGTGTCCATTTGTTTTCTTGCAGTCTGTCACTTTAATGCATAGCAGTTAATAAAATAACAGAAATGTCAGAAAGAAAAATACAGTATGAGAGAAGTAGGTAGACTTCCCAGCAAAAATTGAAAAATGAACTTGAGCAGATTCTAAAACAAACACAACTGCCAGCAGAGAATTGAACAACTACCAGGAACTGGGCAGTGGCATTGAGAGCTGAACTTTCTCTTAGGTTTTTTTCTGGCTTTTTTCTCTACCTTAGAGGTAACCAGGTACCTTCTTTCTCACCTACCCAGAACATGGGGCAGGTGAAACACCAAAACACTGGGGATTGATGGAAGTTGGGAGGATCCTGGATTTCACTGAACTCTTTGTGCTGTGCTTCCTCACAATTGTGACTTTGCAGCTTTACCATTTGCCAAAGACACTTTACCGATTTTTATATGTTTCAATCAAAGTTTGATCCATCTTAGAGCATCAGAATAGACTGAACAAATGCTTTAAGCAATTTAAACTGGCATTAGTTCTGTTACAAACTAAGCTCAGAGGATGTGGACGCTGAGGTTGGAGTTCATATTCCCTTCCCCCTCCAGGGCAGAATATTGCCAGCAAATAGAGGCATGTAGGCTGTGACTCAAGTGCAACAGAGAAGGTAGACAGGTTAGGAAATTACTTAGAGATAACTTGGAGGCCAAGAAGAGTCTGAAATGTTAATTTTGAGGGGTCAGGGGTTGTGATTTTTCAGGTACAGATGGAACAGCAGTGCTGGTGATCCCCAGGTGGAGCTGTGGCTGCTGCAGGTAACAGCTCCGAGGTTTAAACCTTTAAACAGATCAGCCAATGTATGAAGGTGTTGAGGAAGGAGCTATTCTTTCTGCATATTATAAAGTAAAATCTCCCATCTAGAAACTCAAATCCTTGGTAGCTTTCAAAAAAAAACATGTCTGGCAACTCTTCTGTGGTGTGGTGAAATTGCATTTTATGAGAGCTGAGACACTGGCCATGCAAGAACCCAACTAATTTCAGAAAAATCACTGTGTATCAATGACATCAACTCTGTCTTGCTGTGGAATGGATGTCTCAGTGACTTAATGGATGGAATGTAACAACAGAGAACGGGGAGAATTATGAGCTTTTATGGTTTTTGTAAATATGTGAGCAATATTTTGAAAAGCCAATTTAGTACTCTACTGAATATTGATGTCAGTAGCATTATTTAAATCATTCACTTTATTGACGTAGAAAGTGGCAACCATTTAATCTTGCATTGTGCAACAGAACAAGCATTATTATCTAATTTTCGTCTCTCTCTTAAATTGTCTTTAAGTCAAACAGTTCAGTGCATGTGTGCTTGCACCGTTCAATCTTGTAATCCATTTGAGATAAATAGAAAGCAAAAATGCTTTTATGAGACTCAGTAGTGATGAGTGGAAGGCCCTGAACTATGGCCAATTTCTGTGGCTCAATTGAGGTCAAACAGTTAAGGCAGCACTTGATCAAATTTAATTTAACATAAACCTGTGCCTATTGAAAGCACTCAAGGTTTAAATGAGTGAAAATGTTACAACTGAAAAGCTCTCATGGGCTGGAAGGTGCAAATGAAGCTTATGTTTGGGAAAGGAAAAGCAAAGCAGAAAAACTTAACTTTCCAACCATTCTGTAAGGCAGGACTCTGCCAAACACTGATCCCTCCCTGGGCTGCATGGGAGCTGCTGCCTGTCTTGGAGGAGGCTTCAGATGCAGTTTGAAGCATCTTGTGCAGAGGTTTAATGTCTCTCACTGCTTTATTTCATATATAACAATGCTGCCATGGAAATTGGAAGCTCAGAAAACTCACCTGGGTGGAGGAGAGGTGTTTGAAGCCATCCTCAGCTCCAACTGGTGTGTGTGCCAAGTTATAGGGACAGAGAAGAAAACTTCTTGGTGTCCTTGTACCACCTGCTGTGTGAGAAATAACAATTAATTTGCAATATTTCATTACTTTTATCATTCATTTCAAGTTTAATTTCAATAGATGTTTATGAAAAGTGATGATTCTAATGGTATTATATGCTCTTCATATTAAATATACAAGTTCTATAGACAATGGAAGGGCTGAAGTGACTTTATTGAGATCAGCAGGTGTTTTTTGAGGTCCTCTCTGACATGGAGCACTTTCCAGCTTTTTTCCCCCCTTTTGAAGGCTGGAGTTCATGGTTTCATTCTGCCATAGGATAGCTGTGGTTTGTGTCAGTCTCCTCACATGCATGATGGGCAGTGTCATTCCTGCTGAGACAGAAATACCCAAAACCAAGAAGATTATTGCCATCTGGCAAGTTAGTTAGTGTAGTGAATGGATTAGAAAATGTAGTGCAGAAGAAGTTTCAGAGGATTAACAAAAGTCTTGGGATTTATCCTGGGATTTGGTGGACTGTGTGAGTAAGCAGCTGCTTCATTGTCAGGCCCAACACATTTTAGGTTATTAAAAAAATCCATCAGTGTCATTGTGTTCATTACCCAAAGGTTTTACTTATTCTCTTGTTTTGGAGAGGAGATCTTGGCTCTGGGCAGTGACAAAGCTTTGTGGCAATATTCCCTCAAGTTCTGAGCCTTAAAGCTTCAAACAAATGGAGAGTCACAATTCCATGTCAGACTTCAGCCTCAGACTTCACTGAGGCCATTACAGGTGCCAGTGGTCACTAAGAAACTTTGGGAGATGAGCATGGCAATGTAAAACATTGCTAAAGAATACCCAAAAATCAACATTTCTGATGGCAAAACCAGGCTCTGCTCAAGGGACAACAGATGTTTGTTCATCTACCACAATTGTAATGTTTAATACCCCAAGAAGAACCAGCTACTTGCCTAAGGTTTTGTTCTCCTCCAAAGATGAAAAATGTTTGAAGCTGAGCCAGGAAAGCACCAAATTGGTTTGTATAACACTAAGGTAAAATCTACATGGGGCATCTGTTGTTTCGGACTTTATTTGATCCGATTTCTATTCCATTTCTTCAGTGGGCTGTAAGAGCACAGAGCCACTTGGGAGGTCTGCTTCCACCTCCTGTCTCTGAGTTTGTGTAAGACTTTCTGACCTTTAAATGCAAGCACACACAAAAAAAATCATAAAAATATATGGCCACTTCAAATACTGGCCCATTTTTATCATTTTCTTTTATAGTATAATATGTCTGTTGAATATAGATGGAGAAAGAAGGAGTTGTTGAACACTTATTACCACATTAATAATAAATAAAAATGTATTAGCAAGAGAGGCAGATCAGTATTTTAAATAAAGGGTTGAAATAAAAATGATTAAGAGTTTATTTCTACTGAATTCATAGTGGTATAATTGTAAAGTCTTGAAGTTTGTGGTCTTCAACTTTTAAACTGAAATAATCTAGGAAAAAAATCTTAATTAAATGAATCTGCCTTTATGCTGTACTGATAAAAAACCAACTAAATACCCAAAGCAAAAAATCCAAACAAGAACCCTGAAGGCTGTAGCAGTATTATATACCTCTAATAGCTACAAATAGGATCTTGTCATGTTCTCAAAACTAATAATAATTTTAATAATAAAATGACACTGTGCCTTTTTCTGAATTTTCTATTCCTAAACCCTTCCAGAGATGTTAACTGTGTGCCTAAATGCTGCTCCCTAGGGATGAGCAGCTACTGGAAATGGTGTTTCTCTACCCATATTTGACTGGTATTTCTTAACATTGGTGAAGAATCTGGCATGGTAGTGGCAGAGCAGCCCTGGGTCCAGGGCTAATCACCCACCAGGCAAAGAAGGAACTCTTCTGATCTCTGCTGGAATAAGCACTTGTGTGTTTATCTGTGCTCTGTGTGCCTCCCCTCAGGCTCCACTCCCACTCAGGGAGTCTTATCCAAGTCCTATTTTGGTGCTTGTTCTCCTGCCCTCTTTGCAGTGCTTCTCGTGTCTCTCCTGAGCTTGACTGGGCTAATTCAGGTTCGGGTCCATGACTGTGCTCCAGCCATCAGCTGGTTCCCTCACTGCTCTCTCCAAAGTATGATTTTGGGGTTTGTTGGCCCTAACTACTGGTCCCTTATTTTGCCTGAATTCCTGATTAATGGTTTGCAGGAATCTGGACTCATCATTTCTTAATAGCCACAATGTTCATCCAGACTATCTGGTTAGTTTTGAATTTCAGTATTGTTCTTTTCATCAATTCCAGATATTGCCAGCAGCATGCTTATGAAGTATGTTTGATTACATATAATTAGTTGAATGAAAATAAAAATAATTACTGCCTTAAATAATATTGGAACTATGTGGAGGTCCAAAAGAAAGATACTGTTAGTGGAGCAAGAAGTACCCAGGTGAGTCTCAGGGGATGTTGGCTTAATTGCACAAGGGCAAAGCTTTTAGGTTATAGGAAGAATCAATGGGAATTCCTATCCAAGGTGAATTTCTTAAAGGTATTTTGTGTCTTGGCAGCTTGTAGACTGTGATGCCCAGACTGAATCTTAATAGATTCCCTCCTATCTTACAATTTCTTTATCTCTAAAAATACTCTCTGAATGAAATGGTATTGCAAGAAAACTAATTTCTTGCAGTTTGCAGAGTTTTTGAAGCTCTATTCCACTTATTCTTACTAAAGGATGTGGAGTAGGTGTTTCCCAGTATTCTGTAATTCAGCTGCCACCCCTGAGGGGTGAATTGTCACTATTGAATGTGACACTGCGTTTGGAGTGTTGCATTAATTCTGAGTTTAGCAGGCTGCTTCCCTGACAGCTTTTCCCTCTGACAGGATTTCTGAAGTTCTGAAAAACATCCATGCTTGCTTTTTTGTGGCTTGTACAGCTGTTTGTGATGAGGAAGAGACTTTTTTTACTTCAAGCTAATGAGTTAATTAGATCTTTAAAATTATTTTAAGCCTGGTTTAGTTCATGTCCTGAGGCCACAGGAAGAAGTGCTTAGAAATCAATTTATTGGTTGCTGATGAGCCCACACCCTCAAGTGTAAGCAAAGTTCACCTATTTACATGTCAGTCACTTAGCAAGTATCCAATTATTCCTCTGACTTTTCTTGAGGCTGGTTGAGGATTTAGGTGAGTTTTCTTCTCTTCCCTCTCAATTCTGAGAACATTGTGCTTGTACCTGTGATCCTGCTAAGCTGCCTTTTGCAAGAATGGATCTTTGCTTATTTTTGGGCAAGATTTTCAGTTTAGACCAACATGTTTTCTCCCTGTTAGGTGCCTTGAGGGTTGTGCTTGCCACACCGAGCCCTCACTGAGTGTCAGCCACTGCCCCTCACTTTTGCTGCCAGCCCTTTGTTCCTGTCTGGTTCTGGTACTGCCACAACTCCCAACTTTGGCCACATTTCTGTGAAGTAGCTGTAATTTAGTCTACACAGACAAATCACCACTTAAAGAAAAACTGTTTTGAAGCTTTCAACTCTCCCTGGTGGATTTTTCCTCTAACATTCTAATTTTCTCAAATAGACTAGAAGTGTAAACATGAAAATAATCTTGTCAGCTCTGAATTCCTGATTCACAGGAGTCTGTATTGAGTAGAGAAAAATAATTTCTGGGTTAAGAACACCTGAGGAAAAAAAGTTTAATGCAGTCCTTACTGTCTTGAGTTCTCTGGGCATCCTTTCAGTTTTTTATTTAAAAAACCCAAACAACCAAGCAGCTTGAATCTGTTACTTTGTTTTGCTTCTATCAATTTATAGAAATCCAAGAAGGATTTTAGTTACAGCAGCGGCTTGGTAATAACAAATGCAAGGAATAATATTTTCAGATGCCTTTGTTTCATTTATTAGTGCAAATTTCAAATTGTGAAATGTATCAAAGGATGGAGTTACTATGGAAAAGATGACAAAATCCTTCTGCTAGAGAGCAAGAATAGAAGCATAAATATGTATTTTTAGGGTCTCCATATCCCAAGGCAAGCCTCAAACTAAAAAGGTAAAGGAAGTTAGGAAAAGGGGAGGTGTTGGAAGACCAAGGAAATGGTTGCAGCAAGCTGCCATGGATCAGGGGAAAAGGAAGCAATTGGCAAGGGATCAAAGTTTCTCAGAAACTGTTAAACTGTCAAAAAAACACAGAAGAAATAGTGAGTGTGAATACTTTCAGGGTTTAATATTTTGGGGTGCTTTCTTCTTTACTGACTTTGATTTTATGTGTATTCCAAGATAATAAATTTTCAAACTGTGCTGTTTTACAGCTATCTTTGGATCGAAGCTGCTTCTATTTCTGCTACAGTGTTGGGATAAATGAGCTGCAGTGTGCGTGCATCAGATCTGAGAGACCACAGATAAGCTGGGTATACCTTGCTAGGATTCTATTCTTGTCCATGCCTTACACTGAGAAAGATTATCCTTTTTTGGCTGGATGGATTTTGTTTGGGTTTTGTTTCTGTGGGTTTTTTGTTGGGTTTTTTTTCCCCCATCCCCATGGAACAGAAGTTTCCTATAGCAGGCTTGGTGTAGCAGCTCCAAATTGGATAAAAGTGTTCTCAACATTAGGCTCACAATTACAGTAAATGGTGATAGGGTGACAAGAAGCTTTGTAACACTAGGTGATGAGTAAAGAAACACAAGAAAGTCCTAAATCTATTAGTATGTAAAATGGATTGATTGTTCACAACACAATGTTAGAAAAATCCCATCACCCTGAGCTCTGAATCAGCACTGGGTGGTTTGCAGCAGTGCACTAGTTAAACTCCCAAGAAGATAATTAACAAACTTTATTTTCCTGTTCAGTGACATCTGGGATGCTACCATAGAAAAGAAATACATTTGAGCTCAATTTTAGTCTTTCTTGTTTCATCTGATAAGTCAATGTCTCAAAATTGGTTCTTGATTGTTTTAATCAAGGTTATTTTTTTGATTTTTGCAGGAAATTGCTTTTGGTCCTGGTATTAAACTGTCAGTGATGTGCTACTTTAGCACTTCATAAAGGAAGTAAACATTTGTCTTGCAATAAGTAGTGAGAGTTTGTGAGTGCCAGCTGGCTCTGCTGGGCATTCCTCAGAAAGGAAAGGGAGCTTGAAAGAAACAAATGACTTTTTTTTTTCCCCTTTCTCTTTACCCAAGATGTACCAGTAACACATCCATCAGTAATTAGAGGAATGTAATGATCTGAGAACTTTGCTGCTTTCCCTGACTGCTGAAGCTCACAAGCATGTGAGGCATCTTAGAGTTACTCCCTGGTTATGGGGGCAGGAGTATATTGGCCAGTTATGTTGAAATGTAAATGCTGAAACAGTTTAAAAGAAAACTCATCAGTTGAACGCACATTTTGGTGCAGGAGACACTCAGCTCTCTGTGTCACATTATTTTGGATCATTGACCAAAATATGTGGAGTAAGGAGAGTAGAGGGGCTTGGAGTAGCTACAAACACCTCCTGCTACCTACAATGTCTGAATTTGTCTGCTATCAATTCCTGCTTCCCCACTCCCTGTGCAGGGTCTTATTCCACAGCAAAAGGGAGGGAACTTGTGCTCCCTGTGAGCACAGAGAGCAGGACCCATCCTGCAAAGCTGGCCATGACTCTGGGAGCTTCCTCAGCTGCTAAACCCTCCTGCAGATGTGCCAGATGTGGAGTGAGGGCAGCGTGTCCCCCAGGCAGCTGCACCAGCTGATTGTGGAAACAAAATGGTCTGAGCCAAGTGACAAGGGCAGAGTTATCTGTGCAGCCTCGTGGCACCCAGCTCTGTGTGCAGGGGGTGTGGGGATGGGATGTGTTTTGTTAGCAGCAAGTTCAGATTCTGCTGGATAAGAGCAATTTCACTCCTTGCTGCACAGAGTAGGGGCTGGTGCTGGGGCAGTGTCAGGCCCCCAGTGAGGCTCAGACACAAACTTATCTTGCCCCTGTTTTTCTTTAAGTGGTGATTTGTCTGTGTAGACTAAATTACAGCTACTTCACAGAAATGTGGCCAAAGTTGGGAGTTGTGGCAGTACCAGAACCAGACAGGAACAAAGGGCTGGCAGCAAAAGTGAGGGGCAGTGGCTGACACTCAGTGAGGGCTCGCTGTGGCAAGCACAACCCTCAAGGCACCTAACAGGGAGAAAACATGTTGGTCTAAACTGAAAATCTTGCCCAAAAATAAGCAAAGATCCATTCTTGCAAAAGGCAGCTTAGCAGGATCACAGGTACAAGCACAATGTTCTCAGAATTGAGAGGGAAGAGAAGAAAACTCACCTAAATCCTCAGAGCTGTGCCAAAGTGGCAGCTGCCAGTTGTGATCAGGAGCCTGGAATCTGCACTGCTGGGAAATGCTGTTTGCCCTGCTCGACTCAGTTGTGCAAACTGTGTAGCTTTTTCACAAGAAATAATATGTAGCTACAAACAAGTTCTCAGGAAAGATTACTTCTAGCCTCACTCACACCTTTGAAAAGGCCTGGGATCAGCAAATGGAAGTTTTCAGTGTCCCTTCAGCTGCCAGGTTTGGGACACTGGGTCACCACCTGCAGTCCCCCACTGTTCCACCATCCCTGGTGTGGAAGCAGAGGAATTTTAGACCTGGAATTTCTGGAGCTTCTTTCATGATTGGAGCAGCACTACTGAGATGGAATGCTCAGAGACTGATTTATAATGTCACTTGTAGGAGCTGATTGACAGTCCACACTCCTGAAGCAATAGTTCTTGCTGTCACCTTCCTCTGCAATCTGCTGGGGTAATTTCTCATGCCCAGACTACTGTATAAACATTTTTGATGGGAACATCCATCACTCATTGCTTGTTTAGATGTTACTAGGCACTAAAATAACCACCAAACTATTTATCCTAGTAAGTCATTAGAATCTACTTAAATCTTAAAGCATTGGCACTTTATTAAAGTTGGTGTGTATCCTGCAATGTCAGGTATATATGGTAGTGTGGATTTTACCAGCATTTTCCAGTCTATAATAATCCAATTGGTTTTAATCTGAAGCTGAAATTTCACTCAGCTTTGAAGTATAGCTTTAGGAGTGTCTTTTAAAGAAGTAATTCCATGGGCAGTGTGTCTCCAGAAATAATACCAGTGACTCTATTAAATATTTAGATTTCATAAAGTGCCATCATTTGTCCTGAATTTTGATAAGCACACTGAGTGTTTTTCAGTGCAGGAAGGGACAGATATTTTTAAGGAACACTTGGCAGAATTTTACCTTTACCAAAAACATCATTAATTAATACATATTATTCAGTAACACAAGAATTATTATTTGTTAGCAACAAAAAAAATGTGAATAGTATGAGCATTGTTGTAGGAAGTTTTATTGTTAGGGGTTTTTTTTTTCTCAAAATGAGAACTCTGCATTATCTCTTAAGTGTATGATGTTTACAATTTCAGATAGTAATTTCTGACTTTGGAAGTAGTTTAAGGCTAAGACACGTGAAGGATAAGCCAAGTTTTCCCTGCTTATTTCTTTTTAATAACAAAACTGAAGACAACACAAACACTGTTCCTATTTAAACATTCCTTTTGCTGACTGGTTTTGAAGTAGCTGTTTTAGGGGGTGAGGCTGGATACCTTAATGACTGAACAACTGGCTTCAAAAGGAAACTCAAAATATTCTGACAAGTCTGTCCTCTCCACAGTAAGTGTGTGAACCTTGTTCATCCTGGCAGTGAATGTTTTCTGTCTAGTCCAGAGAGGGTGTTTCTGGAATATTTCCCAGTCTTTCTGATGTGTTTGTTCACTGTTAATAACAATGGTTTGAGATTTCATGTCTTATCAGAAATCATGCTTTTATTATGCCAAATACTTGTTTATGACTACAAGAAATTCATATTTGAAATTGAAGGTAAAAGTTGTCAAGTCAGGAAGTCCATGAAAACAAGCTGCAGGCCTTGGCCAGATCCTGGGGTGTAACAGGGAATGAACAGATCCAGTTTCTGGTGGCCAGAATCAGCGTGGGACAGCCCTGTACACCAGGATGGCAGAGAAGCAGGACTCTTCCAACTCTGATTAGTTGTTTAAGAGTTATCTAGAAATGCCTTAATTGGACAGGTGAACAAGGAGACTAAAATAATCACAAGATAGTGCTGATTTCAGTTTGACGTTTTCAACACCTATTCTGCAAATTCAAAGTCATTAAATAAAAGCCTGCTAGTACCTGGTTCCTTCTCCAGGCAAGTTTTTCTGATGGGGTAGGTTAATAGATCTGAAGACATCAGATCCTCAGCTGAAAGATGTGTGTGATAATGAATGCAAAGCATGCATCTAGTCTAGTTTAAATTGAGTATTTTGAAAGAAATCACCTTACCATAACAGGTTGGTGGGATCTTTTTTGCCAAAAGCAGTTACCTCATGGCAACATTTAACCATACAAATGTTCTCATTCAGAATGTCACCATCAGTATTTGGTTTTGGTGGGGTTGCTGTTACAGAAGATGTGGCCTTTAAATAATAAATCCAATTAATTTTACCTTGGGGCAGGATTTAGTGCTAAAGCTGAGCCTTTCAGTAGCTATTTTGTCATTGCACTGTGAGAATGGTGCTGTTCTCAGGGTCTCTCCTTGTGTGACAGATTTTCTTTCCACAGGAGTTGGATCGGGGAACTGATGTGCAAGGCTCCTGCTGCATATTCCTTGAATTTGTCCTTCTGCATCCCTGGTAACTGATTTGCCAGCCTGCATGTTGCTCTTCTGCTCGTTCACCTCGAGACATCTCTGCTTCTTGGGTCTCACTTTTCTGCTGTGCTGCTCAGGTGAGAAGGGCAAAGGCAGCTGACTGCTGTGAGCAGGACAGATTATTTTCATTTAAACACTGTTTGTGCACTAAGAATTAGGATCTTTCTGTACCAGTTTCCCCCTGAGCATGAGCTCAGGTGAGGCTGTGTAAGAGCTCTGTGCTTTGTAACACGTGCAGCTCCTCAAGGAGAAGCTGGAGTGAGGTGAGGAGACATCAGTGAAACATCTGGTGCAGCTGTGACATGGATCTGAGAGCAGCCTAAAGCTCCAGAGAGAGCCTGCAGCAGCAGCACAAACCCACCCTTCACCTGAGTCACATGTGGAAACCTCTCACTTCTCCTGCAGCACATTGAGCTGTTATAGAGAATTCCTAGAAATTTCCTGTTGCAGAAGTGGATCTGTCAAATAAGAATTCATGGCATGCAGATGAAGGGCTTTGGGTCTGAATAACTCCCAAGTGCACCATGCTGAAAAGCTGAGGGGAGCTGATGTTCAGGTGTGAAAGAATGGCTTTGTGGCAGCCATGTGTGGTGTCAGCACGGGCAGCCTCACAAAACTTTACTGCAGATACAGGAGTTATAGTTTGTGTAGCAATGGTTGAATGTACATGGGAAGCCCTTTGCTCTGGCTGTTCCCCTCTACCTGTTTCTCCCTGTGTAACTTTGGTACAGAAATACTCTGCTTTTTTTGAGAGATTTAATGTTTTCTAAGGAAAAAAATGAAGTAGAGCAGGCCATTATCATCAGCATACATCTCCCTAAATGTGCCTTTCATTTGAGTTTGCAGAAAGCTGCCAGTGCAGGAGCAGAGGAGCTGCAGGGGCTCAGAGGTTCCATGGTCAGAGGGGGTTTGTGAGTGCTCACTCTGAGCAGGGCACAGGGGCTGACAGCTCAAACTCTGCCTGGCTGGGCCCTGCCTCCTGGGCATCAGGGACACAGGGAATGTTTCTCTGCCTGTCCTGAAAGCTCCTGACCCTCAGGAAAACACTGGTTTTAACCTCTGTCCGTGGAGAAAGCTTCCAGAGCTTTGATAGGTTGGAAACAACCAGAGTGTGAATTGGATAGCAGTGTAGTTAGCAGTTTGTCATTTGGTGAAAAATGTATATTTGGATTTTAGATAGCATGGACGCAGGTGAGGACTCAAGATGGAGAATTGTGGGTGTTGCCTCAGTTTCCCTTCTTCACCTACTCCATGTTCTGCAGTGATGGGAGCACAAAATTACTGGACAGAATTAGCCCCAGTGCAGATGTTACATGAACAGACAAATAATGAGTTATTTGTGGTAAAGTAATAACAACAGACATTTAAAGTATGTGGTGTCAGGTAATTGGTTTGCTTATCTTGTATAAATTCAGACATTTTGAGCCTCTCAGGGCTCTTGCTGGGATGTTTTCCAAGAGTGCAGAGCCTGTGCCATCCTAGGCTCAAAACAGATGACAAGAGACAGCAAACAGCCTTGGGAGACCGAGAGCAAGGCCCCTGTGCTCCCTTTGTGGGTGCAGCACAGTTTATCAGGGGCTGCTCAGCTCTTGCAACCCACAGTGTCAGGGGAGAGCCTGACACTCACCCAGAAATTTCTAAATTCAGAATGGAGAGTCAGCTACAGTGAGCTGAGTCTTAGCAAGGCTAGTGGCATGAGACTAAAAAAATAGCAAAGGTAGGCAGAGAACTGCTGCTGGCAGCCTATGGAATGCTGAATTCATTCCTGGACTTTGTGCTCATCAAAACGCTCCAAAGGGAAGAACAAACTTGGGCTGGGAAGGCCCTCTGTGGTGGTGAGAGCAGCTGTTGGAGGCAGGAATTGTAAAGGGATTTTGAAAAATTACCTTTTTCCAAAGTTCAGTGAGCCTTGTTGATAACCTGTGGTAGATTAGTAAAGATCTGTGAGAAGGGGTGGTTGTTCACTATTAGTGAACCTTGTTTATTCCTTCCATAAGCCTTTAAAGGCTGAATTCCATGTTTTCATTTGCTCTGTATTGTTTCCTGAATATTTTGGTAAAGAAAAATAATCTTAAATTTCTTATACAGTATTAATGTGATGGGCACTGATCACAAATACTCTGTACTGAACACAGTGCAGTAGAGGAAAATTATCATTGTCAGGGCATAAATTCAGGAACAAATTGCAATTTCTGCATTTTTCCCTCCTCATATTGGATGAAAATAACTTGGTGGAAAGTGTGAAAATATCTAGTTAAGGTATTGATTTCTAATTTCATAGGCGATGCATTGTTTTTATTTTTATGTTGCATCTGAGGGCTTTGTTTTTATAGGGAATATATAAAAGGTAAATATCCAAAAGGTACTGAAGCAGTAGGTAGTGAAAATTACATTTTTCACCCAGGAAGGCATCAAAAGCTAATCCAGATGGGTGCTGAAATAACTCTGCAGAATTTATTGGTTAGTGCATGAACTGGGCTGAGCTTCCTCTGCAGTTCAGTGGCACCTTTAGGTGATTGTGATGCAGTTTTGGAAACCACTTTCAGATGAGTAATGGTTCGAGATTTATTCTTTTTGTGTGTGAAAGGAAATAAATGTGCACATACAGGTACTCATTGGTTTGATCCTAAAATTTTCAAAGCTGACATGGTTACAAGACAGGTAATTTAGATGCAATGCACTTTGAATATCTTGTTTAAGGGAAGCTTTAGGTATTGATTACCTGAAAAGCAGTTTGTAGTAATGCATTTAATTAGACAGATGAATGTTGAACTGGGAGCAAAATTATGACAAGGGAGCTTTAACAAAGTAAAATATGACTTTAATAATTAAAAAATAAAGCTAAAAAAATTGCCACTAAAAAAAGAATCCCCAGAAAGCCACAAACTTTCCCATAATTTTTATGAACTAATTTTTTGTTTCTGAAAGTATTTGCAGTTTGAATAAAGGTAGTCTTACAGATGTTAGAGTTCTTAATTTTAAAGAAGTTGAAGGAAAATATGTCTCCAAGATCTGAAAGAAGAGTGAAGTAATCAATAATTACAACCAAAATATTTGCATTAAGCTGATCCAGAACACTTAAAAATTTGGCAATAATTCCATGGAATGGGTCAAGAGGCCTGCTACAAAATCTGGGTATTTCTGTCTCTGTATACACAAGTAATACCCAAAGTATACAGCTTAAAATATTTAATCATGGTAGCATTTCTTTATAAGTCTGCATTTTGTAACTCTGCTGCCATCTAAAAACATTCTCTGTCATTTCTTGGAATAGCTCTATTATTGCCATGGTACTTGAGAATTTTAAATGAGGCTTTGTGTAATAAACCTCAGCAGGAAGAACAAATCTTTTCCTGGTGTTATTATCATGGAACTTAAGGACTGAGGAAGAAAAATCCCTAAAATTCTAATGCCTGCTTATTTAGGTGAGTGATTTCAGAAATTTATTTTGCACAGTTAAAGAACTCTTTCCATACAGCTTTTGGAGGCAGCAATAATGTTTTCAAATAGTATGAATTTAGTCTTTGTAGTGTTGCCAAGGTTTAAGGGGAGGATTCTTCCAGTTCCTTCTTTCTTTAGGAGATGATCAGGGTGGTAAAAAGAAAACTCTGTGGTACATCCTGCTTAGCCATGATCTCTCTTGCACTTGCTCTTTAGATGATTCCTCTTTAATATTTGTACATGCAGAAGATGCTGAGTTTTCCATGTTTTCTCTTTATCCTGAGAAATGGTCCATGCAGTCAGAGCATAATGAACAACTTGGTATTTAGTTTTGCAGCAGAATAGAAGGCAGAGAAGTTTCGTGCAGAGTTGAAAATTCCAGCTCCAATTGCATTGAACTCCACCTTGCTCATCTCTTGGGCCCAGCAGCAAGTCCAGATGGCTGTCCTGAACCTACTGAAGGAATTGCAGGTTGGTTCAGAGCTGCAGCTCTTTACTGATGCTGAAAATTCATTGTGGCTCCCTGTTATATTGTGGATCATAGCTTCCAGTAACTTCTCTGTCTGGTTGCAGTGAATGTGAAAATTCCAGATGTAGCAACACCTAAAGCCTATTCTGGAGGTCAGAAAAAATAACTCCCAAGTGCACCATGCTGAAAAGCTGAGGGGAGCTGATGTTCAGGTGTGAGAGAATGGCTTTGTGGCAGCCATGTGTGGTGTCAGCACGGGCAGCCTCACAAAACTTTACTGCAGATACAGGAGTTATAGTTTGTGTAGCAATGGTTGAATATACATGGGAAGCCCTTTGCTCTGGCTGTTCCCCTCTACCTGTTTCTCCCTCTGTCACTCAGGTGCAGTAATGCTCTGCTTTTTTTGAGATATTTAATGTTTTTTAAGGAAAAAAATGAAGTAGAGCAGGCCATTATCATCAGCATACATCTCCCTAAAATGCTGCTAATTGTGCCTTTCATTTGAGTTTTCAGAAACCTTTATTCCCCACTCAGTCCAGTCTCCAATAATGCTTCTTTTTTCATCACATCAATCAAATCACAGAAGCACAGGATGAAACAGCTCATTGGCAGCAGCCCAGAATTCAGGACCAGCTTGTTCTGCTCAGGCTCTAATCAATGTCAGCCAAGGAGAGCAGGGACTGCAGGTGAGCCCCTGACTACCTGGGTTGAATCTCTTGCTGCAAATGCCCAGCTCAGGGAGCAGGGGTGGCAGTGACAGCTGGGGTGACCCAGCTGAGGGAGGCAGACTGACCAAGAATTTGGTGGGTGAGGGCACAGAGATGGCTGGGAATGTCTTTCTGAAATGTCAGCAAGGTACGGACCTTGGGAGAGCAGTGAGGATCTGTTGCTAGAGGACATGAAACAGCAGAGTGGATTCAAATCACAACGGTGAGGTTTGATCCCAATGAGGCAAAGCCTTTATTTTGGGGTGTACAACCGTTTTTATAAGGTGTTCTGATACAGGTCAACATGATTGGCCAAGGAACCTCCTCTCTGGTGCCATTGGTGGAACAAGAGAAAAACAAATTCAGAACAGCCGTGTGACATTGTTTTGAGAACCAAAACCTATTTACAAAATACAGTCCTTGAAAGAGAAATTTACCAAAAGATTTTCCCTTGGGAACAGATCAGCCCCTGCCAGGCTGAAAACTCTCAGGCTCAGAAAATCCTGCCCACATGGATCAAGGTGAATGTGGAAGGGAAACCTTGCAGTCAGACTTGGCTGAGTGCTGTCTCAACATGCACAAAGGCACACTTCCTGTTGTCTTTATGTGGACGTAGCAAATTTAACATCACTAAGAGGTGGTGGTATTAAATTCTGCTGCCAAACTCTGTAGAAAGGTGTGTGATAGTAATGGCTCAAGCTGACTTGCCTAAAAGCTGCACTGAGGGAGAGCCACAATCCCCACCAGATGCAGGGGGATTTGAATGTGTCTAGCCTCAAGTGCAAGTTTGAATTCAGAATGTATTTTGCACAAAGTTTAGGAGTTGATGTTTGCTGAACCCTGGGAAGTGACATGGGAGAGGGAAGTGAAGCTCATGTTGAGTTTGAATAAAGGAAGTCAATACCTTAACATGAAGCCAGCCAGAGCTGTTGGCCTTTTACACTTAAGCAGTATTTATGTCCTGAGGAAGAGACTTAAGGTGTCAATAAGCAGTGAGGTTATTAACTGTAGTCAAAATACTTGACTGATTCCCACTGGATATGTTGGTCTGATTTAAAAAAAAATCTCAGAACAAATCAACCCCAACACCCTTTTCTGTTCCATGAGTTGGCCTTTGCTCCCTCCTATTTATTCTGCCTAATTACACTGGAAAGATTTCCAATCCAAAATCCTGGGTCAAAAAAGCCCTTGTTTGTGTGAAATGGAGAAGTGAGCAGTTTAGACTTCCAATTGAAACTTCAAAGCCTTTGACATTTTCTAAATCTGTCTCTTGGCTGTTTTAGGCTCTAAAAATGCTACTTCAATAATTAGATTGCCAGAAAAATTCCCACTAACCACATAAATTTGCACTTGATGCTCTTGGACCTGTTCCAGGTTGCCTGTTTACAAAAGACAAATTCTGTCCCAATTGCTGGAATTACTTCTTACATTTTGGCACAAGGAAGCAGTTGTATGACAATTAAATGGGGGAGAAATGTTCTCCCTAAATTCAAACTGATCAAGAGTGAACAGGAACCCAGGCTTCCTACAGCAATTTACTTTCCACTTTCTGACTTTATTGTAATGTCCAGTACCAGAATAACTTTATTGCTTCCTTTTTGTGGTCATATAATTTGTTTCCATCAGATCTTCAACTGCTTAATGCTTGTTTAATAATTTTCTTGATTACTGTCTCCTGTTCCATCTCCTTCAAGAGAGTTAAATACCAAGCCCAAGTGGCCCAGCTGGTATTTTGTGCTCACCACCATTTGCACCACCTGGTGCAGATGAAGGCAAAGCTGGCAGGGCACAGACAGCCCTGATCTGGGAGCTGTGTCCCATCCCAGCCTGGCGTGAAACAAGAGGTAATTGGAGTAAGGAGGTAATGTAAAAGTGGCTCTTTATCTCAAGGCCTTCAGGGACAGTGATAGAAAGACGTCCACAAAAGCCTTCAAATAAAGATCCACTTGAATATTGCCTCTTTATTAAAAAATGATTATGTCAGGTTTAATTTTTAGATTGGGGAAAGGCAACTGGGAGGCTCCCAGCACAGAGCTTGGGGATGGGTGGGAGGCAGGTGCAGTGGATCCTGCAGAGCGTGACCAAAATTCCACTAGCCAAGCTAAACTGAGAAAGAAGAGGCATTAAAAAAATCAGACTAATAATGCAAATGAAAATAATGATTGGAAGCTGTAAATAATTGTTTGGCAGTGGTTCTGGAGGAAAAAGGCTGTTCCCAGATATTTAGCAATTGCATTGAAACTTGAATAAGTTTTCTGCCCATCATCTTGGAAAAGAATTCCATCTGTGATGTGAAGTTTGGCTTTTCTCCATGCTTAAAGGTGTAGATGATTGTATGACAGACAGTAAAGAAGGTACAAGTTCCAGTAAAATACATTTTAAAGAAAGGGAATAAAAAGTTAAATATTTTAGACTGAATACTCATAATGAGATAGTAATCTACAACAGAATAATTTTAATGGTACAGAGTGGGTTCCTAAGGCATAAAACCTCAAGCTTAAGAAATCATTCTGGCTATGAAGCCAGGTTTGAGAGTCACTATAGGATAAATTGGTATTTTGACATTCAGGGACCTTTTTCAAGAAGTAAGAGGTTAATAGCATAAGGCCTTTTCTTTGGCAAATTGTATTCTCTGTGAAGAGGGCTATTGAGGGTGACTCATAAAATGCCTCAGTACTTCTTGAAGAGAAAATGACAGAAAAGCAATTAGATTATGGAATCTTGAGAGTTCACATAGAAAGTTACATAATATCAGGATTTCTCTCCTCTTTCTTCCACAGTGACAGTGAATGATGTCATAAAATTAAAATGTGTTTGAAATCGGGCCTACTGCTTGGCACCAGAAAGAGAAGCTTTGACTTCCAGTTCTGTCCTTTAGGGTCTCTATGTTGGATCCTCATTAAAGGAAGCACAGTTGCCCTTTCAATCCCAGTGTTTCTAAACAATTTCTCTTGAGAAAAGACAACCATGATCACAAGGAAGTTCTCTTTCAAGGCCTAACAATTTGTTTGCTGATTTTTATTAACGAGGAACTATAATATTTAAGGCTTTCATTTGTACTTTAAAAATGCTTAAACTCTCTTAATACCTCAAAAGTCTGAGCATATTTTTGTGCTTGAAACTGGAAACAAGATTGGAAGTAACACTTTTGAGTCATTGGTGCCCATCAACTTCATTAAACCAACAGCATCTGGTTTCCCATTAGGAACCATATTGGATACAAATTGCTCTCATTCCAGTGGGTTTTACTAATATAAATAATAATATTAATATATTTACTAATGTATTTACTTTCTAATACTCTAATATTAGAAAGTATATTATTTCTAATATTCTGATTCTGATATTTCTGTATTTATTTGCTATAGCAAGTGCAATATTGAGCTTGAAAACTTCAATTCCAATGCCTCAGAATAAACATTGTGGAGTTTTCTTTCCAAGTATTGTCTTGGAATAAATTATGTGAGGAAGCCTGGGCAGCCCAGAGACCAGACAAATCCTTTCTGCTCTGTGCAGTGTGGCTGGTCACAGTATTGTCCTGGTGGTTATGGTTTCACTGGGAAATTTCTTGTACTTCTTTTCCCCCTGGGGGTTGGGGATGTGGAATTAGAAAGCTCAAACATCTACAAAATGCATTAATGAGATATGCAAATCTGTTGAAGTGGAAAATTCCATTAAATGCTCTCAGATCCTTCATTCTTTGGTGTTCCATGCCTTCCATACAACATGCAGAGCAGGTATTGAAGAATACTGTTAAAAATACTGTTCTGCAGCTCTCCAGATCAATGTACATACATATGTAAGCACTTACAGGGAAAAGCTGGAATTTTCTGCAGTACTTTGCTTTCAATTACCATGTCCATTAAAGACATCCATAAGGGAAAAAAAATTTCTACTGTCAAAGACCACAAAATGTTCACATTAATAAAACATTGCATATTTACAAAATACTTTTAGTTCTTTATATTTAACGTAGACTTCAACTTAGACAGAAAAAATAATTCTTGAAGCATGCTTTGAAAAGCTCAGACTGCTCTATAACCTGGTGTGTATTATAAATCTTTACAAACTGCTAAATGGAGGCCAGAAGGCTGACTTGCCAAGGTCATAGCCCTTAAGTAACACAAAAACAAAATCCAGGTTTTCTGGTTCCTGCTTTAAGCACTAGATATTTCCTCTCTGTGCTCAGAAGAATTTTTAATGTGAGTGTGTTGGCAAAACAGGGATTTAGCTGCCTCAGCTTTGCACTGAATGTATTTTTTCACTTCTGACATTACTGAACTTTGGAGTCACTGGTAGGAAACCGCTCTGCTGTGAGTAGCTGAAGACCCTGGACCCTGATGCCAGCACATGCTAAATGGGATTTCCACTTCTCTTGCTGCACCTTTTGAAGCAAACATTCTAGGAGGGCACTTATGCTTCAGAACCAGACAGTTCTGCTCATGTGAGCCATGCAGGGTGAGGTAATGGAGCATTTCACACTGTGGCAGTGGCACTGCTCTAAGTGCAAGTGCTAATAACATTCAGTCACAATGCACATGTGATTTATTACAGCTTTGAATGCTTTATTTTCTCCAAAGATGCCAAAACTTGCAGCTTAGTTTTGTCCTCCAAGACAATGCAAGGTAATAAACACTTTTTCCATGTGAAAAGGCCTTATTTAGGGTACATCCTGCCCCACCTTTGATTTGGGTTCCAAACAGAGGAAGCAGTCAAATATTTAAAACTTAAAGTATTTTAGTTATAAAGCTGATAGTCTCTATCCAAATGATTTCTTGGCCTTAAAGCATGGAGTTGTTAGCTCTTGTCCAAGAGAAGTGTTCACTCCTGGGCCTGCAGCTCTGAAAACTTCTGCATTTAATACCCTTCAGTGGTGGAGCAAGAAGCCTGTGTTTAAATTTTCTAGCCATGATTTGTGCCCCCTCTCTTTGGGGGTTTTAACAACTGCTGGTGTAGACAGCTGTGAATATTGAATTATTCTGCCTTGAATTAGAAAAACAAAGCAAACAACTAAAGAAACCCTAAATGTCCTCTTATGCAGAATCTCTCAAAATTGCTTAGTGACAATTTCTAACTGAGACAGAAGAAGCTGAAGCTAAGGAAATACTGCTTCATGTGGCACTGAAGGTTGTGGGTTATACACTTGGACTCTTCAATCTCTCCTGTAACCATTGCCAAGCCTGCCATGTCCTGCACCAAGAGTAACACCCTCAAGCCTGAAAGGATGCCATGGTGTGACCTCCTCAGCCTTTTATGTATTTCATAAGTATTGAAATTATTCCAACCTTCCACCCAATTTGGTACTTCCTTGCAGGATTATTATAACTCCCTGTAAACAGGACAAAATGTCTTGAGTATTGACTGCTACATGCAAGCCATGTTCTTATTGATTGCAGATTTAAGAAGAAAAATGCTCATTTATTCAGAGGCTTTTCAGTGGTAAAAGCACATAATAGTAGGCTTTCCTTCCTGACTTTTCCTCCTTTTGGTCATTCTTTTTCTCAAATGCTGAGCATGAAGCAGAAAAAGCTGCAACAAGTTGTGTGTGCATGAGACAAGTAACTCAACAGTTGATGCTCTTTAGCTGATGGAATACATGGCAGGGTAAGCAGCAGAGGGGATATAATGTGGAAGGCTCATTTCTGATACAGGATACAAATCTAATACAGAAAAACCTAATTTAATTTACTAAGCTTTTAGTGGAACTACTTTTCTGTTTACTTCATAAGCCATAATTTAAAATTCTTTAACACATTTAAAGCATTTTCAGCAGCTGTGAAGGTGCATGATCCCATCTCAGGGTTGGCTTTCTGATACTTCCCTCTCTGACTGCTGGAGCAATAGCAGATTAGAAACTATAAGAAGGAGCAAGTGAATTCAATACCATCCATTACTAGAATTAAACTGACAGAATAAACTAATTCCACATTTCAAGGACAATTGCAATTCAGTCTCTGAATCTAAGAAATAGAGAAAATAGATGGATTAAGTTTCATTCATGATCTCCTACACAATTACTGTGCATGGGAGTTCTGCTCTAAGTGGAAGAAATGCCATTTAATTCCTTTGTTGCTTGAAGTAAGCACACTTTTGGTGCCCAATGTGGTGAATCCAAGAGCAGCAGAACCCTTCTGGCATGGAGTCATCTTCCCTCTTACCACGCCGCCCAGTGCCAGTGGATTTATGAGTAAAGATGTACAAGTTGCTGACATTTCAACCTGTTTGAAGGGCACATAAGGCTTCTTTCCTTGGCTGGACTTTCTAATCTCTATTTCAGAGGAAGCAGTTACCTTCAGCAGCGTCTTGGATCTGATGACCCTTTTCATTTTATAACATTTTAAGAGCAGTACATGCTTATTTCAACGGGCACAATATTTATAAACGAAGGCACGTCGCTTGCTTCGCTGAACTCGTTCTTAACGAAGAAAACAAACCAGGCTTTTTTGGCTAACGAGGAGGAGGAAGGCGGGAGGGCTCGGGGACGCCGCGAGAGGGCAGCGCGACCCCGCTCCGGGCTCCGGGCTGCGCTCTCCCGAACCGAGCCCGCTCCGGGCTGCGCTCTCCCGAACCGAGCCCGCTCCGGGCTGCGCTCTCCCGAACCGAGCCCCCTCCGGGCTCCGGGCTCCGCTCTCCCGAACCGAGCCCGCTCCGGGCTGCGCTCTCCCGAACCGAGCCCCCTCCGGGCTCCGGGCTCCGCTCTCCCGAACCGAGCCCGCTCCGGGCTCCGGGCTGCGCTCTCCCGAACCGAGCCCGCTCCGGGCTCCGGGCTGCGCTCTCCCGAACCGAGCCCGCTCCGGGCTCCGCTCTCCCGAACCGAGCCCGCTCCGGGCTCCGCTCTCCCGAACCGAGCCCGCTCCGGGCTCCGCTCTGCCGAACCGAGCCCGCTCCGAGCTCCGGCTCAGCCCAGTTCCACCTCCTCGGCACTCGCAGGGCTCCCGAGGGCTTGTCCTTTTTAGGCAATGTGCTCGGAGACTTTATTTAACAATCTGTGTGTCATTGCTGCCCCCGTGGTTGCATCAGTGGCTTTAAAATGAGGCGGGGTTTGAGCTGAGCGCCAGCGAAATGCACACATCGGCCTGAACATGTGAGGAAGCATTAAGTGATGTGTGAGAGCTCCTCTTTGAGCTGTTCCGAGAGCCTTGGGACTTATGATAAAGATTCAAGGCTTGTTTCCTTTGAAGTGATGAAAATTAGTCATTTCCTCTCCACGCTCCTGGTTGCTGCTGGAAGCTCTGCCCTGTTGTGCAGGTAGTCCTGCAGCACGGGCTCCTGTGATGCTCTTTGCTCTTCCACCAGAGTGCCTCACGCTTGCATTCCTTCAATGGGTCTTACTTCTTGCCCATAAGCTTTTAGATTTCAGAACTTCATCCAGCTGACCAGTTCCCACCAGGCCTCTAGAGAACTGATTGCTGTGCATGCTAAAAAATGAGCATTTGGGAGCCATCAGCTGTCCTGCACACATGCAGGCCACATGCAGAGCACCAGTGCAGCGAGCCCTGTGCTTCTCAGCCACACAGCTTCTTCCCCCTCGCTGCACAGCGTGTGCCCGTGCACAACTGCCCAGGACCTCCCCAGCAAGGGACACGGTGACGTTAGGCATGACACACCATGTCATTTATCTCAAACTAAACATTCACTCTAAACACTTGTGCTTGCGTGCTTTGCAAAGAATGTGTTGGAAGTTCAACATTGTCTAGAGAAGGGATTTTTATTTTGTATTTTTTCCCCACTTACCTCTCCCCATGCAGCTGCTGTCATGGTCTGGTTCTGCCCATCCTAGCGTGCCTAGGCTGGTTTGGAGGGTGCTATGGCAAGGTGGAGGTACTGATGGTGGTGGTGCTGGGTTCTGGAGAGAGGGCAGCTACAGAAATACTTTGGTGGCAGCACTGCTTGAATGTAGATATACTCTGAACATCTGCTTAGTAAATAAATGTCATCCCATACTAAGGGGAAAAAAGCAAAACTACGGGTTTTTTTCCTTACTTGAAAACAATATTTATATATTAGTCACTTTTCAAAGATGTAGTTTACTAGTAGTTAACTACTAGTTTACTAAGACAAGCTATATTTCTTTGTACTATATTTCTTATTGCAAAAGCAGCAGGCAAGATTTAAATCCCTGCTGAGCAGACAGCACACCTTTGATAGTAATCTTGTTTGTAAGGGGTTCTACATATATGGAAATTCTGGTAGTGTCTAATATGTGAGGAAAGAGTATAGATAAAAGCTGTCCAGCTTTAGATGGCTCCTAAAAATAACTTGCCTAAATTTGTATTTATATTAGAAAGAAACACTTTATATATTCAAATTATCCAATAATTTGTAGTTTTGCGCAGTTCTTTGTTACACATGCTGTGCTGACCTCTGCCAAATGCCCTAGAAAGGGAATGAAGAGTGGCTTGTTTGCCAGCTTGTGGCAATTGCTGTGAGCCGGAAGCCATAGGATGTGTGTGAAGAAAAAGCAGGAGTTAACTCTGCTCCACTGTGGTGTGTCTTGAGATAATACGGCCATCTCCCTTTAAGAAGTGTTTTAACTGGAATTCAGGAAAATCTGCCTCTGAGTTTTTATAAAAATTAAATGTTTCAAGGATAGGCTTGACTTTTGGCTCATTGATTTTTCTGCCATTAGATCAGGTTCACTTGTCTTTCAGGGAAATTTTATTGTGAGGGATTACCACTGAAACACGCAATACATCAACTACTTTGGGTGACAGTGTTGAAGAGGTTTTAGGGAAATTGTTTTTTAGAATTAGAAATTTATCACAGATAAGCACTTACCAAAAAAAATCTCCCATCAGGCTGTGATGTCTGCATTACCTATAACCATATTTACTGAGCATCCGACTGCTTCTGTACCCCCATCCTGATGCAAGGGGTGTGTGCCTCTCCTAAGGGCCATCTTCAGAGCTGGGAAGATGATTGCTAGTGAACTAGAACAGGAAAAGAGCCTTTCCTTGGAATGATGCTGCCTGGCTGCCATGGAGAGTTAGGCTCCAACAAAAGCATTTTCACTGTCAGAATGAGCTAAGGGCGTACACCATCAGTCTGTGTGGAGGAGACTTCCGAGCTTTCCGAGTACTTTGTCTTCCTAAGCAGTGCAATTTCTGTCTTGCCTGCTCTGAACCAGCTGTTCCTTGTTCAAGAGCTGATCTCTTGTAGGCTCACACTTGATGGAGGGTGCTCACCTCAGAATAGATTGTGCTGAGTGTCAGTGACATGCCTGGAGCTGCCTGTGCTTTTGGCCCTTGAGAGGCAGAAGGAGAGGGACACAGCTCAGGCCCCCCTGGTTATCTCTGCTGCTTTGGGCACTGTGAGGGCACTGTGGCTTTGCCCCTTCATGCTGGTGGTCAAAGTCATTCTCCTCTGCCTTTTGATCCAGGAAAGGAGAGGTTAATTTGGGAATCCAGGCAGGGGGATACACGCCTTCCCAAGTTTCTGTTTCTGTGGATTTGGGGG
>VWYI01025734.1:499301-578405 GCA_013399455.1 Anthoscopus minutus | reverse complement strand
CGGGCGGGAGGCGCCGCCGCGCCCGTCCCCGGCCCCAGCCCGCACATTCCTCCCCGAAACCCGAGCCGGGGCTGGGGGCGGGCTAGCCCCGGCTACGGGAGCCGCGTCCCCCCACCGCGGCGCCGGGCGGGGAAGGGAAGAAGGGGCTGTGAGGCGCCGCCGAGTCCCCTCCGCGCTGTCCCCGGGCCGGCCCCGCTCCGCGCTGTCCCGGTCCCCGTCCCGGTCCCCGCGGGTCCCGAACTCGCGGCNACGGCTCCGGCACGGCTCCGGCACGGCTCCACTACAGCCCCGCACAGCCCGCGGTCGCTGCGAAGCCCCGCCGCAGGTTACCTGCCCGGCCCAGGTGGGGCGGTGCAGAGCGGAGGAGGCTGTTTTGGAGGTTGCTGCCGCTCCTGATGGATGTTTTGTGTGTGTTTGCCTCCGCTCCCGGGTTCTCTTTCATCTGAAGACGCATCTGGCTTGAGCTCTGTTAAACTATCTGCCTTCTGGTACCGTTCATAGATAACAGAAAGAAACCTGAGCCCGAAAGGGAATTCCCCACCTTCTTCCACCTAACGTGACCTTCTGGGGCGCCTTTGAAGCTTTACTGGTGCTCCGGCGATGATGGCAGTGGTGGTTTCCCTTGGGCTGTACTAAGAGCCTCTTGTTTTCTTTTCCCTTTTTTCTTAGAGGCATTTCATCTTTTAGGGCCGGGTGTTCGCGCTCACTTTTATACGCACTGAAGCGATCGAGAACCATGTTGTGTGGTGGAAGAAGTGTGCTTCTGTGCCTTGCAATGATCCTGAGCTTTTGGAGCTCCGTGAGTTGGATGCCTGTTGGAGGATGCCCGCACAAGTGTACGTGTATTGCTTCCAACGTGGATTGTCACGGACTGGGACTCAGAACTGTGCCGAGGGATATTCCCAGGAATGCGGAGAGACTGTGAGTAAAACTGTTCTTGGCTTCTCGAGCACTTGCAGGAACACCTGGGACGAGTTTCCCAACACCTGCCTATCGGTGCAGAGTAGTTGGTAGCAGGAGTTTTAGCGATGCAACACGGATTAATGTTTTCGGGAGGGAAGGGGAGGAGCTTTTCAGGAGTTGCAGCTCTCCTGCCGCTGTGCCTTTGTACGAGCGATCGGTTTCAGAGTTTCTCCTTAACTTTCAGCTGCCGCCTGGTCGGGTTTTGCAGTGACTTGCTTGAAATGGAGTTCGGAGCTGTACCTGGAGTGCTCCCGGCTGTAATCGCTGTCAGTGCAAACACCAATTTAATATGCAATTAGAAACCTGGATGTTTTCACCTGGCGGCTGGCAGCAGTTTCTCCTTATTTTCTCAGCATGGTGATTTCATCACCATGGAAAACCTAAACTAATTCAAATGGAGAAGTCGCATTAGGCAGCCTCTAATTTCTGTTTTAAACTGCTGCGGGGAAGCTGGTTATTCCATTTTTAATCTGCTTCAGGGTTTATGATAGCAACGTAACGCTGTGGGGAGCACGGAGAATAATGAATGCGTTCATAGCAAATCCCCTGGATTGTAAGATCTCGGGAGTTTTTTAGCTGGCTGCTTTTACTTGCTCAGTGAGTTCCTAGGGAGAAAGCTGAAAGCAAACTTGAGTTTTCTGATAGAGTTCTGGCACTCGCCCGGTGCAGGGGACGGCGTCTGTGACGTGCCTTAATGCATAGCAGATGGCACATCTCAGTGCCCGGGGCGAGATAGGGACGTGTCCGGGGGGATGTGAAACCGAGCCCGGCTCACCCCCGGACAGAGCGCTCAGTTGTGCCTCGTGTGGATTAGCCCATAACTTAAAATGTTTTTGAACTTGTAAGCAAATGCTGTCGATTGTATGGCCTGGCTTCCTGTTTGATTTCCTTCTGGGTCATAGACTTGGGGAAACTTCAAATTCTCAGGCAGTTTTTCCTCCCGAGGAAGAAAGCTGGATGAGGTTACTAAGCAAACAAAGTTTGTGTGCAAAGAGCGCTCCTAAAGGCTAAGTTCTGTCCCAGAATGAAATTTTATAGAATCCTTGGCTGTTCCTAAATGCATTTTATAGCGCCGAGAGCTCTTAAATGATAGCAATACGCAGCTTTCACACTGTTCTACGACCTTTAATGTTTTGTGGCCGTATCAGCCCTCCTTTTAACCTCAGCTGCCTGAGCAATAGCTTTCAGATGTCAGTGCTATAGAAACCTTAACTTCTGTGTCTGAAATCGTGTACTCTAAAATCGGTGGGTAGCATCCTGGCATTTTAGAGCCAAAAAAAAAATCCCCAAATCTGGACCAACCAGCCGGTACCAGGGAAGCATGCCAAGGGTGCGTGATAGCACGGGTGGCTTCTGTGCTTCCCTGGTGAATGGTTTAAAGAGTTAAAGGCGAGAATTAAACTTTTAAATTGCAGGTTAAAGTGATTCACAAGCACAAGGTTACTTGGCCACCTGAGAACCATTTAATAAATGGTAATTTGTTATAGCTGGGGTTTTAGGGGGGCTGAATTCCTGTTGGTACTGGGTTTCATTTGCGAGAACGAACATCACAGAGATGTGAACTTTCCTTGCCTTCTGCGGGAAGCTAAGCCAGAAGGAGAAGGCTCTTGGCAGATTAAGTGTTAAAAAGAATGAAGGAGAGCATAATCACTGTCTTGGTCTTGTTCTTTTTGGTGTTTTTTACAGATTTAAACTTTTGATTAACGGCTGTGAGAAGAACAATAGTAGCAATTTCACAATATTCAGTTTGAGCATTTAACCTCAGAGATACCACCACTGATAAATATGAAACGTAGCTGTGTTGGACGGTTTGTTTGGGTTTTTTTACGTATCTAAATACTCTATTGTTGGATCATTCAGTGGCTGAAACCTGGTGGAAATAGGATACCGAAGGTCATGTGATAACACTTTAATCCGTATTTTAAATACTGTTTTCAGTTTTTCTTTGTCAGTCCATTGTGAGCCTCTCAGTGTTTCCCAACATCTTCATTACAACTCTTTTAAAGCTTATATCAGTTCTTCCAAATCTAGATTTCTACTAATTGCACTAACTTGGGCTTTCTCATGTAAGCAGTTGAGAGAAAAAGACTCCATTCCTCTGGGTCTAAATTCTACTCCTAGATGAAACATCAGTCAGCCACAGGATATACCAGAGCCTCTCACTTTGCCCTGTGGTCCACAGCAACCTGTAGCTATTTATGACACAGCAGTGGGTTGATGTGTAATCTTACTAGCATGTTTAGTGTGTAAATAAGAGCAAATTGATCCTATCTGAAATCACAAAAATATTTTTAATCTCGGAGATGTGTTTATATGTTGGGAAAATAATTTTAACAAGTTTCTTGATGGCCACACACGAAGTGCCTTTTTAAACTGTTAGGCTCTGGAAAGGTATTTGTTTCTCCCTGCATTCTCCTGAGCTAAAAATTTCTCATACCTGTTCAAGTCGGAAACTTTTTGCTTTAATTAGTAAGATATCTAATGGCACCACTTAAAATATTTTGCCACCAAGCTTTTAGAGTTATGTTTGGACAAATGTTACAGATTGTTTGGGCTAGTGGAGCCAAGTTAAATATTATTCAGATTTGTGTTAATATGAAACCCAGGAAAACTGAAAATATAACATTAAGGAAACATCTTTAGGGGATAAAGAATTTCTTATTGAGAAGTTCTATTAAATGAACTAGCTTTGAGTACTGATTCTTCATCACAAATGAGATGGCATGCTTGATTTCTGTTCTTTTTCCTGAACACTTTGAAGTTCTGTAGGTTTATACTTGTGATTTCTGCCTTGAAGGAAATCCACAGATTAACCAGTGATCACAGAAATATTATTAAACAACAATCCCATACTTTTATTTTCAATTTTTACTGATTGATCTTTAATAATACCTTTGCAAATACAGCAAGTGATGTTAGGTTTATGCTGCAGTTTTTACCTTATTACATTCTATGATAGCTTTCTAATTGTGTGGTTGAGATGGAAGCTTTGGCTCAGCTCTCAAAAAGGGCTAAAAAGAGGTGCAAAACTGTCCTGCTGCACAATGAAATTACTGTCTGGAGAAAATAAGTGGTGAAGCAAATCCTTGTCACTTCCAGGAGTGGCTTCCAATTATCCTTGTTCTGAAGAAGGAATCATATTCCACATTTGCACTGTGTCCTCATATTGCAGACCGTGGTGCTCCTCAGAGGCCCCTGAGCAGGATGCTGGAGCTGCCCTTGTGGCTGTAGGTAGCATTTACCGATCCCTTCCGCACTTGTGAGGCAACTTAGCACCTTACCAAAACCAAAAGTTGATAGGATTTTTTGTGTTCTTGAGAAAAACTAGTAATTTATTAGATAAGATAAATGATCTGTATCTGTAATAAAAAAATAAATGTGGATTGGCCACAGTGATTCTTCTATTAAAACATTTGACCTAAAACGATAAAACATTTTGACCTAACAAAAGAAGACAATTTAAGGACATGTTAATCCCATCCATGAGAATCCCTAAAATTTTACCTTTCTGAAGCGTTCCTTAAGATTGCTTTATCAAGCTTCCATAATCAGAGTTTCCTTTGCTGTGCTTCAGTTCTTGGATGTGGTTATTTATATAATTTCCTTCAATGGAAATGTTTTCTGTATATGTAGAATGTTACATGTGTGGCTCTTTATGACACTTAATAATGCTGATAGTCACATTTAGTTTGAGGTGATGCATAAATGCAGTGAGCAGATCAAAGCCCCTGCCTGACAGTTGAGTTCTTCAGCTCTGAAAGGAGCAAGTGATGCTGAGAAACTGCTCAGAAGTCTTCTGGGTCAGTGTCTGCCTCTGTTTGAATGTGAAGCTGAGCCTTTGTGTTTTTCCTCCCATTCATACCTGGTTATCTCCCTCCCTGTTCTGTTAGCAGCACATTTTATATGTATAAAAGCTGCTTTGGAGAATTTAACCATGTTTGAGTTCTTGATGAGTTTATATTTGGTGGCTTAGGTTCTTGTTTAATTGATAGCTTTCCTGTGTTAGTCACTGCTTTGTTTTGTCTTTCATTTGAAGGATTCTTTACCTTGCTAGATTGATAAAGCTTGTAGGACTAATCTGTTCTGTGCTTTGTCTGAGCAGCTAAATTGAGTGTGTCCACATTTAGGTGCAATTTAGAAGCTTAGTCATCTGCTTACTCCTGAGTTTTCATGTGGTCTGGGGTTTCTTTTACACAAATATATTATTATGGTGGTTTTGGCCTAGGTGCATGGAGCTGCTGAAGTTGCACTGGCTTGTAATAAACCTTCAACTTCCTCATTTCTGTCTCCAAATTAAATCTAAGCTCCTGTCCTGAATGCTTCCATATTACTGCAGAAGGCAATGTTAAACATATGCAAATAATAATTACGTGACTCTTCCCCTGACATTCTGCTTTTCTAGAGTTCTTCCCACTAGGGATTACCACTCATTTGTTTGTAGTAATAGTCTCCAAAACCTTTCATGGAGCATTTCTCAGATAGTTTTTTCCCTAGGTCATGTGTCAGTCAGTGGATGGCCGTGGCTCTGGCTTGGAAAAGTTTGCTCTTGGAGGCAGTGATCCAGAGAAAACTCAAGTTCCCCAATTTAATGGGGCTGCTTCCCTTTCCTGATGGAACTCAAACCTGTGGTGCTTGAGTGGATGTTGGCACCAACCTGGGTAGGATCAGCCCGGTGCTGTTAAATCTGGGGCTTGGTGTTGGAGTGATGGGAGCAGGAAGGAGGATGAAATTGCCTGCTGTAAATTGGTAGCTGCAGAAGCAAATAGTGGCCATTGTCATATTGCCTGTATTTATTTGCAAAAATTTGGATTAGATTTTGAGATGAAAGAGACCAAGCTACTTCCTGCAGGACTTTTTAATGAGCTTCCCTGAGACCATTTGCTTTTATTCATATTCTTACTTTTGCAGCTGAGTATTGATTCATGCAAAGAAATTAGGCTAAAGGGAAACTGCCCCTCTGAAGAGCAGCTGTCATCTTTCAGGAAGTCCTGAAATACAGGTTATGAGTGTTGTTTTTATATCCCTGGAATTTGTGCATTCTATGGGTTTGGGGAAGCATCTAGCCAAAATGCAGGTATGGCTTACCTGTAGGGATGTGAGGCCAAAAGAGAGTAAATCTAAATACTCTTTTTATTGATACAGTAGCTGTATAAAACTGCTTGTGTTTTACATTGTCATTTGACCTTTCTAGTGAGAACTCCCTGTCATCTTTTGGGATGTCACTGCCAGGGTTCAGGCATTTCCAGTTGTGTTTAAAAGAAAAGTAGCTTGTCTTGCTTGGGCATTGGTTTCTGATATTTGCTGTCTGTGTTTTCAAGAGTGTTTAGGCTATTCCTCAACTTCCACAGGGCAGAGAAAAATGGTTTTCTCAGAAATCTCAAAAGATGTTTGGGGATAATGATAGTAGGGGAAAATAACTTGGTTGAGTTAAGGATATTCAGTGAGTAATTTCAGTGACTGCATGTAAAGAAGTGAGCTTCTTTACTGCAGAGAGTTTAAATCAGGATGTATCTCCTCCCAGGAGCCAACAGCTCAAATGACTTGAAGCTTAATTTTCCCAAAACCCTTGATAAGGTTGGTGTGGTGCCCCTCGTGCTTGATTTCCCACAGTGTGGCTGGGAGCACCTGTAGGAATCCACTCACACATCCTGTGGTCCCACAGCTCTCTGAAGGGGCTTCTCTTTTCCTCTTGGGCTCATTTTCCACAATGATGTTTGTCCTCCTCAGGGAGGAGGAGACACAGCAAGTTTCCAGCTTCAGGTGAGGAAGGAAGGTAATTTTGGGGAGCAAAGCTAAAGTGACCCTCAAAGGGCAAAGCTATTTCTTTGATTTTCTTTTCTTTTTCAAGGAAAATCATGTTGGTGGCATGATGGAGAATGGCTGAGTGCAGGGGATGTGTGGCACAGTTCCCTCAGGGAATTGCCCATCTGTCCATTGCTGTTCCTGGAGCAGTGGTGGTCAGGAAATGTTGTCATGGAGCTCAGTTTTATTCCCTGTCCTCTTGTGAGCTCTGGGGCACAAGCTGGTGGGAATCTGCCTCCTGCCCCTGGCTTCTTTCTGCTGCTGAGATCATGGGAAGCTTCCAGAAGCTCTCATTGCCTCAAGTGCTTTAAGCACAGCACAATGTGGATTTTGATCCAGGACTGCTGTGCTGACTCCCATCCCTTTTATGCTCCCTAGAGGTTTTGTTTGCCAGTGTGAAGCTATACCACTTTTACTTCTTGTTTGTTGTTTAAGTCATTTTTAGGATAAGAAAGGGCTGGGTTCCAGTCCTATTTGGGTTGCAATATGGCCCAGGCTGCTCTGTTTTCAGTATTCTTCAAGTCTTTTCTCCAGAGATTTGTAATGCTTTGTTTCCCAGTCTGTTTTCAGTGTTCTCTAGTCAGACATATCATCATTTAAGGTCTTGAATGGATCTGGTTAATGGCAAGAGCTGCTTCTTCCCCATTAGTAAGTGACTTTGTAAACAGCTGACAATTTGTCTAATGGTATTAAATACATCAGAGATAAGGGGGACAGGTCTGTGCTCTGTACTCAGTAAATTTGAGATTGAGTTGAAGGCCATCTCCACAGACAAAAGAATTCAAGAGGCTGATTCTTACCTCTGCCAGTATTTTCAGCCTTTTTTTTCCCCCTTGCAACTGAATCTGGTCTGTCAGTTGTCTCTGTCAGAATAAATTTTTATATTTTGCTTTTACACCATCTGTTTGATGGCTGCAATGTATGTTTTTAATCTTATGATTGATAGATTTCTGGAGCTTTTAATTAGATTTTTACCTTTCTATTTGTGATCTACTTATTTTTCTGAGCCCCTAATTTTGTCTCTCAGGTAGAAATGAGGATGTGGCATTGGTTCAGATCTCCTTTGCTGTCACTGATGAAGGGAGCATTTACAGTAAGCACAAGTGTGGTTACAACGAGGCAGAAAACTCAGTTTTAAAGCTGGTCTTGTCTTAATTCAATTTAAATTCTAAATTTCCATTGATCAGTCTTCAAAATCTACCTGAAATTTGCTTCTAAACTGATTGTAGAATGGATGTTGCCCAGCAGTTCATTTTTACCTGTTTTCCTCAATAGCTGCAATACTTTTGCAGGAATGATTCTTGACTTTGTGTCTAAAGGGACTCCTCAGGAGAGTCCTGTGTGCTTCCTGCCTGGAGGATGCTGTGCCTGCCTTTATTCCTGCCTGGAAAGGGATCAGCCTGGTGGAATTAGTACAGGGCACTGATGAAGACTCTGAAACACCTGTAAATGTAAATTTTTGGAGGCCAGGCAGCACTGAGGATTTTGGGACACATTTTCCCTGTTGGTACCTCACTGGCTGCCCTGTGCACCCATGGTCAGTGTGGTTTGGGGCAGCAATGTTGGCCTTAAGAATTAATTGGAATTAATGTTGTTTTTAGGTGTTAATAGGAATTAATGTTGTATTTAGGAATTAATTGCCCTTCTTCTGTGGTGTGGGGACATTGTGTTGTGTCTCTGCATCCTGGCAGTCGCCTACAGCAGCAGGACATAGGAGCTGCCTGCAGTTTTCCAGGATGTTTTCTCTGCTCCTTGACGGCTGGTTGATTCTGCAGAGGCACAGATTGGTGATTCTGTTCCAGCCAGGGCTCCATGGAAGGGAGGATAGGCTGCTCTGGAGGTCAGTGATTTGGAAATCAGTAATCCATTTTTAACAGCCTGTCAGCATGCTTGTAGAAAGTGTGGGGAGAATGGTAATACTCTCCATTTCTGAGAGATTTATTCTTTTTCTCCTTCCATTCTGGTGGAACAGTCCTTGTAAAAAAACCCAAAAAACCAAAAAAACAAAAGGTTTGTTTTATAAAACTTAAAATTTACTGTAATTTCAATTGTATCAGGTAAAAATACAGAGTGCAAGTTGGGCTGTGCTGGAGTTGAGGACAGTGCCTGCTGTATTCATCAGTTCTGTTTCATCTGCTTGTTTTCATCCCTTTGCTGAAAATCCCTTGGGAGATCTTTGTTTGCACAGTGCTCGGTGTGAAGAAATCTCAAGTTATTGTAAGGGGGCTTCTAGGCATGATAAGAGAAATGGTAATAAATTTCATATTGGTGGAGCTGAGGTTCTGATCTCCAAAATCACAGCACTATCAAATGCAGCTTCTAATGTGTGTCTCCAGACTTTATGTCAAGAGCTGGGTTCTGTCAAGGTTGGCTGTTTCACTATGGAGAGAGAGGTACAGAATGCAGAGGAAGAGTGTGGAAATCAACTTTCTCCTGAAATGTGTCAAAAGATAAGCATTTAACCATTAGGAAGACAACATTTTGATAGCAGAAGCAAGGTGCATGCTTGTAGAATAATTAGGGGACTATTCCTGAACCCTTGGGCTTTTTTTTTTCCTGTTGGTCTTTTTCCTTTTCTCCCGTGGCAGGTAAGGAATGTGCTGATCAGCTGGTGCAGAATAAAAGTGTTAGTGGACTGTGAGGTGTTACTGCTGTGCATGGTTGTGGGAGCTCATAAATAATCCTGAAAGTTTCAGATGATGCCATGAGTTGTGAGCCTTCCTCACTCACTCAGGTCAGAGTAAAGCCAATTCAGGCAGTTTAGCAAAACTGTCCTACTGGATTGTCATCTCTGACGTTTTATTTGGGTGTGCACTGGGCAATATTGAACACTTCTGCAAATATTTTAGCAGCTTTTTAAGTTGAAGCAGTGCTTGCTTGTCTGTCTGCCTAAGAGGGTGTTCAGTGTTAAATGCATTAAATGCAGGGTCTGTGTGTTACAAGATACTGTCCTAATCTAAAAATTGGACTTTACTTGGAAGAGTTTTTTCTACAAACAATTTGTCCCGAAATAGAAAATAATCCAATCCCTAACTTCAGTTTTCCTTTGAAGATTACAAAAAGCTTGCCCAAAAATGGGAGACTCTCCCTTAGGGTTTTACATTGTGTTCTTTGGGATGTGCTGTCTTATCCGAGGTGAATGAACAAAGCAATCCTGAGTTGTTACCCATTCCCTATGCAAGAATATCATTTCAGTTTACATTAATGATTTCCCTGCTGTCCCAATAAGGAGATAGCAAACAGCAGCTTGCCCATTCTCTCTGCTTTAGGATGGAGTGTGTAGCAAGTAGAGTTCACATAACAGATGTGATCACAGCCCATTACAGTAATCCTGCATATGCATGTACTGCTTGTCCACAGCTATGGGGACAGCAGTGTTTAATTAAAACAGTTGTGTTGTCTAAATATGACTCTGAGAAATTTCAGCAAGGAAAAGATGAGTCCAGAAAGCAGTTTACATCTCTTGTGCCTTCCTGGTTGTCCTGCAGCACGTTTTGCCGGGACTTTAGCGGGAACGTAACCTGTGGATTTTCTCCAGTTTTGTCTTTGGTCTGTGTGATGGTTTTGTTTAGACTGGGGAGGCATTATATTAGGACAGGTGTTTTTTTTATTTGAAATGCTGATTTTGGCAAAACCTGGCTGGAATGTCTTTGGGGAGGGCAGCAGTGGTTACAGCATCACTGAGCAATGTGGGAGCCTCTGGGTCACAAGCTTGTGTGAAATAGTTGTAGAGTGGTGAGAAGAGGCCCTGGCAGTCTCATCCTCTTCAAGTGGTAGAGCTGGTTAGAGATGGGTTTTGAGAATACAGCAAAAAAGAGAACCCATTGTGAGGGAATTGTACAGGGAAGCAACTGTGCATTTCTGAAATGCCTAGATAAATGCAGCAGGGAGGTTTGCTGGAGACCAGAAAAAAGAGGTGAAAAAAAAATAAAAAATATGGAAATTCTTGAGCAAAGAACGCTTGTTTTCCAGAAGTGGAAATAGATACTGAGAAATAAAGCCCTGAGGGAAAGGCTGGTTCTTCAGTGAGATGAAAACACACATCTGGATATAAGTTTCTCAGATAAGAATGTGAAAGTGTAGGAAACAGCCCAATGATCCTTTGGAGCTTGGAGTTTTAATAGATAACATGTGAAAAGGCAGCAGAAGATAAGGAGCAATCAGAAGCGTTTTATGGATTTTCAGGGGTTTGTTTGGCATTGGTTTTGGTTTTCTGCTCATTTTTTTCCCTCTGGAAAGTTCTTTAGCTAGTTGGTTATGAAATTTTTTAGAAGATGGAAATGGGTTGTTCCCAGTTGATGTTAACTTCATTTTATAGAATAATTTCTAAGTTGGTTCTTCCATAGCCCTCATGTATGCAGCAGGGTTAGTGCAAAGTGGTTTTATAAGCATGAGGAGTTTCAGTAACATGAAACATCAGATTTCTGTGCAAAGGCTTTAGGAAAACTTGAGTTTTGTGTTCATTTAGCAAACATTGTGAAATCAATTCAGCTTTACTGCAGCAAGTAAAAAAAACAGAAGTGGGTTGGGGACAAGGAAAGTGGGAATCTACTCAAGAGTGAGGAAAATTGCTTGTAAATTGGTTGCAACATCTGGTTGCTAACATCAATTCAATATAAGCCTTCCTTCAAAACTCATTTTACATATTAAAACTGTCCTGTGCATTTTATTGCTACGTTTTGGCTTCCTCTGCTCCTCAGTGGCCTCTGTGGACATGTTAGACTCAGTGTGGTGGTGCTAGGAATTAACAGAGTTGGTGAAACTGGATGCTTTTCACATTAAAAAAACCAAAACCCTGAACAGCAACAAAAAGAAAAACCCCAAACATAAACAGAGATCTCGCTTACCTTTCCAGGAAAAGATCTGGGAAGGGTTTCTAGTCTGTGCATGTCTGAAAGTGAGCAGAGTGATGAAATCAAGGTTTGGTTTTCATGCCAGGCTTCACAGGAATAATTTATTTGTTCATAGAATGTCACTCCAAGTTTTCAAGAATTTACAGCAGTCAGGAGCAGGTGTGAAATATTGCAAGTCTGAAATGTCAGGTTGTCTGTATCAGTGAAGGGCACCCAAGCACTGCAGTTTCTTCACTGGGATCTGTTCAGTCACAGCCACACCGTTAAGAGAAATTCAGAATTACAGCAATGTGTGTTTTGCTGAAGTTTGCAGCAATGCTTTTTTTTTGCCCAGATGAGTCCAGAAGTGTCAGATGTTGACGTATCTCTGTTCATATCCTGAGATTGTCCATGGGGTGGCTGAGTGAAAGCATGGCCCTGAGGAGGCTTGGTCTGATTTCTGCCTTTGTGGCAGTCTGAGCTTTGGAAGAGCTCTGGGCTGGTCTGACCTCCTGAAATCCGGGTAAGCAGGGGGTCCTGCTGGACATGAAAGAGCTACAGTTGTAGGAGTTAAGTAGGAATGGCTAAACAAGATCAAGGATTGAAAAGAAATTTAAAAAGTTACCTTTTCTATGTGCAGTTGTTAATTTGGTTTGGGTTTTTATTTATTATATATTTATTTTTAATTTTTGAATATGAGTTAAAATGATGCTTGAGCTAACCTGACAGAGCTGTACTTTTTATGATGAGCACATCCTGCCTTCATGTTAAACCATGTTTCTATAGCAGCTGTAAAGTATTTTCTATTCCTTTTTATGCTTCATATTTAAAGTTTTCTGTTATTCCCTGAACTCTCCCTGAAACAAAAGGCAAAAAATACTTGCTTTACCCTTTTCCTTTGCAGAAAATGTAGACTCACACCATTGTTGAGGTTGGAAGGGACTTCATGAGGTCTCCTGGTTCAGCCTCTGCTCAAAGCAGAGCCTGGAGTTCAGACAGGAAATGTCCATTTGGGTCCTGAGAAGCAGAAATTGCCTCCTGTAGCATTTCCAGTGACTTTTCCAGACCCGAGCTGAGGCTGCTGCTGAGCAGCCTGCACTTTGCCGTGCTGTGCTTTTGGAGCTGTGGGAGGCAGAGGTGCTGTTTGCCTGTGTTGGAGGTGTCAGGGCCAGCTGAGCTCTCTGCAGAGCAGCAGTGTCTTCTCTTCCTGCAGGCTTCTTCAGGTCAGGAGCTCCCAAGTGATGTTTGACTTCATCCTCTGCCCCTCCTGGCTGTTCCTCTCCTCCTTGGGCACGAGAGCATGGGAGACTGTGCTGATGAGGGCTCTGAGCACCTCAGTCTGTCTCTGAACCATCACATCTTGTTTATTATTTTATGGCTAATGCACTGCTAGGAGCTTTTCTTGATGACCCTCGCCAGCTTGAGCTCCAGGTGAGCTTTGACTTTGCTCAGACTTGAGGTTTGGGCAGTGTTTCTGCACTCCTGGGTGTTTTCTGTCCTCTTCCTCCTGTACTGGAGCTCCATCACCAGGAGCCTCTTTGGCCCAGGTGTGCACTGGGAATGCCAGAACAGCTTCCACCCCTTTCCTTGTTCCTGCAGTGTCTCTGACTTCCAGCAGGGCACAGGTGACGCAGCCAGGGGAGATCTGGAGCACATCAAGAGCAAGTACAGGACTCTGGGGGCAGAGGTGAAGGAGGCAGGAGTGTAAAATGTACTGTTCAACATTATGCTGTCAGCATAGCCATTCCTTTATGTGGATAATAAAGGCTGTATGCTCTAATAATTAGACAGGAATTCCTGCAGGCTGAGACAAACATGTATTTCCTTGGAAAAAGCAGAATACTCGAATTCCTCAATCCATTATGCTGCTTTCTGTGGGCCTTGATACGACTTCCACTGCAGTCTGCTGCAGGGAGATCAGCCACTGACAAGTTGCAAAAAGTCAAGGTTTATTTTTCCTGGTTATTTCTTAACATTTGTAGTTAGCCAAATTTTTTTTTCTTATTTTTATAAGGATGAAGGGCAGAAGTGTGTTGTCTGCAAGCAGTTCCAGATCATTTGGACACTTAATGTGTGTTACTAACCAAGCACTGCTGTAATGGGCTTAGGAATGGACAATTCACAGAATTAGGGCACTTAACCTCAAAGGTCCATTTTTCTCATTGTTCAGACAGAAAGAAAACAATCTGACTCATACCTGAAAGCCTTCTGTAATCAGAACAGAGGATCTAACCTTTTCTGAATTAAAAGCTGTCGTAGGTGTGTTACAAAACCATGATGGACTGCAGCATGGGGTTAGCACACTCCAGCTATTGTGTGGCTGTTTAATTGCTATTTAAATTTCCCGAGGCCTGAGACTATCCAGTGTCACACACATGGTCTCCAGCAACCACAGCAAAAATTGCCAAATGTTGAGAGTTGATTGTTACTCTTGTTTAAGATGCCCACGTTGCTGGATCCCAGTGTTGCTCTGTGGATCTGTGCAGTTCTCTTTGCTGAAATGATGCAGAATATTTAGAAAGAGCTGGTGGTTGTGGCAGGGCTTGTTTTTCTCTCTCAGTGCTTCTCCACCTCTCTCACTGCAGAAAAGGGGTCTGTAGTCTCTGAGCTGCTGGCTGTAGTTTGCAGTAGGATCTCCCTGCAGCCTTTAATTGAAGTTCAGCAAACCCAGCTGTCTCAGCCTCTGTCCAATGTCACCGGGCATTGTCCCAGAGCTTCCAGTGTCTGTCCTGTCCTGGAGAGCCTGCCCTGACCCAGAGTTGCACATGGGCTGGCAGAAACCCTCAGGACAAGGCAGCAGTGAGCTCTTCCAAATGCTCAAAGCCCTCTGTCTGTGGCTGAGGTGGCCTTTGCTGCTTCAGGGGTCACTGCTGGGGTTTTGGGGCACAGTGGGACTCCAGGGCAATTTGCTGCGAAGCATTTTCCTGCTCATGAGTGCCCCACCTGAGATTGTTGCATGGGCTTATTTCCTCTCAGATGGGGGCTTTGAATATTTTTCTTCTGTTGAACTAAGTGATGTGAAATGTTCAGAGAGTCTTTCTAGAGCTATGTAGAAATAAAAATAAATTCTCATGCTCCTTTGCAAAGTCAGCTGTTTAGAAGGAAAAAATAACTTCAGTCTTATAGAGATGAAATGTACTATTTTTTAAGGAAATGGAATTACCTCGGCTGAATATGATTTTGAAGTTTTTGTCTTTCTTCAGAAATGATGTTCATACTTGCCCATGTGATTTGGAAACTAGTGGAATTTGTGTATTTCATAAAATCCAGTCCCAGGAATTCATTTCCTGCATTGCAAAACTTGAGATGAAAATATGTTCAATCTGAAGATATGCAGATTGTGCTGCCAGAGGGCTTCAGGATAGTGTTATAATTGAGTAGTTTATCACAGTAACTTTGAAGTTCTTGGATTGAAGGCAAAAGAGAGAATTGCCAAGTGCTTTCTGTTGGGAATTATGGTCATTTAAGGTTAAGAGGCTGGTGGCAGTTCATACCCGTTAAAGCAAATTAGCTGCACAGCAGAAATCCTGGAAAATGGTTAAAATAATAAAACAGATATTGGGTGTGTGAGGACTGGAAAGGGCAGCCAGAATCTGCTGTGTGGGAACATTCCCACATGGGAGTGGATTTTTGTCCCTTTCCTTGTCCTGCTTTTAGCATGTTCCCAAACCAACAACCAAAGCACTCCAGAAGAGGGGAGAGGCTTTACTGAGCAGCTTTTTGCCTCCAGCCCTGCAGGGAGCTTTCCTAAAAATCAAGAAGGTTTTCCTCATGGCTTTACATTTCTGCCGTGCAAGAGGTAGCCAAGTGAAGGGTGAAAAAATGCATTGCTGTGGAAAATGCAGGTTTGTTCCAGCTCAGGTGCTGCGTGTTTGGGATCGTGGTCACCTGGGGATGGGGAGAGCAAAGCACAGAAAAACTTCCAGGGGATGACTCAGCTGTCACTCAGGATGATTTGGGCTGACCAAGTCCTTTAGCAGTGCAGTGGCACAGAAAAAGCCTTTTTTTCTCAGGAGTGAGGGCTGCTTTAGTTACTTGGAGGAATGAGGCTAATGAAAAACATCAGTAACTCCTCAGAATCAGGAATCTGGATTAATTAATTATCACTTGAATTTTAGTTCCCATTTTTTTCTGTGTTAATTTGCCATTTAAAATAAACCCTTTGGAATATGGTACAAATTAATCATAGCTAAGGATGTGTGCTGTCACTTCCAAACAGGTGCTCTTGAGTTTCTTGGGAAATTAATTTTCTTCTGTTCTTCATTAACATTTGGAAGTTGCATGAATTGTGTCCCAGGTGAGGTTTGTTTTGATGGGAATTCTAGATGGTGGCTTGGATCCTGACCTGTTTTTAGGGGGAACAAGAGGTTTTCATTAGTCCCTAAGCTTTGTTCTGTGACACACAAGTTTTATGTGTTCCATCTTGGAAAACACCAGAAATGAGGTGAAGAGAAATGCATCTTCCCTGTGGGTTGTGGGGTGTTAGTTGAAGCAGGGTTTCAGGGTGTTGGGTTCTGGGCTGGTTTGTTTGTCCCTGCTGTGACACAAACGTGTGTAGCTTTGAACTGGTGTGTGGTAGCCACTTTGAAAACATAACAGGAACAGAAACCAAACTTTGTGTTTGAGGTTCTGTGACTAGAAATGAATATTTACCTTACCTAGGAAGCAGCTGGGCAGGACAGAATCCTCGTGCTGTTTAACTTGGGTGAGAGTTTTTTGAAGTGTATGGCAGTTATTTTTCCTTAAATAGTTTCCCTACTGCTCTTATTGAGGTGAGCTTCTCCACTGCTCTTTTTGAATTCCTCATTGATGTAAATGAAGAAATACCTGAGGACTGCAGTTTAGTTGGGTGCTCCTTCTCCTTAGGTAGCTGGCTATTTTTGTTTTCCCTGGATTTTCATTTTTGTATAATGTTGTCTGAGGTTACAGACAAATCATATTTATTAGACGATAAATACTTTTCAAAATACTGCTGATCTAGGATTGTGATTGTGTTTTGCTGTGATTGTATTATTTTGTGATTGTGATTGTATTGCTGATTGTGTTTGTCACTGAAATGCAAAATCAACCACTGCCATGAAATTATTGGGCATCAAGGATCTTCAGTTTTGTTGTTAGGAATGTCCCTGTTTGCCAGATGGGTGCCTGAGAATTCTCTGAAATGGGCAAATTTGTTCTTGAGCACTTATTGATAATAAATAGCTTTAACCAAATGCAACAGCTGTGTTCCTTCTAGAAAGGGAACTACATGTAGGCAATTTCTTTTCTGACCAAAAGGTAACAGAATTAGACCTGAAGTCTGGTAGTTTTTCAGATCAGACAAAAATGTTGTGGGGTTTTTTTAAGCCCAAAACAGAACCTTGTTTTAAAGCAAGCACAGCAGTTGCAGTAAGAACATCAGAATTGAGTGTGTTTTGTGTGCCCATGAACTTGGGCAGTGCCCACATATCAGAGGCTGCAAAACCCAACCATGACAGAGCTGTAGAGACAGAACTGGTTTGTGCTTTAGTAAGACTCTTCAGTTTGGCTTCTGTGTGCCTGGAAGAGCTCAGCTGGGCAGCCAGAGCTCTAACATGAGCAGCTGATTAAAAGACCCCAGACCTACAGTCTTAAAGATGTTCAGGAATTAATTAAGTTAGGGATTTACCTGGGGATATTTAAGCATCACAACTATGATGAGGGCCCAAACTTTAATATCCAGATTATTTTGAATATTCTAATAGAGAGGGGGTTCAGATGGCAGCAAAACAACCTCTGACTACAATAGGAACTTGCTACCATTTAGCAGTGATGCTTCGAATTTTTGCATCCTTGTATATAAAAGGATTTGAACATTGTGTAAGGTATTTGATTTATACATTCCTACCAAATTGCTGAGCTGAGGATTGTGCAAGACTTCAGCATCTGATTGCTGTTATTGGCTCTTCTGTAGGAGCTGCCCTGCTCCTTGTGGGGTGTCAGACTCAATCCTGATTTTCTGCATCAGGCAGGAGAGGGAGGCTCAGGGCTGTGTTTGCCAAGGCTGGAGAGCCTGGAAGGCTGAAGCACAAGGTCTGAAGAGACAAGTGGATTTCCTTCCCAGTCATGAGCTTTATCCAGGCCAGGGAAAAGGGTGGGGGCTGAGAACAGTGTCCGGATGTTTGGGAGGAGTGGAGTGGCTGAGCAGAATAATTGTCAAGTGAAATGTAAGTGATGTAGCAGAGGGAATCTGTGCACTCCTGGCATGCTCCTGGGAATGTTGGTGCTTTAAGACATTGAAAAGTCTGTCTTAAATTCACTTGATTGTCTTTAGAGAAGAATGAAAGATGAAGCAATTCAGAGGAATTATTGCAATGAAGCAGGATTTGCTCCAGTTGCTCCAAGCATCCCTGTTTGTAATAAGTGTGTACATTGTGTGCCTCAGTCTTCAGCATCTACAAAATATGTGTTGAATTAAATTGTTATTAGAACATAGCAGGACATGTTTATGAGTAAAGCTCCCTTAATAGCTCATCTGAACTCACTTTCATGATGTCTTGTACCATTCTAGTCCAATCCATGTTTCTGTTCTCACTGAAATAATTCCTTCCATGTCTGTTTTCTTAAAGCTACCACTGTTAACTGCATTGTTCTTAGCGTGCTTTATCTTACAAATTATGCTAAAACGAATTGATAAATTGACAAGGCACTCCTAATGTCAAGAGCTTTACCAGAGCTGGTATAGATGTCATTTCTGATTTCTTTTTAATGGAGTAATAATCAGCTTTGCTGCTGACACTCCAGAAGAGACTTGTATTCCTTATGGAATTTTCTTAGATGTTTTTAATTGATAAGACCATCTTTATTTGAATGTGAAATGACCAAGGGTAGTAGCTGGTCTTGTGAGAGAGATAGATGTGTTGAGCAGGATTCAAGATCTGCTTGGCCCCACATACTACCCAACATGCAGGAATTCTGCACACTAAGAATATTATGTGGAATTCTTTCATCTGGACATAGATACGTATTGAAGTGAAATGTAAATTAAATTTGCCTTCATAGTATTATTTTCCTCATATCTTAGACCCAGATGATTGCTTTTCCAAGAAAGCTGTTTGGTTCCAAGAGTCCTTTTGAACACTGATGTGTTTGAAAGCCAACCAAGATTACATGTTAAGGTTTAGCTCTTTGTAGTTGAAACCCACTAGTAAGCCCATAATCAGCTGCCAAACTTTATAAAGGAAACATAAAATATTATGTTGCCCACAAATACCAGCTGTAAACCACTAATGTCTGCATTAGTTCAGTAACTTCAGAGTCACAAAGTTTAATTGACTAATGGGGTAACCTGTGGCAGTCTGCTGTTTTGCAGCAGCATTAGACCTACTGTGAACAGGAGGAGGAAATTTTACATAGTTTATCACAGTTTTAGTCTGTTTTTCTTCAAATGGCAGATAAGCCTTGAGGCAGAGCATGCTGGAAAAGGCAAATGTTCAGAAGGTAAACACTTTTTAAAAACAGACAGAGGCTTCAGTTATGGTTTGAGCAAAGTGAACTTAATGAGGAATGTTTCTCTTAAGGTTAGGGCATGGTGCAAGAAATTGGAATAACAGAAATGGAAAGCTCTCACTTAGACACTAGACTTTGTAACTGATTAATAGGATGATTGATATTGTGTATACAGCATGGGCTGTGCCAGTCTGCAGGAGCAGAGGAAAAAGCAATCTCAGGATAATGTGTTGATCAAGGAACACTGAGGTCTGTCAGGGCAGAGAGCTGCAGATTCCCCAGGCAGAGGACGCTGAGTGTTCCTGGGGCTGGAAGCAGAGGGGAGCTGTGCTGGTGTGTGGGATTGGTGTCTCAGCCTGGGTGTGGTGCAGAGGTTGCTGTGTGCATGGCAGCAGTGCTGGTGCTGTGTTTGCTTGCTGCAGCCAAGCAAAGCCGTGCTGGGATCACATCTTACCAAAATACACAAAAACTGGGAGGCCACGGACACCGTGTTGCTCCATGTCCCTTGGCTGGCTCCTCTCTGCCTTGGGGGATTCCAACCAGCTGAATGCTGTGTTTTGCTAGGGCTTCTCTGAGATAAAGGGAGAGTTTGTGATGGAATGCCATGGAAAGCAGATGGGGAGCAGCGTGCCAGTCAAACACAAGCTATTTACGCGTTGCTTACTCCGGACGTAATTCTTTCCAGTATTCCTTGCAATCAGCTCACTGGCACACCAGTGAGTAGCTAATGATGCACTGGGCTAGAAGAACTGAACTGAGAACAGAAATTCAGCTGGAAAATCTGAAAGATGTAGGCAGTGATTCAGAGGTATTCTTGGGGAAAAGCATGAGTCAATCGACAGGACAAAGACAAATGGAAGAGCATGGCTGGTATGGGCAAGGAAGTACCCTGTACAGGCTTTGTGGTTTCTTCTCTTCAGTGAATCTTTTAAAAAACAGCTGCCATAAGTCAAGTAGGGGTACAGGCTGTCTTGTGCATGTAGCTGAAACATAGGGACCTTTTCCCCCTCATTTCCGTACTTTCCATCCAGGAGAACATTTCTTGTATTATAGAAAGGTCTCATTCTAAGCTGCATGAACTAACTCCTGTCGTTTGTAAAATCTGTTCATAATCCATTTTATGATTTAAGGATTTTATTAGTATTGTTTTGATGTCTGTCAATGACCATTGGAAATAGATTTCAGTATCCTTTAACGCTTATTTCTGTGCTCTAGTGCATCACATACTGCTTCAATCCAGTTTAGGTCTTGCTTATACGTTAGACTCATTGAAGGATTGATGTCATATGTTTGAAAAAGTTGTGCCAAAAATATTTTACATTTTGTGCCTACATGCCATATTTCTGATGGCATGAAGACCAGAAAAGAAGACCAGCTATTTGTCTTGTCCCTGTTGGATAGCACTAGGTCAGGGAGAACAGTGTGGACAGAACTGAAACCCATGAAATATTTAAGGCCAAATAACAGGACCTGCTCAGCTGGCAGAGCTTTTGGGCTTCTTGGCAAAGGCAGGTCTAGAGGGGAGAAAATGGCAAACCAGGTCCTGTGGCAGCAGTGAATATTCCAGCCAGCTGGGTGGGAGCACACCAAGGAGTCACTGAACTAAGTTGTCTTCTTTACAGGCTCTGTGTGGCCAAGGCTTCTGCATTAGGTTGGGCTCACTTGGGTTTAGAATAAAAATTTTGGGGCCCTGTACTCTCATTTCAGCAGTTTTGCACTAATTGGGTCTTGGATGTACACAGCCTTTTTCAGAATTACAGTCTGAGGGGGAGAGAAGCATACAGTGAGCACTGACACTAGAACTAAAAATGGGAGAAACTTCATCTGTGAGAACAACATGGAGGAGGAGGAGGAGGCAAAATGCATGGGGATCAAGGACTTGCTTTTTGAGATATTCATGCAAATGTTTGTTTGTACAGTTTGAGCAGCTGGTGGGTGCTCCAGTGATGCAGATACTTTCTGCTAATGGAATTTGGGGTGTCAGTTATAGTCTCTGAACACTGCTTTCCTTTTCCTCTGCAGGGATCTAGAAAAAAATAACATCACAAGAATCACAAAGACGGACTTCACGGGGCTGAAGAATCTCCGTGTCTTGTGAGTACAACACAAAACTTGTCTGGTTTTTACAAGACTATTTTAGGGTGCTACTACTTAGAATTTCCTTAATTCCAGAGATCAAATTCTAGTAATTTTGGGACATTATTCAGTTTTTGGTATTCTTTTAAACCAGGCAACCTGAACAGTTTGCCAACTGACACAGTAAATTTTAGCTCTACTCTAAAGTGTGTGGAGTTTGAGCTGTTCAGTTGTTTCTTACTAGCTTTGAATAAGTCATGTGGTAAAGATGCATAAACCAATGCACACATGCATAAATCAATTCTATTGAGACAATAGCAAATAGAATTTTCAGATTTTGGCCCCATTAGCAGCATTTTGCATTGTATTAAGCAGAAGTTGATCAAGAGTAGCTGTAGAACTTGAGCACAAGGAAACGGGTGGGGTTTTTTTCTCTAGTATACAGTCATAAATACAAAGATTTCAGGTGGTGCTGCTTCATGATCTCAGTATCTGTCAAGAGCTTAACCACACCTGTAGACAGGCCTTGAACATCAGTCTGCAGACTTGGTCATTCCTGGTTCCCTGTTTTCTCTGCATGAACCTCAAACAGCACCACTGAGTTAGTGATGAAAAGTTTTCCTCTGAGTGTCTTCTAAAACAAGCCCTTAAAGCTGCAACTGTTGAACTGTTACAGTTCCTTAGTGATAATTCATGTAATATTTAAGTCCTGCTAAGGAAAAGGTGAGTCTTTGCTCCTGCTACCTTAACTCTGAGTTGTCACATTCCAAGGAAACACCCAAATCCATGGGAAGACTTTTTGTTCTTGTGGTGTTTCTCTCATCTCTAGCAGAGGAGTTGTTTAGATGTCCTTGGCTCCCATCCCAACTGTCAATACCATTTTGGGAGTCTATTAAAATACATGTTCTACACTATATTAATGCTGGTAGTTGTTTGAGTTTGGTTGGGTTTTCATAGTGTCAGACATTGCCTAGTGCTGCTGCAGTCTTTTGTGCCTTCAGGAATAACCAGAATGTGCAGCTGCCATCCTTACCTGGAGCTTTTGCCCTGTGTTCATTCCAGGTTCATGTAACTCGTCTGCTCAGACTTTGAGTAGTGTCTGCCACAGAAGTCACTAAAATAAAACATCCTTCAGATTTTGCTTACCTTTTCTTTGGTTTCTCTTACAGTCTCTTCATAATTCTGTTACTAAACTCTTTATTTTTCCTTTTTTATCTCCCTGCCCTGTTTGCTGGGAGGTGTAGTGAGAAGACAGAGATCTGCAGCCTGTCCCAGTGTTCCTAGAAAGGGTAGCCTAGTCCTGTTTGCACACATCAGAATGAAGACCAGGAGCGAGTGACCTGGGAACCTGCAGCCCTGTAGAGCAGAAAATAATCCTGCAGTCACAAGCAAACACCACACATTCAAAATACTCCTTTGTGCACCTTTTCCTTTCATCCCTGATAGCTTCATCCTATTCCTCAGGCAGTATTTCCTCTCTGTCCTTTAAGCAGCATGACTTTCTCGCTCACATTATTGAGTTTTGTAGTTTATATTCATCTTCCTGGTGTTATCTGTGGGATACTCTCTTGCTGTCTGTGCCCTCTGCTCCAAGCAAGTCAAACAGCTCTGAGCATCCTCAGAGGACTGAGGGCAGAGGAGTGGCTGTTGAGCAGGCAAGGTTGGTGTTTTTCCCTGCTCTTCACTGAGCCCTGACTGCTCAGAGGTGTTTACACAGAATGTTCAGAGCTGGTTAGCCCCTGCATGAGTGCTCTCACAGAAGCAGGAATGGGTGTGTGCTGGAGGGAGGGAAAAGGTCCCCTCAGATGGGAGGGTTGGAATCTCTATTCCTTGGCTCCCACTTCACCTCTCAAGAGCATTTCTGGCTGAAATTTTGGCATTTCTGAATGGCAGTGATCCCCTGCAGGCTGTGAATCAGAGAGAAGTCAGTCTCTGCTTGGCACTTACCCCAGGGTGGTGTCAGGTGGAGAGAAAAGCAGGACCTGTCCCAGGGGGTTTTGCTCCCTGTTTTACAGTGGGGCTGTGGAGAGTTGTGTGACACAGCTGCTGTTCCTGTGGAACCCCTTGGGAGCACTCAAAGGGGATTTGCTCCAGAGCAAGCCTGAAATCAGTGCAGAACAGAATCACCAAAAAATGCATTGAGTGGGTTCCTGTTGTGGGATGTAGAAGTCAGTTATCTCAATTATAGCACACAAATATCCTGGAAAGATTAGGAATGTCCCAGGGATGTAACTGCCAGCCTCCAGGCCACCACATTTCTGGGCAAAGTGTGGTTACAGAAGTTTAGGAAGAAAAATATTTATCAAATGTTGAGGTCAGGAAGAAAATTTGGAATCCATTTCCTGTTAGTGAGCAAGAGAAACAGTGTTCCTCTGCCCCAATTATTTTAATAATCCCCAGTTAAAACTGGTATTGATACTTGGGTGAAAAGCATTTTGATAATGTTTGAAGAGAAGTGGGGATGCTTTTATATTTTGTTAAAATTAACTGGTATTTCTGGAATTGCAGACACTTGGAAGAAAATCAGATCAGTGTGATAGAACGTGGAGCTTTTCAGGACCTGAAACAACTTGAACGGCTGTAAGTATCTGTATTTATACCTGGGGAATTTATATATATTATATAATCTGTATTTATAATATGGAAAAGCTACAGATTTGCTGCCTCACTCTTAATGGCCATCCATTGTGTATCATGATAAATAAAATTAACTTCCTTTAAGAAAGAGAGAGATGAGTACCCGCCTAAATTAAAGTATGGTCTGAAACACAGCTGAATTTATATTACATGACAGCCAATAATTGAAATAAAATGTAGATTGGCTGCCAAGAAAATAGAATTGGCAGTGAAACCAGAGTCTCAGTAATATTATCAAAAGGACATTATCTGGGCGAGTCTTAAATTGGTATGTGGGAAAAAGATTTTTTTTTTAAATAATAATTTCATATTATTGTGGAATTTTGTATTATATGTATGTCTATGCAGATGGAAATTGCAATTTTCTCCTTTGAGAACCACAGTATTTCTAAAGCTGCCTTTATATTTGGTTTTCTGATTAGCTTTATTTCCTGTGAGGTAGCATAATGGCAGTGATAGCAGTGGGTTCCTTGGAAGACTTAGTGGAGGATGGATTGCAGATTTTCTCTGCTTTTGATAGCAATTAAGTTAATTTCTTTTCTTTTTTGGAGAAGGTGAGTATAAGATATCTCGTAAACTGGAATCATTTCATAGGAAACTCCTGGCCCTGCAGGAGTATGAATTTAAATATTGAAAAGGGCAAAGTTAATTTTGCATCCAGTTGCTGCTCTTAGCTGGATGTGCTCCTCATCATCATTATTTGCTGGCTGCTTATGGTGGGAGCAGAACAAAATCTCTAAAACTGAAATACCTTGGAGAATTATTCTTTGTTAGAGGTAGGTGACCAGAACAATATCACAAGCTGGTTTGGAATGCAGACTTTTTATGCTTGATTGGTAACTGTTATCTGCAAGGCATTTCTTGTAGGACTTGTTATTTTCCCATTGATATTTTCTAAAGCAGCTTTCAAGAGTTAAGTGCCCGCTAGCAGTTATTCGAGAGAAGTCTGAAGTATTGAGCTAATGCTGTACTAAAGCTGTTTCAGATGATCTCAGGATTAGATTTGCATTTGAGTTGTTTAATGAGTGTGCTGAACATTTAAAATTAAATTACCCAGTACTTTTGTCATGTATCAGAAAGCTCCATCTGTGGCAATAAGGGAGATGAGTTTGAAATTCTGATTATAACAGATTTTCACCTATATTCCTTTAGAAGGTACTTTCAGGTGCAGAGGTTTGCAATAGCTGGTTTATTACAGGAAAAAAAAAAAAAGCCTAGCTTAAGTTTCTAAAATTAAACAGCCTGACATTGTAGAATATTTTTTTCACATTATATATCATCTAGAAGGGTCAGTATCCTAACAACCATGTCCCAGTTTTAAGCTCATTTTATATACATATGTATACATATATAACTAAATCTTTCTCATACCTATATTTAGATAAAGATTCATGTACTTTTCTCAACCCTATATTTAGATAAAAGTTAATGTAGTTAAATTTTGAAGGAGTTTTTCAAAACTTCCAGGAGAAGTGCTGGCTGTTGGTAGCCAGAAACAGGACTCAAGTGTCATCTGTGTGTTGTGTTTCTGCAGAGCCTGCTCTGCCAGCAACTGAAAACAATATATATTGTGAGAGCAGAAGGCAGGAAATCTGATACCTTTAATAGTGTCTCTTTAAGTCTGTGATCTTTGAAAGTCTCAAGCTTTTTTTTTTCCTCCCTGTACGAACTCTTTAGTGTGGCCTGTTAACCATACTGCATCTCTGCTTCTCTTGTAGGATTGCCTGTCATTAAAATATTTCCTAAATGAATGTAGTATGAAAGGAAAGTCTGGAAACTTGCAACTTTTCGGTATTTTAGCTTAAATCACTTTTAGGACAAAACTATAAATCTGGCTTTTTTGCTATGAGTCAGTAAGCTTTGGAGAATGGGCTGTGGAGAGTTTGGCGTAACTTACAAAAGCTAAATTGCAACATTTTAGGTAATATTAAAGCTATTTTATTAAATATTGTCAAACATTGCAAAATGTTAATGAAGAAAGTATGTTGGTTGCATTAAAAAAAAACCAACTGGCCTTTTTCCATTTAATTTCTTTCAAATAACAAATAAAAATCACTTGCATTGCTTCAATTTTTGGAATAATGTTCTTTTTTGATCTATTGAAATGGATGCAAAAGTAATCATTAACTTATTTTTAAACAAAGCAGCTGCACTGGGTCAAACTATAAAGAACAGGAGTAATTTTTATTCCTGGCAAAATACCACATATAAAGGTTTTTATTCAAAGTAATAGTGGAAGTACGTTCTGCTCCTCATGTTAAACATTCAAAGGGCTTAAGCTCAGGTGAATATTGGAGGTCATTTTATTTTCACTTGTCTGGACATTAAAGCACTTCCATCATAATTATCTGAGCAAATTAGCAAAATTTTGTTTTGACATGTCCTGTAAAAGTAAACTTTAAATAAAATGTCTCTAGAGCTGATACCCACTGCTGCCAATGTGCTGTGGGGGTGGCCCTTCAGTTATTTGGATTTACTCTGATTTTTTTTTTTTTGGTGGGACATTAATACTTAAAATGGAAATAAATGAGGATATTGCCAGAATTGCATATTACCTCAGTAAATTTGACCATATCAGTTGAAGAAAGAGCATCATGCAAGGTGTCTGTAAGAGACAGAGCACAAGGCTGAGAAATGAAGCATTGTGGAAGTGGAAGGTAGAGGCCACTTCTTTTTTTGGCATGTTTGTACTTACCACTTAGAAAATGCAGGACTTAGCCATTGTCTCATAGCAAAATTCAGTCTTCAGGGTTAAGTTCTATTGAATCCTGAGATCCAGAATCCTGAAAAAAACCAGTGGTACTCACCACAGCAGAAAAGCCAAAATGATTCCAGTGCTTTTTTTTTCGCAGCAAAGCTGTAAAGCTTTATTCCAGAAAGATTAGTGGTGAGGTAGCTGACCCCAGTTTGGATTTTAGCATTTCAGTTTAATGTTTTGCTATTAACACCGTGTAGGATTTTAAGATGAATGATTATGAAGTTTGACGCACCAGGAGGATCAAGAGGAGAAGTGGTGGGCCTGAAGGATGAGCTGACATTTCTTCCAGAGCCAGATGTATGTCACACATGGATGTGAAAAATGAGGCAGGATATAAGACACCAACAGATCCTGACTTTTCCACGGCCAAATGCCAGAAATTGTCACGTAGCTCTGTAATCTTCAAAAGAATGGACTTTGGCTGATGGCTGCTTCTTTCTACTCAAATTAGTGTCTTTAGCAAGCATAAAAGATCTCAACATCTGAAAGCACTAAAACTGTGTTTTTGTTGTTTAGGGGAGGGGGGGAAAAATGTATAAGCATGGCCAAATCAAATCTTCTCAAAGTTGGGACAAATAATTAGCTCTAAGAAAATAGCAGAAAGCTAGAATCCAGATTTTACCCCTGGTACGGTTTTGCTTTGGTGTGTGTGAATACAGAGGTCAAAATGGAAATTACATCTGATTTTCAACTGCAGTGATGCTGCTGTGCACTGAGTCTTTGTAAGCAGCTTCCCAAATGCTTGATTGAGGTGTTAAAGTGTATTTATTTGGCACAGTGCACTGTAAAATTGCTGTTAGTGACCAAAGATGCTAAGGAAAAGAATGAATTGTTATGTGGTGCTTCACAATCTGGGTTTCATAAACTGAGATCCGACAGGCTTTAAATAAATCATGCAATACAAAAAGCATCTTCCACAATTGCCATGCTGAGTGGAGAGACTGGTAGGTGCTGGGAAAGCATTGGAGTAGCTGGGAAAGCAATAAAAGCATTGGGCAGTTCTTTGCTGCCGTAAACAGAAGCCAATCCTTGGCAGCCTGGACCAGTCCATCGTGTTTACACAAGGTTTGCAGCCTGTGCAGTTTGGGTGTTTCTGCTGGAGCTGTGTGCACCTTTCAGAGGCCACATGGACCTGCAGAGATGTCACACGGCTCCAATGTAACCTTTAAGGAAAAAAAAAAAAAGCTGCTTGTTTCCAGTCCCCATTTTCCTGTGGCATGGTGGGTAACATGTCCTGTTGGAAATCCGTGCTCATAAAAGGCTTCTCTGGAAGAGCAGGAGAACAAATGCACCCTGAAATGGATTTAGAGCTGTGACTGGGTCTTTAATCAGTTTTATCAGTTGTGTGTTTCCCTCTTGCTGCTCCAGGCACCACAGGTGAGTTGATTTGGTACCAGGGGCTGCTGGAGGTCTCTGCACATCGGCCTGATGGATTTCTCTGCTTTCACACCAAGGGCAGCAGCATCCCCCTGGCTCCTGAGGAATTGGGTGTGGGATATGTCAAAACCTGAGCTGCCCTTTCCTCCTGGGCAGAATTATTTAGCAGCTGCCCTCATGAGGGAAAAACATCCTGTGGTGTCTAATCCCAGGTCACAGGCTGGGTGTCAGTGGTGCCATCTTTTTAAATGGGAGAAAACAGTTTCTGTCCAACACCACTTGTAAACTGAGCCACTTTTTGTGGGAGCTGGCAAAGAATAAACAAAACTGAAATTCAGTTTGACACTTGGAGGTGTGTTTTAGTCTCCTGGTTAGAAGGACAGGTAGTTCTTGTGCTGCCTGCAGCTGTGAGCTGAGCAGTGAAGAAGCTCCTCATTGCATCGGCTGATGCCTGCAAATTTAAATAATATTTATTGATATTGATTAATATTTAATTAATATTGTTCATAACTTCCCCCCCATCCTCTGAGAAATGATTCCAGTCATAAAAAAAGAGTCTTATAACCAATATCTGACACAGCAGTTTCTCTTACCTTGCATTTTCAAGCAGATTTAGCACTGCTTTTCAAATGAGAGTCTGTGTGACTGTTTACGTTGTGAGAAGTCCAACATGTTTTGGGTGGGAGTATCTGACAGGGTGTTACTGCTTTTATTCCTGCATGCTGTGGGACAGCCATGGAGAATGGAGCACTTGGTGCTGTGCAGTATTTCTAGTATTATACGAGTCCCTTCCATTCATTTCTTACTCTCAAGTGTGGGGCTTGTTCTGGGCTTCCCTTTCAGGCAACGTCTCTGAAAAATACATGGTAAATTCATGAATTTATTTGGAGGGACTCATTGTTTTCACTTGCATGGGTAGAGTCTGATACAATACTTTGTTCAAGAATTGTGTTGATTTGGAGGGTGGGTCTGCAGCTTCTAGGGGCTGTAATGCAGTTTTTATTGCTTGAGGGTGGACTGTGTCATCATCACTACTTCATCTGCTGTTTCTGACCCCGACAGCAGCAGAGTAGCAGCAACACCCTCGTGTAGCAGCTTCCCGAGTTCAGGAGTTCCGTGCTGTGTTGCTGCCCGGAGTTGCTCAGTGTGATCCTGCTGCTGGCTCAGAACCAGGGCTCTGCAGGAAGCCTGGATCTCCTCCCAGCTGTGCCCTGCAGGGATCCCTCCCTTCCTGCAGAGTGCACACATCAGACTCGCCAAAGGCATCCCACCGAGGGCTGTTGGATGCACCAGCCCCCATCCAGCTGAGAAATCCAGGTGGAAGAGGTGGAAAAGCTGGCAGAGGTGGAGGGGAGAATGATCCATCCTTGCCCTGTGTGCAGCTGCACGTTGGCACTGCTGGAAGGGGGATGTGGAGCTGGCTGGGCTGCCAGGCAGCCCCAGAAATGGAGATGTGCCTGATTTCACCTTTTGCAAGAAACTGAACTGCTTCTCTTTTCCAAATCTAATTCTGCCCCTGCTGAACTAGCTGAGCACCTTTAAAGTGTCAGGGTTGTGCTGTCCTGTCCGTGGAGAGGGCTGAGGTGCTCTGGCAAGCCCTGCTGTTTTATCATGCCTGGAGCAGAGGTATTTCATGGAATTCCAGCTGCCCATCACCTCTGCAGGAGCTCACACTGGATCTCTGACTTTAGAGGAAACCTTGTCAAGTCACCAGTAAAGAATTCCTGTTTCTTACAAAACCCAGGCAAAATCAGCAGCTTCCCTGAGGAATGTGAATTGTAACAAGAAGATAAGATAAAATAATAAATACAAATTTTATTCATGACATATGATGGAAACTGCTGTGTAAGATGCAAATGCTGGAGTGTTGAGCTGTGTGGTCAGTATTTGACCTTTAGAATCACACAGGACAAAACCAGTGACGAGGCCAGAGTAGCTCTTGTGGGTCTGTATGGTGGGGGAGTGTGTGCTTATAAATAAAAGGATAAAATAGTAAAATAGATACTGGGAGATTGGATGTGAGTAGTGCACTTCAGCCAGCCCCTGAGGAGGAATGCAGGTACCACACTGAATGCAGTCTCACCTTGGCTCAAGCTGGCAGCTCACCTTCGTTAATTCTTGGAGGGAAGAAGGAAGAAATCTCATTAATTTTCTGTTGTTTTTGATTCAGCATTATGTGCTGCTCTAGGCTGAAACAACCAAAATAAATGTTCCCAGGATATGGCTTACATGCTTCACTTACCTGTCAATATGTGCACTGGCTGCTTGGGGTGATTTCACTGGGATGTTTTTCTTACACTGTTTAAGTAATTTAGAGAAATGTCCTTCGTGTGAGTGATGTATCAGATGTGGGCAGGAGTGATTTTTGTTGTTTTCCAGTTAAAGGAGCTCTTTTCACTTTGAGATACATATGTCAATGTAAAACTGAGGAGGGGGATTTGCAGCTGTTAGTACAAAAAGTCATTTTTTCTTCAAGGGAATGTTGCAAGATGTCTGGTACATGCATTTCCATATAGAGTCAAGATTCTCACAACAGTTAAGGATGGGACAAAATACCTGAGCTAGGGCTAGTTCATGCAGATACCCACTTTATACAGTGAATAAGGTATTCTATAGTCTATTCATTTTTCAGAAAAAAATTCCCTTACTTTGGCTGTAGTACAGTGGTAGTGGCCAGGAGTGATAAATCATTTTCCATATCTAGTGGTAGCAGTAAATGCACATCCCAAAAGATTGTTTAAAGATTTTTATAGTCAAAAATACATGAATTTCCCTTTGAATTTGATTGATTTCATATCTTTAGCCACCAGTTTTGTCAGGAATTATTCCTAGCAACTTGTTGAATTTTCTTCAAAAGACCTACTACAGGGGCTGAGGTAACTAGAACCTTGAAATTTTGTGTTATTTTTGAGAAAGACCAAATAAAAATGGATTATTTTTACTAAAACCCTAATAATATCAATTCTGTTCATGATTAAAACTGAATATTTTGTAATATAAACGTGCACCTTAATAACCAAGCAGTCTATATTCACACAGAGACACTTCTGTAATGTCCATGCCTCAGTCTCTCAAGATTAATTGGTGTTTATCTTCTCCTGCCAATAGGGGCTTGCAGGTAGAACTTGTTTATTTTTTGGGAGACACAGTGGTTCAAGTGTAAGTATAGATCACTACTGGAGTAATACTGTGCTCAAACAAAAAGAAAAAGCTTGAAATGACTTCTAGAAGCAAAACCTGGGTCATGTTCAGATGCCTCCAGTCTGTGTTTTGTACAGAAAGTCACTGTCCTGTTCAGTGTCTTAATAAAGCTGTGGTGCTGTTCCTTCAGTAGTTTAAACCACATTGTGAAAAGGTCAGTTGATTTTTTAGAAGCATCTGGGAACATGACTTAGAGAAGTGTAAGGAAAAGCTGAAACATGAAAAAAAAATTTATCTGGGGCTTTTTTTGGAGGCAGACTTTGTCATTGTGTGGGCACAGGGTACTTGAAAAAGAGCAGGGCTCAGATGTGTCATGTGCTCTTATCAGGGTGTTACCTCAAATGAGAGGCACCTGTGGCTTGGATCTTGATGCTGGGGTTTTTTTCTTTATATTAAAGTCCATAACTTTAGTTTTTATTGAAATGAATCAAGCATTACTTCAAGCATTGTAATATGTGTTGTGTAAGTACAGGTTATGTGCTTGAGAATATTTTGTATTTCTTGCAATCCATTTAGAAAAACCCAAAATTTGCCTCTTCCTTTTCCTGTGACCCTGTTGAAGTTATGGCAAGCTGTCAATTTGGCAAAAAAAATCCTGCATTTGCTGCACTTGAAGTTTCAGGACTGACAAAGTAGGTGCAGGTGAATTGAGGAAATAATTCCCCAGTCATTCTGGCAAAACTTGCTCCACATGTGTCAGCTGTGGGTGTGCTGAGCTGTGTTCCTGCACCCCAGACTTTTCCATTGGAACTGATGAGAGGGGCACAAACCTTTTGAAATGGTAAAAATTTCATCCTTCTACTATTGATGAGTACCTGGCAAGGGGTAGGGCTTGTCCATGCAATCTGGTGATGAAATAGAAAAAAGAGGTAAAAAAGGAACCAGAGAACCTTCATCAGCTGATGCTTTGTGGGTGCCCTGCACTACCTGCTGCTTTCTGCACCCTCTTTATTTAGCAAAAAAAAAAACCAAACCCCAAAACCAACCAACCAAAAAAAAACCACACCAAAAAACCACTACCACCACCACTAAAAAAAAATAAGCTATAAATTAGTTCAAAGATGAATCCCTCCCACTCTTCCTCATCCATGAGTTTTGTCCAAGAACCCTACTTCTTTGTTTTTATAGGACTCTTGTTGAACTTTAAAGTGATACAGTAGCTGTCACTTCCTTTCCCTTTGGGGACTACTCAGTGAATGAAATAGTTTTGGGAAAGCTTCTTTGAAGATGTGTAGAGGTGGTATTTTCTAATAGGCTGTGTGCAGTTGGAAAAGTGATAGTTCCCAGTTGCTATGTTTATGTCCTGTGGACTCCTAGAGGGCACTAATACCATCAGATTTCATGGCTTGCTCTGTCTGTAGCACATAATTATATAGTTACACATTACTCAGCCACTGCTGGACAGCCAGGCTCGCCTGGTCCAAGAGCAAACCTTTAATTTCTTATGCAAACGCTATAAAAATAAAATAATTAAAAATTGGCCCCTCTTTTCCAAGGGAAGCCATTAGCAGCTCTGTCAATGGGCCAGCACAGGAGGAGTCCAAACACAGGCAGAGTGCAGAGGAGGCTGAGGGCAGCAGCAAGGAGGAGGATGCAGTGCTTCAGTGAGAGGGTTTGGTTTGCATTACTACCTCTGAGCAGGGCCACAAAACAACGAGGTTTATTTTAACAACATGAAAATAAACGAACCTGATTTCATCAAAAACGTTTTTGTAATAGGTCACTGACTCACAAGAACTTATGGAAAAACAAATTTGGGTCTCATTTATGCAGACAAGAGGTTCTGCAACCACAGGATTCCTGCACTTCTGAAGGCAGTGGTTACAAAGCAAGTGGGATAAGGACACTTCCACTGCACTGTAGCCATAATTCAGCTGGAACAGCTGATCAGCCCTGGACATTACATCAGAGCTTTTAAACATTATTCTTTTCCGTGGCTTGTTTATTTGATTTTAGCAGGTTTTGGTTTTTTTTTTTTGTACTTCTTGAAGATTTATGAGGGTATTTGTGTAAGCAAAACACTTAAGGATTTAGCTGTCATTTCTTCCAGATCTGTAGGAAGTGCTTAAATGTCTGTGTTACTGTTGGGTAAGAACTGCTGCATCAGTGGTCTGGAATTATTTGGGTGAACTTTATTTAGCTTAAATAATTTCATCAAAAGGGTTTTGCTTCTTTGAGCTTCCTCATATTAGAAGGATTATGCTGCTTGCTATCCCAGAAATACCATAAGTGTTGGCTGAATTTCATGCTGTCGAGCACAGCAGTCCTTAAATACTCCTGCTCTGAGTGAAACAATGATGAATTCAAAGCACTTAACCTCCTTTTGTTCTTGGAGAATCCATGTAGGTCTTGCAGTCTCTCTGCCATGGGTCAGATCAGTTTTGACTTTGCTTTTCCTGTGGCAGCATTTTAGCTGTGTCTGCTGAACTGGAGCTCCTCTTGGGCTGCACCTTCTTTCCACATGGAACAGAGCAAACCAACCCATGTTGCCTTATAGTTAATGCCATGTTAGTGTCATGTTCTCAGTTCCTCTTTGGACCTTTCTGCTTGTGTCAAGGAGTTCTAGTAGTCCTATAAAAACTGAAAAAAAATTATTATAAAAATAATAACTAATTTAAAAATCTCAAATTTTATTTTGTGTTACCAGGTGGGAAAAAAAAGAAGTGGGCAGGGGAAGAAAGTGTTCTAAAAATTTCATTCTAATTTTTCCTTTTTTTTCTATTCTTTTAATTCTGTTAATAAAACTTTCTAAGTTTAAACCTATTTTCCTTTCTCCTAAAATTGTATCTCCCAACAAAAAAATGAAAAAGTGTACTGGTAAGTTTAGCTAATTCTAAACCCACAACACTCTTCAGTACATTGGCTGGGAAATTCAAATTAACAATTTTAAAACTACTACAAGTAGGATCCCCAAAAAAGAGAGGATTTTAGGGTTCATGCAGATGTTACAGATGTTCCACGTACATTTTCATACTTGTTGTATTTGGTAGCTCTGAGTGGAACAGATGTAGGAATACAGGAGAGAAATGGGAACTGCAGAGTGCTGAAACACTTGAGAACAGGTGACCCCTACATTTGAAAACCCTCTGGGAAAGCAGAAGTGGATCAGAGTAATTATCACAAAAACTGGGCGCTCTCAGCTTTTGGGCCAGGTGGATTTTGTGGCTGGTTACCCTGGTGGCTCCCTCAGGAGATGATGTCCTTTGGCTGAGTTGTGCTGGGCAGTTCCCAGTGCTGGCAGGAGCTGGGAGCTGTTCCTGTTGGATCTCTTTGGTCAGGGCCGTGCCTTTCTGGTCTTGTCTTTCTGGCTGGAGTGCTCCTTGTGCCACAGCCTCACAGCCTCACAGCCACTCCATTGCCTGGGGAGGATGGACTCTTTTTTAAGCATCCAGTTTGATTTCAGCTGGAGATGATCCTGCAAGTCTTCCTTTTCTCCTGGTTCTGCTTGGCACAGATCCCTGGGAGAAGGAGCAGCACAGTGCCCCGAGCATTCCTTACTATATATGGATGGTGTGGGGAGCAGGGCTGGTGTTGCCTCGTTCAAACAGGAACAGGGTTCTGTTTCTTCTGCTAAAAATGACAAGAGTAGTTGTACTTAGAGGTTTTCCTGCTAATTGTTCACAGCAATTTCTGACTTGTGGAAATAATATCACTTTTAAGGCTTGTGAACAGGGGCAGCATGGCTTGGAGATGTGAATGCTAAAATTTGCTTTCTCCTTTCTTCATAGGCTTTCAGCCCTGACCTGGAGAGATTACTCACTGGTGTAAAAAAATGATTTAGTCATGTCTATGTTACTGTCTTTACAAAAATTGATGAAATATTAGAAGTTATGGACATTTATGAGTACTCCAGTAGATTAGATCCTTGGATTATGTTCCTATTCTTTTCACAATAGTCAATGGAGTAATGAAAAAGTAACCTTGTTTTTATCATTCTGTATGAGTGTTTTGAAGCTACAAAGTGTGAATTCCTAATTTTTTCAGATTTGAAATAGGAGAACTTTCTAAAAGCTTTTCAGAAACCGAGGAGCAGCTTCAGCAGAGACCAGCTCTGCTTGAGGGTTTATGGATCAAGCTTTTTTTGGCTTCTTTGGAAAGAAAGTTAAAAGAAATTGTTAATTTTTGTAGATTAAAGTCTTCTGCAGACAGGTATAAGCTGCTGTGCTGCATGTGTGTAACTCAGGAGTTCTGTAACTTGCTGCTGTGTTAAAGAGACTGGGCTTGCACCTCTGCTTGCCTCTTCTGGATTTAAAGGATTTTCTTGCTGCTGTCATCAAAAACACTCTGACACTTAGGAGCCTCTATTCTCATCTTCACTTAGCTTGGTACTAAGGTTTCTGTCCATTTCTGTATCAGTTTAGGGCACTGATTGCAGTTTTTGGTGACCACAGGAATGTAATTAGGACGTTTAGGGTTTTTTTTTCATGTTGGCTTTGGGAAAAGTTGAAATTTAACCTGTTCCTCCTGCTTCCCTTGCCAGTGTTACTAGTTTGTTCCTAGCCGGAGACCATCTGTGTAGCTCTGTCCTCCATCCTAATCTCAGATTCTTTCATATGAGGAGATTCTTAAGAAAAAATAAAAGAAAAGATGGATTCTAATATTGAAAGCTATGAAGTGTTGTGGAGGGAGGCACAGTTCCTGTGCTGCTGAAATGCACAGACATGTACTCTGCACTTCAGAGAGAGAGGAGATAATCTTTCTCAGTCTAATGAGAAGTTGGTAATAAAGGTTATTACTTGTGACAGCTTTGAAAATGTGAACCAGGACCACCCAGCCTGCTAAGTTTGTAATAAGGGATCTCGAAGTTATAACTGTTATAAACAGTTTTCCTTCAAAAAATGGTCCCTTAGCAACTTGCAGTTGTATCTCTCCCAGTTTTATGTAAAAGCTTCTGAAATAACACATCACGTGGATAAAGAAGTTCATTTATCCCACACCATAATCCTGTAATATGGTTGTCCTGGGCTTCCTCCTGGTGCCTTTATTGAAATTCCATTATAGATCGTCTGGCTTTATTTCCTAGGGCAGTAATATAAAGAGGTGATGACAGAAAGGAATGGATAAGGTTGGCTTTTTTTTACTGGGTGCTGCATCTTGACTGATTTTCCTTACGAAGAGGAAGTGATAGGGAGCAAAGGAGAAGTTACATTAACGATCACAATGTATTTCTTGACTCTAATAGGATTTTCTGGTGAAGCCATTGCAGGCAATTGGCTGTGCTCCTGTTCCTCCTTCCCAAGCCAGTGCTTCCAAAGAAAAATTTAGTTACTCCTTGGAGTTCAGTAACTCCTGTCTTTCTGTTTGAGTCTTTTATGCATTAAGTCATTTTTATTGCTTATTGGTTCTGCCCAAGCTTGTGATGTAACCACTCCTTCCTTAAAGCAACTTGTAGGAACTCCCCAAGCCACGTCTCCAAGGATGATGCCATAGAGTTCTTGACAACAAGAGAGAAAAAGGGATCTTGCTCATTGCCAAGAGGGAGACCCAGATGTTTTGAGTGTGAAATAAAATAAATGGCCAAGCTGGACAGTGAGCCCAAAGTTACTTGGGCAATTTCTGGATATTAAAGGCTGAAGTAGCAGGACTGCTCCTTTGAAGCTACCCATTTAAAAAGTATAAAAGCACTGTAGTTTTGATTTTTCTGTTGGAGCATGGACTGTGTAATAGGCAGCAATGTGAATATGGGTGTTAAACTGGAAAGTTGTTGAACTTAGGTGGAAAGGAGCTAAGTGCTACTTATTTCATGCAAGATATGAAGTGCTTTGATTTGGGTCGAAGCTGGCAGTGCTCAGTAGAAAGGCAGACAGGATTTGAAGGCTGATGAGTATCACACACATCTGTGGGGCTAAAACCAGATAATTGCTCTGTTTGGAGACAGTAATGAAACTGTCAGGTTTAAGTCAGAGCCTGGGTATCAGCTTAAACTTCTGGGTGGAATGTGTTGAGTAATATTAGTTAGTATAATACTGCAAGACATTTTCAATGAAAGAAAAAGATGTGCAGGCAAGATTTTTGCTGTGAGATTATCTAACAGAGCCAGATCCTTTGCTTTTTTCCTCCATGGCCATGTAAATTTGGTGATTCCTGCTCAGGCCTTGCATATTTGCAGTTTGCCTGAAGTAACTGATGTGACGGTGTTAAAAATTTTCAAACTGAGTCAGTGGCATAATGGGAAATCAAATTGCATTGGAAAACTGCACAGTTTGCCAAGTTTGAATAAATAGTACTTGCCTTGCTTCTAGACTGGGCTTTCGTATTGATTCCATAGTCCATGGGAAGCAGGCAAGTGTCTCCCTGAAGGGACTGAAGGAGGAAATTTCTCATGCAGTGAGAGGGTATCAGCTCACTGAAACTTTGCAGAAAAGGGGGTTTGGGTTTTCTCTGATTTGTTCTTACTCAAAATAAAATTGTCCTGCAGCTGTGAGAACAAAGCATGAAGCTGAAAATGCTGTCTCAAAATCCTGGCTACAGCTGTATTTGGTGTGATCTGTTGGTGTTGCTTCTCAGACCCTGTCATTTTACACCTTGTCTGTAAATGAATGAGAGGTCAAGGGTTGTGGTGCACTGAAGCTTGTTCATATTATCCAGATTAATTGTATAAGAAATGCATAAGTCTGATATTTTATTTCTTCTTTTTACCTGTTTATTTGATTTCTGAACCCTGAAATTCTTCTGAACCTTCTAAAGCCTTGCCCTGGTGACAGTAGTCCTGAGGAGGAAGGGCTGTTCTGCATGTGAGGGGTGTAACACTGCAGATTGTTGGAATGTCTTCTCCTTCAATTTGCAGTAGCAAAGAATCTGGTTTAGGTTCATCTTTAAAAAAGATTAAAATAGCTGCAAGTTGAGCAATGCTCTAGTTCTGCTTCCATATGCATTTTGTTCTTTTCCATCTATGCTGATCATGCCTTCAGTAGAGATTAAATTTAGCTTCTCTTTGCTCTCATTGTGAGTGGAGCTCTGTGAGACAACAAAACCAGAATTGGATGTGACCCTTCCAATGGTGTGAACATGAGGGATGCAGCTGAAATCAGAAAGTTTCTCCTCCAGAAAAAGATGACCTCTGCCTTAAGAACAAATTGAAAATTTTTCTACCAATATTGAGGTTTTTTTACTCACCCAGAAGAAAAGGAATAAAGCAAAATTATATATAATCTTAAAATAGCCTTTGTAAAGTGTAGGTCTTTTGCTCCATTTGTTTCAGAGAATGATCTTGATAAAGATCTTCAATCTTCCTCTAGACTCCTAGCATTGTTTGTTTCCAGGTTTCAATTGTTGTTTTTTTACTCTGTATTTTAATAATCAGGGGAATCTCAATAGTTAAGTTTCTCTCCTATCCCAGCTTCAGACAGAGGAAGGAATATGATTAGCCTGGTTGGAGCCAGGAAGGCAGGAATTTCACAGTTAATAACTTCTCCATTGTTTTTCTAAGGGCTCTTGATATTCTGTGATTGACACCGAGGTTGTTTCCCTCTATCCCTTTGCCCTCAGGACACAGGAACCCCCAGTTGGGCAGCAGGCTGGGGGAGCAAGGGGAGAAACTGGCACTTGTTTATATATATGGGAGCAAAATATTTTTGGGAGGTGAGAGGAAGTGTTTGTCCTGTGTGGGAACGGTGTGTTTGATGCTGTGTGGGGCTGCTCTAAGGAAAACATCATAAACCAGAGGGCAGCATCGTCTGTATGGACTTAGAAAGGTCACAAATTCTGTTAGTCTGCAGTTTAGGCCATTGGAGTTATGAAGAAAGAAAATGCAGCTTGTATTGTGATAAAGCTGTGAAGAACAGAGGTTTATGTACTAATTTGATATGAGAATAGAAGCCAGAAGCCAAGAATTAGTAAGCAGCCATTATGAAGAATATGCCAGTGATATAAAATAACTAAAGAAATAGCAATATTTGACTTTTGCACCAAATTCCTGCAGACAGAAGGGTGGGCTTTTAGCTTGTGTCCTTTACAGCTCCCTAAGCATCTTCCAGCAGAACCAGGGAGACTCTGAGCCTGGTGAGAGCCGTGTCCTGCTTTGCTGGGCTCCTGCACACCCTTGGCTGGCACATCGAGAGCTTTGTGTGCTCCTGGTCAGCTCTTTTGGGTCACTGCTGGGGCCCTGAGGAGCAGACTAACAAAAGAGAATATGCCAAGTTCTGTTTCCTGTGCATGGCAGTGGTTAAAGGAGTCTGGAGGGTGGAGGGAGCAGCGGTGTGAGGAGATTGCTGACTGCACAGCCAGCATGTGTCTAATCAGAGTTAATAAATTTGACTCAATGCAGGTATTGCCAGGGCTGATATGACTCCTGGAGAGCCTCTCTGCACAGTTATTCAGCTTCCAGGAGGCTTTATTAGTCTGGGCTCCATGCTGTGCACATCCAGAGCTGCTTCTGATCCAGCACTGGAGCTAATCTGTGCTGTGGCATTGGATGATTATGCATCATTCTGCCCAGTGCTCCGAATTCCCGGAATACTTTGCAGGTCTTATTAGCTGTAAAGCATCCAGTTTGGAATTCACTGGAGACTGAGCAGCTGCATTCCCACCCAGCAGTCCCAGGTCCAGTAATGTGGAGCAGATCTTGCCTGGCTGTGTGCCCCAGGTTCCTCCCTGCCCCTGGTGTACCTGGCTGCAGGGCTGGTGTGTTCCCAGCCTGAGGAAGAGCCCAGTTCCAAGGGTTTCTTCTTGTGCTGCATCCCAGGTGGTGTTCCCAGTCTGAGCAGTCACAGGGATTTGGTAATGATATTTTTTGTTAAACTGTAGTCTGCTGTTCAGATTCACAAAGCTGACCTGTCGGTCCTCACGATGTAGCTAGTTACAGCTGCAAAACTGGCTTGGATTTAAATTCATTTTCCAGGTGTATTCTGATGTTACTTCTATTTTAGGTCACTAATTTTAAATAAGGAATATCTATATTTGTTAATAAAGAACAGTCCCAGGAACAATGTTCACAGAATCATTTTACAAGGTTCTGGCTCATTTTGTTTATGAACTTTTTGCAGATTGTTTTTATTTTACTGTTGTACTGCTTCACCATTTCCAAGATACTTGTTATAAAATCAAAAGTACTGCTGTAATTAAATCTGGGCAGCTGACAGGATTAAGATTTATGCAGTAAGGGGAGGGTAATAGGCAAGCAGGGGGCATTTCTGGTCCTTTCTCAGGATCATTGGTGTGGGAAGGGGCTGCAGCCCAACAGATCCCCCAGGTCCCAGCCTGTGCTTTGCAGCTCTCCCGAGGCGCAGCTCCATCCCTGTGCTGGCATTCCTGATGTTTGCTTCACCTTGCACTGGAAGCTTCCCTCTCTGTCCTGCAGCTGATCCTGATAGGTGAGGATAAACTTCAGCTCTTGTCAAATGATGGAACTCTTCCACTGCATTTCATCCATGTTTGGCTCTTCTTTGTGGAGCCAGAGGAAACAGTGCTTATAAATGGCCATTCAGAACATTTGGTCTTTTCATTAAATCAACTTTAAATACATCTCTGTCTCTTTTTTTGGAATTTAAAAACATCCTGTCTGGTGCTTTGATACTTCTGTATTGAGGACTTTCTTAATGGCCTTTCTCTCAAGTCCAGGAAGGGAAATAAGAGGTGTAATTGGGATTTTTTTTTCCTGGGCTATTGGTGGCTTTCTGGCACATAATAAATGTGAGCATGCTAAATGTATCCTACATCAAGTATGTCTAAGTTTCTGTGAGGTGATCTAGTCTTTCATTTCAGTAAGTATTGCAGTAGAAGTTATAATCCAGTAGCTGATATTCAGTAGAAACAACCCCCTCTTCATTCCTTGACTTCCCCTGAGAATAAAACCATGAATAAAATAACTTTTGATGGAAGTTTAAATTTGAAATAAATCTTAGGAAGTGGTGGGAGGTTTGGAGAGTCCCATAGCTTGAAATAAGACATGGATAGACACTTGCCTTCAAGTGTCTGTGCTACATTAATTTGCATTGTTATCAATTAGTAACAAAAGCTGGTGTTAGAGAGCTGAGGCTCTGGTTTGTGGCAGAATTGAAGCTTCACCTGAAGCTTCTGGAGGATGGAATCTGTGCTGGGGGAGTTTGAAAACCAAGTTTACATGAGTTAAAGCAAAGGCAGAATTTCATTGAGTTCTTGGCCTTGATACACAACTTCAGTTTGCTTTCTACTGCAGTGTAACAAGAATTTAATTTAAAACAATATCATATTAAAAAAATTTAGACCCATACAAAATGTCTAGTGCTAGTGAAGAGCAGGTCACAGTGTGAGCTTTGCAAGGGTCCTTGTGTAGGTGTTACTTCATATAATGCTTGGAAGAAAATCAGTATGGGGGAACTTCAGGTTGAGATATTAAAATGCTTAAGAGAGTTAAAAGGAGCTAAGAACTTGGTGCTTTTGCTATCACAGGTAGGAGAGTGTTTGCCTATACAAATAATAGAAAATAATTTAAGATTCATTTGATAGTAAATTAGAGAAAAAACCCCAAGGTTACGTTTTTTCTTTTTCCTCCTCTGGGTTGTTTGTGTCACTGCAAGTTGTAAATGTTTGACTTCTCAGGTTGAAGCTTGCTAACCTGGAAATATGATTTCTTGTTACTACATCTATTTTCTTGTCTGCTTGTTGGTGGGAAACCTCCTGTTCTAGAAATTCAATCTGATTTTGATTAGTTTTTTTTGGCTTAAAACAATAAGCATAAGCTCAGCATTTGTGAAATCCTTGCAAGTAGAGAAAAGAATATTCCTAAAACATATTGCTGGGATGTTGCTTTGAGATGAGCCAGATGACTTTGGGTTGACAGTGCATAATTATGTGTACATTGTGAGATCTGAAATGATAATCAGCCACAGGAATACACATTTGACACCGTGGGTAATAGATGCATTTCACTGGCACTCTTGCATTTTGGATGATAAATAAGTTGATTTTTTTCAGTGTTTCTCAGTGACTAGTGGTGGCCTTGCTGAAGGAGGATGGATGAGGAGTGCTAGGCCCTGAATAATAAGTTGGTTTTTTGGTTATATTTCATCCTGTTATTCTAAAAGATAAACATGATTAAGTGAAGTAATGACTTTGATGAGGGCTAAGTAGCACATTGCCATCAACCTTGAATTAAATAAGATTATTTACTTAGGTATGAAATTGTGAAATGTCACGTGGGTGTAAGGGAATCCAGTTTCAAATCTTCCCTTGTGTTGTCTCCAATGCAGAACTAGCATTAAAGGTTCATTTATCTCAAAAATGTCGTGGAGTATTTGGTAAAAGCTGCAGGAGGTAACTTCAGCAGGTACAAGTATTGGTTCTCATGTGGTGTGTGTAATGCACAGTGCTCAAACCCTGTGAGCTTGCAGAGACAGCCTTTGATCTGTTCTAGGTGTCAGAAAGAGAAGCTGAAATTCCCCTCTCCTCCCCTTTATCTCACAAGACTTGTTCATATGGTGGCCATGTGAAAACTCTGCCACATGAAACCCCAGGATGTAAGTTTGATCTCAGGAAGGCCTTTGGAAGGAGTTCCAAAAATTCTCTAATTCTGGTAGAGAAATTACTCAGTGTGCAAGAAAACTGGAAAGCAGTTATGGGGTGCTAAGGAGCAGTGGGGTTAGAAAAGCTCCAGGTGTCTTTGGAGATCAAATCCTCAGCAAAAATAGATCTGCTCTCAAAGTGAACCTGGAGGGTGGACTGGGAGCAAAGAAAGGCTCTTACATGAACTTAGAGAACAACTCAGCTTCCCCTTTATGCAGTGGGATTATTTGTAATTAGCTCAGGTCAACTTGTTATGCAAAGAGCATTCATTAGGACAGTGAAGCAGGGGATTGTTTTTGTTGAAAAAGAATTGAAGAGCAAGAACTGTGTCTTACAAGCAGAACTGCTTTTGGGTTTTGCACACATAAAATGTCACACATTTTAAGGAGAGGAGGCTCAGCCTTTTTATAGTTACAGGGCTGGAGTAGCTTGGAGTGGTTGTTTTCTAAAAACTGGCAAGTTGTCACCAGAGTAAAACTCTTAGAGTGAGTGAGTAAAAGGGACTAATGTATAAACATTAATCTGTTTTCTAAAATGTTCCTGGAAGAATCTTCAGGATTAATATTCTATTTTAAATCACCATGTAGTCATCTGGTTACCCATATGTTCATATTTTCTACAACAGTGCTCAGGTTTTCCAAGTGAAGTTTCAAGAAAATTCTCTTAAGAAAGAAATTATGTATACTACAGAAATAATAGCTAATCTGGGAATAATCTTGGTTGGTCAAGTTACTGAATTTACTGTGCCTACACTTTTTGAAGGAGAATAAAAATCCAGATTCCAGCCAGTAGCTGTTCCTGAAGCAGAGTGAGCTCAGTGTGTGATTCTCAGTGGGTACCCAGAGGAAAATGTAGAAGTTCTGTTTGTGTACTTATCCCCACTGAAACCTCGTGGTGCCTGGCCCTTGACTCCCCACCTCGTGGGTGTGGACAGCTGCTGAGCCCATGCCACACTTTGGCTCCTGTGTGAATAAAATGCACAGGGCAAGTTCATGGCACGAGGTTTAGTGCAATGGGAGCTCCATGTGTTTAAGCATAATGGAATAAACTTCTTCAATTGGAAGATAATCTAATTTATTCTTTTTTTTACTCTGTTTAGGCGTCTGAACAAGAATAAATTGCAAGTTCTTCCCGAGCTGCTTTTTCAGAACACACAGAAGTTAACTAGGCTGTAAGTATAATCTGATTTATTTTTCTGTGGTGTGTTTCTATTTTGTGTCCCTTATTGTGCAGATTCACATGTTTGTGTTTTGACTGCGGTGAGAGGTTTGATTTTTGTGATATTAAACTGCCAGTTAGTAAGGGTTTTTTAAGGGATACACTGTGTTTGCTTGTGTGCAGTTGTAATTTGGTAGAGCATAAATATCAGAGGGAAGAGAAACCACAACATTTTTCTGTTCCTCATATATTCACCAGGATGATGTCAAGGTGACTTATTTTGAACTCTCTCTGTAGAGCTGCAGAAACCATGGGAAGTGTCAGGTTCACGTATCTGGTTCAGGCTAGGTGTCCACAAAGAGAGAGTGCATGTACTTATTTTAAAATAATGGAGGGAACTATACATTCTCTAGTCTGGAAAATTACCTTTTCAAGTAAGTCAAGGCTTTGCCAGATAGAGCAGCAAAGTTATGGCTGCTGCCTCGTCAGGCAGGAGGAGGAGAAATTATGGAGAAGTAAACAATTTTTTTCCTTGACATATAAAAAACTCTGTTATAAAATGTTTAGATGTGATCAAGGCTCATTTCAACAGCAAGAGAAGGATGTAATGAACTTGGCATTATTTGCTTTCGGTGGGAGGAGGGAGAGGGTGGTGTTAGAACAATAACTGGATGATTTACAAAATATATTTTTTTAAAAAGTGTATAGAAATAAAATAGAAAAGCAGGTGCCTGCGTAGTTACTACCAAAAAAAGAGTCATCTGCCTTTTTAAAGGAGTAGTTAAAAACTGTTTGAAATAATTTTCTGGATCCTGCCACAGTTAAACTCATGATCCAGACTGGCTTTTGGAAATTTGGTAAAACTGTTCTTTTAATGCTTGAGTTTGTTTATGGAAGGTCAGATACTAAGACCTGTGATTTGGTTAGTGAAATTGTGAAGTTATTTCGGGGTGGCTGAAAAAGTTCTCCATTCACATGGAGTTTTTGGAATTGTTTTAATGCATCAGTGTGCAACCAACCAAACAATTTAGACAGTGCAGTAAATTTTTCTTCTCATGGAAATACAAACCACATGGTGACAGGGCAGATTAATTTTGGAACCCGACGACTTTAAAGAAGTAGGATCTTGGTTTATGTTTGAAAGAGGCAAACTGAACAGTGCTGTGCAACGAGTGATATTGATAGTTTGGAGAAATTCTCTAAAACTTTTGGTGTTGTCCAAACTTGCTCATGGAAAACTACAAGTCAACACCATTATTCTGCAGTTGTAAAAAATATTAAAAATAAATATAAGCTCTAGCTGTCTTTTTTTCATAAAATCTGCTTGGAAAAATATTTGTTGTTTTGCAAGCTTTGTTGTGACTTTTGAATTCACTAGGATATATTTGCTGAATGGATTTGCTTGAGATGAACAATCTGCTTGCATTTCCTAATGTTCTTTGCATGGTTTTGAAATTTTGCATCTTGAAACTTTGCTTGAGTGTAAAGTCTGAGGTGGGGCATAGTTGCAGATACATTTACTGGTCTCTGGAAGGTGCCAATTGTATTTATCTGTCAGAAGAGCTGCTTTACATGGGTTGTTTGTCTAAGGATATGATGATGCTTTCAAGAGAAAAGCTTTTATAGAGTTTACCTGGATCTCTACAAATTCCAGCTGAACATGTAGAAAATTGCTCTGTGAGTGGTCTCATTGTGCCTGGATGTCACGAGAGGAGCTCTCTGGTAATTTGTGGTTTCAGTGCCATGCTGTGTGTGTTGATAACTTGTGTGCATCTGTCCAGGGCCCTGGCACAAAGAACTGCAGTGCAAGTAGCTGAGGCTGTTCAGTTCACAGCGAGTTTCTCAGGAGCTCCTGTGATCATGGCACATTATAGCCCTTAGCAGCAAGGGCAGTAACTTTGCTTTTAGAATATAAAGATTGTACTAAAGTTACCCAGAATGGAATGATGAATCTGAATGCTGTGCTCTGTGATGCTTTCCTACAGATGCTGTCAGAACATTTGTCTTTATTCACTGACGTCCATCCAGTCATGCTCACTGCTGAGCAGTGCATTAGGCAGATCACTCCAACACTGTTTGTCAGAAGAAACTTGCTTTTTCTTTTGAAGATACAAGTGTTATATAAATAGAGTGTGTATTATAAGCAAATAAATTTCAGCTCAAGTGAACTCTTACAGTTCCAAGTGTAGTTTGGGTGCGTTTTTCTCTCATGGGATAGGAATGAAAAGTCTGCTTCCTTCTAGGATTTGTAAGATTACACCCACACATCTATAGGGCTGCTCTCTATTGTTTCACCTTGCTGTCGTGGTCCCGCTGCTGGTAGATTCAGAGCTGTTTTTTCTTGCTTCTGTTCTGCCTTGTCTGAATCCAGCAGTGCCCCCCTGCTCTCAGCTGGCTCAGGTGCTGCAGTGGAGGGGCAGTGGAGCCTGCATTCCTCCCTGCAGCTGCTCTGACACAGCCTCTCCAGAAGAAAGCAGAGCTGAGAAAGTGATGAAAGGGCATGAAAGCAGTGAAACAAAAGTGGGCAAGACAGGCTGGTGCAGGGGTGAGGTAGATTCTGTGGAATTTACAAGGAGTGAATTTAAATGAACATTAGAAAGTGTAGATAATGCTGGTCTTAATTTTCATTTTCTATGGTATAGCTGTAGTACTTCTGCTGCTATATTTTCCAGCCCTTGACTCTGAGTTACTCAGATATTACTCCATTATTTTCTTCTTAATAATTATAATCCTCATAAGGTAGAAAATCCAAAAGTCGAGTATTTTAATTGTGTAAGCTTGCTACAGCTCCAACAATGCAGAATTTTCAAGAACTAAATATTTCAGTGCAGCATGTCCCAGTGGTGGGATTTGGATTTATTCATTAGAATGAAGAGCTCCTAGTCTTGTCCGTGGTGGAGAAAGAGGTGAATTCTGTGATTCTGAAGCTGCCCTCTCCAGCAGCCATGCAGTGAATGTAACAGTCCCTGCCTTTGCTAATGAATTTTTTTTAAGATAAAACTAAATGGAAAGATGGCACTCCAAGTTTGGTAGCTTGATGACAGTGTGATAATTGAGCATCTTTATTATCATGAATGAAATTTGATGGACACGGAGTGGCTGAGCTGCTTAAACATGCAGGAATTTTGTGTGCTGGAGGGTGTCAGGGAAGACCTATTAATGTCTCGGGAGTAGTTAAAGGCTGAAAAAGCAACTGAGGGCTTTTCCCAGTGTTCTGTCAGCCAGGCTGAAACCTGGGACTTTACTGGAGGAACCAGCTTTGTTTCTGTGTTTTGGTATCAGCAGAATCTCAGCCCTGCTGCTGTGGAATCAGGATGCAGGCCGTGGGTTCCTGTCGATGATGTGCTTGAAAAGCTGCAGGACAAACCTGGGGGTTCTCGTGCTGTGCCATGTGCACGTGGGGTGGGACAGCAGTGCTGGTGTCCCTGATGGATTCTGTGTGTGGCACCAGGTCCTGCCCGGTGCTTTTCCACTGAAATCCCCTTTCTGATAACTACTGACATTGAATTTAGAGTGCTTCAGGTTATAACTGCATCCTCAACCTTCACTTCAGCTCCAGGTAACTTTGTTTTTTTCTCCAAGCCTCTACTAAATTCAGAGCTTCAGGATATCCTTGCATCTTTTACAGGGCTGGTTAGGCTTCGTTGTCACATCTGGTTGATATTAAAAGCAGGAATATATATAGTGAAATAAACCTTATATGGAATGTGAGGCGTCCCACAAACCGAGTTTCTCATAAGGCTTTGAGCCTTTTCTTCTAGAAAGAGTGGCTTTGAACCTCATGGGTTTTGTTTGCTTTGGTTTAGATAAGGGTTTTAAGTTTAAGTTGGATGGTGAATGAACCCTTGATTGGATTCTTTCGTGGAAATGTTTCTCATTGCTCTGTTGCCTTCACTGCCTAGGTTTTAAAGCTTCTGAATGGTTTTATTTGGGATAATTATCTAATAATTCAAAATGCAAGCACTTTTAATAAGAAAACTGAATCAAGGAAAAGGCATTTTTAATGAATTGAGAAATAAAAGCATGAAAGATAATTTTTTTAATAGTTTTAGATACTTACTAATATCTATCTATAAAGGAACAGGTATTTTTAATACAGGTGATGAAATGCACAGAAAAAGTACAATAAAATGAAGCATGTAATTTAACAGCTATAAAACTGAGCTTTGTTTCTAAGGCAATTATTTTCTTATATCCAAAACAACCAGTGAAATTTATCCATAAAGGTTGTAAGCAAAGATTTGTGCCTGCTGGAATCTTGTTTCCTTTGTGTGCAAAACTGGTGTATAAAATGATTGCAGTGCATTTGCTTTGTACTGAAAACAAGGTATCCTAGGGGTCCATGAGATATTTGTCTTTGAAAACAAAAGGAGGAAACAAGCTTGTTTTCCCACAAACACCCTGTCAGGTGAGAATATATTTGTTTCATTGTTGAAGCCTCTGTACCTCAGGCTGAGTAGTCATGGTAAAGTTCCTTTGTGTGTGTGAAAAAAAAAACTCTTAGAAGGGCTCTAAACCCAAGTCTTGCAGTGAGAATTAATGCCTCTACCAAATTTATAGCCATGAACCATTTGTTGGGTCTATTTACTTTTAATGAACTGTGTCAGTTGTCACTTGTCTGAGCAAACCAGGCTCTGGAAATGCAGATACTGGAATCTGACAGCAGAATGTCAGGATAGTGGAAGCATCCATTAAACTCTGAAATGAATTTGTTTACTTTTTTGAGTAATATCAGAATCTGGATTTTATTCCACAACTGAGTGTCCAAGTGTGGAAGCAGAGCCCTGTGATCCTGAACTCAGACAATTTGGGTTCATGGCTGAGTGTGCCCTAAATCTTCGTGTTAAATTTTCTAGTCATGGTGTCCCAGTGTTTTGTCATATTCATTTATTGTTATTTCTAAAGCAGGCTCAAGTAGCAGAATGGAGACATTATGGACAAGTTATTTGTTTTAATAAAATGCCATTTCCTCCAAGTATCAGGAACAGCCTTGCTGTTAACATGGTGTAAGTATTGGTAGCACTGTGAGATTTTTCAGAGCTGGATCAGTGGGATGCTTATTTCTTGTCTAGTGGAATATTTTGAAAGTTGATTGATAGATGGGTATAAAATAGTGAGTAAGTACTTGCACAATGCAAATTCTGTGAGTAGCCTTAAAAAGAGGCAATATTCAGTTTCAGCAGAATAGCAGAATGGCTGAGGTGGTGTGCTGGGCTGGCCCTGGCAGGACACTGGTGCCCAAAGCTGCTCTCTCCCTGCTCTTCTCAGCTGGGCAGGGAGAGAAAATGTCATGAAGGGCTTTTGGGGTGAGATGAGAGCAGGGGGAGATCCCTCCCCAGTGACTGTCACAGGCAAAACCGACCTGGCTCGGCGACATTAACTTTATTGACAACAAAATCACAGTGTTTCATTTTTAGAAATTGCTGTTTGCCATCTCTTCCCTTGACTTGTCCACTTCCTTATGAAATACCAGCGTGTGTATTTGACTTTGTGTAAGTAGTTTCCTTGGACAGTCCCTGTAGGAGCAGCTGGAACTGTTTAGTTGGTACTTTGCTTAGGAAGCTGCCCAGGTTAGCCATAACCTTGAAGGTGTTCCCAGCTTTCCTGTGGGACCCTGCTGTGCTGCAGGCAGGTGTTGGCCCAGGTGAGTCAGTGCCTCCTGCCTGGAGCTGCACAAGTGTGCCAGATTTTCCCAGTGGCTGCTTTCCTCTGAGTGCCTGTGCAGCTCAGACGTTTGTGGCAGGCAGGGAGTTGTTGCACATGGCTGTGATTTGCCCAGGATTTGCTGCTGGAAGCCCTCTGAGAGGTGTCTCTTGTGAACCCTCCTCTCCAGCCCCATCCTCAGCCAGCTCTGAGCATCAAACCACGACTCCTGGTCGAATTCAGCCTCTTTCATCTTGTGGGTGTCATTAGAAGCTGTGCTTGGAAAAGCAACTAGATCATAAATTCTCTTAGTGTCCTCTTTATTTCTCTGTTTGTTCTTTCTCTAGAAAGAAAGCTCTCCCAGACTGCTGCCTCACAGCTCCATTATCATTTCCCATTAAAGCAGGATCCTGGCAATTCACTTGTTGCAGGAGTTTGAGTTATGGTGTTGCCATGACAGAAGAGCATGTGCTTGTAGCAGGGTGTTTTTGTGGTCTCATCCACATCCAATAATTGTAGTTTTACTGTGTATAGATCACAGCAGGTCTTTTCAGAGGACAGTAAATAATTACAGTAAGTGTTTGCTGGTCTCTGGGGTGCACTTCTGGCTTGGGAAAGATGTGCATTAGGTCAGGGGCTTGTGCTGCAGATAGCTGGATGACATTTACTCCATTTATCAAGCTGAAGTCATTTTTTGGGCTCTGCTTGTAAATAATATATTTAACCATTTATTTTTCTTTTTAATACAAGTACACATCAATTTTATTTGAAGAGTATAAGCATCTTCTTAGGTGTAAATTAGTGCAAAAGAATAATTTAAAAAAATAAAAGATCTTTTTAACTTATTATTATTTTGAGAGTAGAAAACAAAGGAAAACATGTTGAAAAGCCAGAAGATTTCCTCCTCAGTGCTGCTTTTTCCCCTGTGTGAAATTGGTTATTTGAAATGATAGAGTGCAGATGTCTTGTTTCCCCTCTTAAGGGAAATAGGCACGACTGGGGAGGAAAGGGTGTTTTTTGTGAAAATTGCTGCTGGGTTTTAGTGGCCTCTCCCTTCTAAGGAGGACTCTACTGCCAATTTCTGTGCTCAGGTCATCTTACTACAAAGCTATTTAAGGGAGTTTGTGGCAAAGGATTATACATTTCCAGAACTGCCACACATGCAGATTGAGCATAAGTCTGCTTTGGGAATAAGTTGTTTTATTCTGTTAGCTGAGTAACTACTGCCTTGCATTTCCAGTGTTGTTTCCTCTGCTACTTGAAGGGAGGTGTCTTTTCATTGGTATTCAGCTCAAGAAATCAGGAGGCTCCAAATTAATGGGATTAATTTGCCATTTAATTATTTGGTAATTATTTGGTAGCTTTAGCCGTGCTGCTGGGTGTCTGTTTTCCTGAATGCTGGGGTTTTTAAAGCACTCTCAGGTATATTCTAGTTAGAAATCACATGGCTTGGAGAGAGCACATTAAAAATCCTGTTAATATACTGTAACAGGCTGCTCAAAGCAGTCCTGAACTGCAAAATGCTAACACCAATAGAAGCCTTGTGAACTTACTAAGTCCAGCCCACGATTTTGACTCAACATAGCCTTGTAAGTAGTTTCTGATGCTTCTTAAAATTTGCCTTATTCTTAGTATCAGACAAGGGATCCTGACAAATTCAGTGTGTGCTCACCATTAGACATGAATTCCCATCAGAGTTCATTCTTTTTGAGAACATCCTGGAGGTGCTTAGCAAAATTAGGCTTTTCTGAACCCTTGCAGAATCTGCTGCTGCTTTGAGTGAGTCCCAGCAAGGGCAGCAGGCTGGGGGCTCCGTGGTCAGTCAGCAGCTGGAGAGCTGCACTCCTGGGTTCTGGGGGTGGCCAGATGTGCCAAAATGTGTCCTTATTAACTGCCTTCAACTTCTGTCTCAGAGTGAGGAGCTGAAATGGGGGGAAAGCAGTGACTCAGCCTCTGGTTATTATTGGCTTGCTGTTTTCTAAGATTAGTCTTCAGAATTTGGGCTTTTTTTGCATCTGTGAGCAGCAGTGCAAGCTCTGTAGCTCGCTGCAGTTCTGGGCTCTGGTTCCTGGGGCTTTGGTTTGTGGTGGTGGCAGGGCCAGGGCTGCTGGTGGCCTCTGCAGGGTGGATTTGTCTGTGGCACTCATGGGCTGCTTTAAAGCTTGACAGAGGATGGAGTGGCTGTGGAGGCTGCAGCTGGAGATGAATTAGGTTGTATCACAGGTATATTATTACTGGGGGATTCTGACCTGATGGTTTATAGGCAGTTTCTTTTCTGGAAACTGGATAACCCTGGTAGTCTGTGCAGCTCAAAGTTTGTCAGGGTCAGATTTATTGCATTTGCTTTGTTAATGTGGCTTTTTTTGGCCTTGCCATTAGTGCTAGTCAGCAAATGTCAGCACATCACGGTGTACTTGCACACAGTGTATTGCTGTGTGGATACTGCTTTTCTTGTTTGAAAACTTCCTTTTAGACAGTTCATATGGGAATGTTTTTTGCCTTTGCCCTTCGGCCGTGCTCTGGAAAGAGCTGAAGAGTGTTGTCCTGAGTGTTGAGTGCTTCTGAGCTGCTGGGGTCTTGCCCATGGTTAGAATAGGAAATTCACTTGTAAATTGTCATTACTGCAACTGGGAGACAATGCAGAGTGGATTTAACTCTCTTTTGTTTTTGCTGAACAGGAGATTAGAATGCATTTGGCATTGTTTTCACACTGAGGCAGCTTCCTCACACAAAGCCAGGGTAGGAACAGATTGAACTGATGACCCGAAGTGCAGACATCTCATCTATGCAACAGGAAAAATATCATAATGATAATGTAAATATTTCTGCTGCTTTCCATAATAGACTGTCATCCTGAGGCCAAAGATGAGTTTACATTCACTGTCTTGTAAAAGTCCTTTCAAATACTTTGGAAATATGTTGCAGATAATGAGAATTTCTTTTAGTGTGTGTGGATAAGTTGGGACATGAACATTGGTGTAGAGATACTAATGAGGGTTAAATTAAAAGTGCTGCACATAAAATCTTGATTTTCATCAGTGTCTTTAAAAAGTAAAGGCTGTTTCCCATCAGCAGGTTTCTGGCTTCAGCTCTCCTGGTTGTTTCATGGCAGCAGAACCCCGATGTACCTGCAGAGATTTATTGCCCCAGTCAGAGTGCCCCATGAGTTCAGGGTTTGGTGGGTAAAAGGGTGCAAGGCCAAAAACTTCCTTGTTTTAACTATCATTTGGTTTTCTTCTTGAAATCTGCAATGTGTACAACGGGAAGCTTAAGTCAGGCTTTCTGGAGCTTTTCCATGTGTTTCACAGGGGTAACAGACCATGCCTGTTTAAAGTATTTCAGACACAAAAATGAAAGCTGCTATTACTTTTAAATGCACTAGGTTTGCTTTTGAAATACAGTCATAAATGATCCAGGGTTTCATTTTGATTCCAGTCCCTGCAGTTGGGAGAGCCATGGGATTGTAGCCTGGGGCGTGTGTGTGCCTGTCGGGAGGGTCAGAGGCTGAACCAGGGGATTTGATCTGGAGCCTGACACAGCTCCACGTCCCCAGTGCAGACTGCACTGTAAAACTTACAAGGGGAGAAAATATTCCTGAAACAAAATTAAAATAACCTGTGCAAGTCATTAAATGTTATGTTGCTAGGAGAATAGATTGGCAAGGGTGGTTTATCATCATCTTGCTCTCATGACTAAGGCAAGGATCTTGTACAAGGTGTGCCTTTGAACTGCTTTTATTTCTTCCAGTGTAACACCCTAAAAACAAAAGGTTATGGCACCATGTGTTACACAAAGTCCATGGGCTGATTTTTTAATGTTTCCCTTATATAATACTTTGGAACTTAGTGAAATTATTCAAATATACAGTAATTGCCACTGTTGAATATTGCGATTTTCTGCAATGAAAATGCAAATACTATTGAGAAAATAGACCGGATCATATTTGAAATTAAATACCTGCCTTTTGCTTTGCTCTGTTAAACTCCCTGATGGGCTGTTGCTAAAGACATCTATGAAATGTTTTCCTCAGGAAACAGCTGATATGAATTTACTCCATTCCTGTTGATCTATGAAGGAATGTTGAGTTTAATGTTTCGAAGGGTTTCCATGCATGGTACAACATCAGTGCTCAGTGAACTGTGAGGGGAAAAATGCTGACAAGGAAAGCATCTGATATGAAACCAGCCATCATGCTTGTACAGTTAAGTTTCTTTCGTTGAGAATATTCTTGTATCCTAGCACAGAGCCACAGGAACAGAGCTCCCTGTGAGCTCTGATAATCATTTCTGGGTCAGCCCTGCCTTGCTGTCCTTCCTGGGAGTGAGGAGGTTGCTGAGTGCCCTGGGACATTCCATCTCTGAGCCCCAAACTGATTTCTTTGCAACAGGGATATGCACAAAGTGCCTATATCTTCAGAAGCACTGGATGGAAGCACCTTTTTCACCTTGAGTTTGTTTTATCCTGCTCTACTTCTTCCCCGTAATTGCTTGATTAACGCCACACCTTAGAATCCCTTACTGGGAGGAGAGCTGATGGTTTATTGTGCTAGGGTTTTTTTCTAGGACTTTTTCTGCAGAAGTGGCAGCCTTTGCAGTGTGATTTGATCCCAGAACTTGCTGTTCTGTAGGAGATACCTCACTTTAACCCCTTCCCTTCCTTGGCTCCGGAGGCCTCACGTTGCTCCTGCAGTGTGAAGAGCTTGCCAAGGGCTGCACTGGGAGCAGCATCCTGGGATGGGGCACTGCCAGGGGCTGGCTGCAGTAAAGCCCCTAAATCTGTGTCCTTTGCTGGCTTTGTTGGGAGGACACGATGGCACATCCCTGTGTGAGCCAGGGATCTCAGTGGGGCTCTTCTGGTGTTTGCCACGAGATGGGAAATGCACAAGTGTGGTGCAGTGTCCCTTGCCAGCAGCCCTTTGACAGCAGCAGAATTAGGCTGACATTGCTCAGGTAGGCTGCTCAGTTCTGACTTTCCAGACAACATTTGTGGAGTATTTTGATAAAGTGTAATTTACATGCATCAGTAATTGCAGGCTCCAGAGGGACCGTGGTATTTTTTTCCTGATGGGACAGAAAACAAATTTCCCATAAGCCTGGGGAATGCAACATGCCACTTGCCCCAGTTGGTGGTGAACTTCAAAGGAAAACAATGTTTCTTTTTACTGGCCTCGGGTTTTGCACTATTTTACCTTCAAAATTGGTATTTCAATTGCTTGAAGGGAATTATTTTTCTTCGCTGCCTGTTACTCTTTTTTTTCCCCAAATGGCATTGCTGGTTTTTAAAAATGAGGACCACCTCACTCTCTTGCAGCTGGAGCTTATTCCAACTCCTCTTTAATGAGGCAAACCTATTTCATTGTGTTTAAATAAGCACATGAACAAAGGGCCAGTTGCTGGCTTGGCCTGTGGATAGCTGTGGCTTACAACAGGCCATGTGTTGGGTGTCAAACTTGGCAAAAATATCAGCTAGATTGTTTTTCACTTTGTAGTTCAGGTTTGTAAATAAATACAGTTTTGTGGAAAGTGTAAATGATATACCTTTAAAGTTGAGACTTATTTATTACCGGTCTGTTTTTTTCACCTCTCTTAATACACTTGAGAGAGTCCTTCCTTTCTAAAGAATGAAATGAAAAGGGGGAAAGGATTCCCCTCTTCCTTTAGAGCACATTGAGCACACCATAAAACATGGAAAAGTTAGGACTTATCCTCTGGCTTGGCTCTGTGGCCTTGCCCTGAAGATGAGGAAGGAGGCTGTGGGAATCAGGGACACAGGGAATGTTTTTCTGCCTGTCCTGAAAGCTCCTGACCCCCAGGAAAACACTGGTTTTAACCTCCAGCCATGGAGAAAGCTTCCAGAGCTTTGGGATGGGTTGGAAACAGCCAGAGTGGGAATTGGATAGCAGTGTAGTTAGCAGTTTGTCATTTGGTGAAAAATGTATATTTGGATTTTATATTATAGAGTGTAGGTGAGGATTCAAGATGGAGAATTGTGGGTGTTGCCTCAGTTTCCCTTCTTCTCCTTCTTCACCTACTCTGTCTTCTGCAGTGATGGGAGCACAAAATTACTGGACAGAATTAGCCCCAGTGCAGATGTTACATGAACAGGCAAATAATTAGTTATTGGTGATAAAGTAATAACAACAGACATTTAAAGTATGTGGTGTCAGGTAATTGGTTTGCTTATCTTTTATAAATTCAGACATTTTGAGCCTCTCAGGGCTCTTGCTGGGATGTTTTCCAAGAGTGCAGAGCCTGTGCCATCCCAGGCTCAAAACAGATGACAAGAGACAGCAAACAGCCTTGGGAGACCGAGAGCAAGGCCCCTGTGCTCCCTTTGTGGGTGCAGCACAGTTTATCAGGGGTTGCTCAGCTCTTGCAACCCACAGTGTCAGGGGAGAACCCCACAGGAGTTCAGGAAGCAGAGATCTCCTAAGGCATTTTCTGTGTGTGTGCCCCAGTGCTGAAGTGTCAGATTGGCAAGAAGAATGCCAGGGTGAGCTGCTCTTTGGGCTCTCAGCCTGGCCTCTCCCTTACGTGCAGTGATCTGAATAGTTAACACAGGTAAAAACTGAGTTAAAAGCAATTTTTATGTATGAAAATTTCCAATATGCATAAAGTAGCCAACTATGGCAGTTCCCAGTGAATATTCAGGGGGCTGCTGGGGATGCTGCTGCTGTGTTGAATGGCCTGTGACAGTGCTTCTGTGTAACTTTAAACTGCACTTTTGAAATGAGGCAATGCTTAGATACTTCACTGAGGTGCTTTTCTTGAGTAAATTTCCACAACTGACTTCCATCTGCACAGGTTTGGGGGATTAGTTGTAGAAATATTCAGTGGCTTGTCTTGGATCAGCAGTCACTGGGTTGTTAGGAGTTTTTTCCTCACTAATGTGCCTGCTTTTTAAGGTTTTAATATTTAGTATTGTGGTATCCAACCCATTTGTTTCTTTCTCCTCTAGAAGGAGATATTTCTGTTTTTCTTGCCAGAAAGATAAGAATGTATGTATAATACAAGAAAGAATGGAGCACATTAACCTCATCAATATTTAACTGGCTGTGTTCTGAGTGGGAAGTTGAACCATATGACCGCAGAAGTCCCCTGCAACCTGAAGTATTCTGTGGTTAAATGTGTTATTTACAGTGTTTAATGCTAGGGCTTGGAAGCTTTTAGCTGGTTCAAGGTTTGGCAGATACCATGGCATGGGATACCAGACTGTGAAGTTTTTCTTGTTTTTGTCCTTCTTCTATTCAGAATGAAAGATTAAATGTAGTAGAGAGGATTTTTGTGGGAGCTGGAAGATCTTGTGCCTAAGAGGTGCAAGACTGTGCTCATCTTCAGGATGTTGGAGTATGAGATATTGGTTTTCAACTCCCACAACCCTGGAAAGTTATGAGGAGCCAGAGCTGATGAGCTGCTGCTGAGGAAAATAAATTTTAGCTGTGTCCCACCCTAAGTTGTGCTGTTTGAATCCACCTGTAATGTTGACTTTGGTATCCTTTTCAGAGGCAGGATGTGCCTTGATGTTCAGTGTTTTTGCATTTTATCCTCTTGCATCTTATTGTGGGAAGAACTTACTTGCTTTATCCCTTTTGTGAATGTGTTTTGTTTCTGCTTTGCTTAAAGCCAGCCTGTGAACTCAGAGTGGCCATGGTGTAGCACAGGCAGAGAGGTGCTGCCCAGATTGTGCTTGAAAATAGCATAAAAAAGGAAAAGAGGGAGTGTAGTAGAGATGGCTCCTGTTCTTGGGGTTTTCCTGCCCAAGATCCTGTTTGAAGTGGACTTGGCATGGATGGAGGACCCAGGTTTTCCTACAGGAGGAGGCGTTTCAGGGCTGGTCTGCTCTGTGCTCACATCCACTGGTAAAACCTGGAGCAAGGGCACATTGGGCTCAACCTCCCATTATGTAAGAATGTAGCTTTTGAATTTAAATGTTATTGACTCAAGTTTCAGGTTGCAGTTACAGAAAAAGTTTTGTTCTCTTTCTCATCTTAATCTGATGATCTTGATTTAATTTTTGAGTTTATTTCCAATCAGTCTCTAAGGCAATGTTACTACAATGTCAGCAATCTATTTAAATTACAGAAAAATCCCAACTATTTTAAAAAAAAACGTGTTTAAGAGGAAATGTTGTCTTAATGTCCACTGGGTTATGCTGAATTTCAGGCATGTTTTAAGCTGCTGCAGCACTATGCCCATGTCACAAATGGGGTTTGTCTGTGAAGATTCAAAGTACAACACTATTTCTTGCATGATGATACTGGTGATACTTCCCTCTGACCTGAAGGGAAGGACTTTTTAAAAGTGTCTTCAGGAAGGCTCGACTTGACTCAATTAATTAAGTTGCTGAATTACAAACTTTTATGAAATGTGCAAATCAAAACGTTTTTTTCAAGTAGTGTTGGGTTTTTTTTCCAAAAAAGGTTTTTGTGAGTTTTTCTGGCAGCCATCTTTATAAAAAATATTAAAATAAAAATTCCAGAATCTAATAATTGTGTTATGCAGATTAATTAGTTCAGATTTGTCGGCTAGATGGCCAAAGAAATGATTTATGGTAGAGACTACCATGTCAGAGACAGGTAATATGTGAAGTGACTGTGAACTATGTGGATGAGACAAGCACTTCAGTTTGTGGAAGGTTTATTTTTGAAGAAAAAATAAGATATTTAAAATGTTTTGCTGTTATAACTTTATTTTTTTAATAAAAGGCAAATTCAGTTCAATATGATTAGCGCCACATAATATTATTTAGTGGTTCCTCATTTTATATTTTCACAGACTGAAGACAGACATCACCACATAGTCCTGCACTTAAATAATTCCAGATAGCATAATTATCCTTAATTACTTAATTATTACATTATTCTCCACATTGTTATTTTGAAGAAATTGCAAATAATTGAGCGTATAATAATTGTAACTTCTCATGAGTCCACACATCCCACTTGTTACCATGTAGTGATGATGCTTACTGGAACTGGTACATTAAACTGTTGATTAAGGGTTATACATTTTAGAATTCCTAAGAGAAAATGCAGAAATTACAGTTGATGTGCAGTGCTCTTAATCCTTTGATTTTCCCCAGGGCACCTGAGTACTTGAATGAAGGGATGAATAATGTGACTTCTTTGCTTATTGTCAATTTATCATTGCTTATCATCCTTTGCTAAAACACTAGAGACTTTTTATGGGACTTCTGGCTCTTTTTTGCAGAATTTTGTGTAGGTGGGAAAAATCTGGTAGCATTTATTGCACTTGTAAGAAATATTAGAAGACAAAATAGTGATCCACAAACAGAGAAGAGGAGCCAGAGCTGGCACCTGCCAGCCTGGAAGAGGATTTTGTGGCAGTTATTTTATTCTGCTGTGGCACTTTGGGTTTTCCCAGGCCAAGTCATGGCCAGGGGAGCTGGGTGAGGATTCCTGATCCAGATTCCTGATCCTGCAGTGCCAGGGTGGATTTTCCCTGGGCTGGGACATCTCCTGCAGCTCCGCGGCGCTGGAAGCTCGGCAGGCGCCCGTCGCTCCAACTGCCCAAAATCAAAACTGGCAGCAAAGGCCATCATTAAAACCCCTGGGAAGAAATGCAGGCCTTTTGAACTTCTGCTGACTGTTGAAACAAACCCCACCCAACCAAAAAAAACCCCTAAAGTCAGACAATAAAAAAAATAATTAAAAAAAGCTTGCTGTCTAATGTTGTTGCCTTTGCACAGTGGAGTCCATGCTCTAAATATCCCAAGGTACAGAGATCAGGAGAGCAGTTGGGACTTAAATTCTGCATTTCTGGTGGTTCTGATCGTGTCTCTTTGCACTGAGCTCTCTCAGGTGCATGCAGAGTCCCTCTCCTGGAAATCTGCCATTGTTCTGCTCAGCATTTCAAGCTGTGTTAGAGAATAACTTGGGGAGACATAAATCCTACATGGAAAAACATTTCTTCAGTGACTGTGAGTTGAGTATGTGGAGTGATTTTTTTAAAGTCCTGCTAGAAAATATTAATTATTAGGTAATAACGCAAAAAAAATACCTGATAAGGGCAAGGAATTTTGGAATGTGGTAAGCAAGTCTCAGTGTCCTGATTGGAATTTTCAGCTGTAGAGTTAAGTATATTATTTAAACAGCTTGGATTCTGGAGGATTGGATGGTATTTTGAATTAAGTAAATTTGTGTGGGTTAGTTTACTGTTAGACAGCACTGGTGTTAAGAGCTGGTGATTTATTTTATCGTAGGTAGCCAAACATCTTTGTGTGCTGGTTGTTCCACATGCACATCCATTTTACTCACCCTCTTGGTAGGTACTTTTTTCCACCACTGCTCTTGCATATGTTGTGCTGCTGCTGAGTTGCTCTTGGAAACCATTTCTTGGTGTGGACGTTGTTTTTTGAGAAAATGCAGTGCTTAATAGAAAGAGCATGTAATACAACAGCCCAAATAATTACCAATATGAATATTATTATATATTCCTTAAAAGTCTTACAGTAATGCTACTCATTGCCTTCAGCTTCTTGTATTCTTGGCATATGGTGTAAATAGGTAATAACGCAGATACTTGGGAATTTTTGAATGAAAGCTTTTGTAGAATTAAAAATTGCTGGGTTTTGTTTTACTGGGAACACTGGGAAAATCAGACACTACTTGAATTGTCTGAAGGTATTACAGAACAAATAATTTCTAAAAAGACTGCATTGTGATCGTCCCTGTTCCTGAAGTAGTGATGTTTTTTCAGCAGTTATAAATCAGTGCTTAAATAGTTTCTTGGTATAGAGACAGGACACAAAAGGTTTAGCTGTGCCTTGCCTTGAGAAATCATGGAATTTTTTGATTAAACACAACGAACTTGAAAAGATGAAACCTGAGTGAGTGACCTAGCTAATTTTTGTCGCAATTTCCATCGACACATTGCCCAATTTTTGTGGCATAATAGAAGGACACAGATCAGAAATTGAGTTATGGCTCCTGATATTAATAGAAAGGAATAAAATAAATTGGAGCCGTTTTTATGCACCACTGAAGAGAATTTGTGATGGTGAGCCTGGAACAGCAGCCAGGCTGGAGCAGAAACAGGCCTTGAGTTTATGAGCTTGAGATAAATATTTAAAAATGCCATTTCACTACGTGCAGAGTGTATTTTTCACACTTAAGTTTGGTTTCCTTTTAAAGTGTGTGTCAGATAAGAGCACCTGCAACTGCTGCTGGTGGGCAGGTCTGGAAGCCCAGATGTGGCCAGAGCCTGTCCAGGGAATGGCTCCAGGGACTGGCAGTGAGGAGACAGAAAATGGTTTCAGTATGGGCTGGGTGGTGAAGCTGAGAGGGGCAGTTTTGGAGAATTTCAGCTATGTCATGGGAAATGGCCACAGCCAGACTGGTGATTAGCAGGAGAGAGCAAATCCTCTGGGTCATTGCCAGGGTTCAGGAGGGCAAAACACTGCTGGGCTATCAAATTGTTGCCATACTTTGTTTAAAGAAGAAAGGGAGGGGAAATATAAGTGGGGAAAAAAAACCCCAACAACCTCAAAAAAAAAAAAAGCAGATTATTTTGTTTGGGTGTCAAGTGTGTCATCATTTTAATGTCACTGACATGTAAATCCTGTGCAATGTATGAGGACAGAGAAGGGCTGGAACAAGTGCATTCAGATATTGAAGGTATTGAGGAAATCTGAAAAGTTAATTGCTACTCAGTTGTCTGGGTTTTTTTTCTTTGGATTAAAAGAATCTTCTCACAGATTGCACTGATTTTTTTTTCTTCTTATAAAATTTACCTACATCAAGAGTATTTATGTGTTACAGATCCCAGAATGACTTAAAGCTGATTTTTCTGTATCTTAAAAGCAAAGATATCATGGGGTGTATTAAGGGACTATGATAAAGTATTTTACTTCTTTTTAACAAATAAAAGTATATTCTGAAGCAACACAATTAGAGCCAAAAGCAAAGTAGACAACTGCAAGTACTCTCAGTACACTAAAATAAATTGAATTTTTCTGGTGTGAGGCAACCTGTTGTAAATACCTGCTGCATTGGCCAGACCTGCTGAGTGTGATTTGTGAGAGCTCTCAAGTAGGAGTTTCCTGGTTGTGGGACATTGCAGCTTTCCAAGTCAAACCTCTTTATTCATTCACCTCAGGTAAGTAAACAGAGGTGTTTTGTTTTGCCCTTCCATGGTTGCTCCCCAGAGCTGCTGGAAGAGCTCTGGGGCCAGAGCGTGGAGCGAGGCTGAGCTCCCTGAGCCAGGGGCTGCCTGAGCACAGGCACAGCTGCTCCTGCTGTGCTCACCCATTCCTGCAGCTCTCCTGCCTCACTGCAGGCCAGGCTGAGGGGCTGAGTGTGCCAGCCCGGCCCTCCCTGCATCCCTGCCCTGGGAGCAGCTGGGAGGGGACGGGATGGGATGGGGTAGAATGGAATTGGATGGGATGGAATGGAGTGGAGTGGGGTGGAATGGAATGGAATAGGATGGGATAGGATGGAATGGGATGGAAAGGAATAGGATGGGATGGGATGGAAGGGGATGCGGTGGAATGGGGTGGAATGGAATAGGATGGGGTGGGATGGGATGGAATGAGATGGAATGGAATGGCATGGCATGGAATGGCATGGAATGGAATGGGATGGAATGGAATGGAATGGGATGGAATGGGATGGAATGGGATGGAATGGAATGGAATGGAATGGAATGGAATGGAATGGAATGGGATGGAATGGAATGGAATGGAATGGAATGGGATGGGATGGAATGGAATGGAATGGAATGCCATCTGCTCACTGCAGAACACCCCAGAGGGGTCTCAGGGCCCCAGACTGATGGGGTTCCTTGTGTCAGGAGCCTTTGTCTCCATGGCAGTGATGCTGCCTGAACCCCTCCTGGTGGCTGTGGGTGTCAGGGTGCCCAGGGCTGCCTGGGGAATTTGCTCCTCTGGGTGTTCAGCAGAGGGAGGAGGAAGTGACTGGGGTGACAGAAGAAAACCCCGAGTCCTTTTCCCTGGGTAAACCCTGAATTCTCCAGCCTTGTTTCCTGATCCCAGGTGTGGGTACTTCCAGCTGCCAGCCAGGGCAGGGACAGTCGAATGGGTCAAAGCTGATTATGCCAGACCTGGAAGTGACAGAAATACTGATGAAACTCCTTCCAAAGAGCCTGTGTGTCAGGCCTCACATAGTGCTCTGATTTATTTGCTGATCATTGGGCTTTTATTTATTTCTTGTTCCTTCATAATACTAATGACATTTCCAGTTGATCTTTCTGATTTTTCATTTCCTTACACGTTTCAACTTTCAGTAAATACAACTCCACGTTCTTTACTCATGTGTAAGTTGCAGAAAACTTACCCTAAAAGCAAGTCTCTGCAATTTACATGTCAGTAATTATATTTTGCTGTATTAATCTGATTGTTTGAATTAATCCATCCAACCTGTGTCTTTAGGAAATGCAAAACACTTACAGGTTAGAATTTCAAGAATAATATTGTGAATGGGCAGAGCTTTGCAGACCTCTGTGCCAAATACTGTCTGGGTGTAGAGTTCTTTCCCACACAGAGCTGTCCTTCCCCCACTGCTCTGCAGCACTGGGAATCAGAAGCATCACCCATGACTCATGGCACAGAGCTTAATATCTGCTGTGGAAGCTTGGAATTGTGTCTGCTTTGGCCCCAGATGTAAATCTGGGACTATTTGCTGACCAGTTGAGAATTTACATGGAGCATTTGGCTGGAGGACAAGATTCTAAATCTTCGCAGTGATAACACTGATGCATTTGGGTTGCCTAAAAAGCCAAACCTAGGAAGGTGTAAGTAGTGTATATATAAAGTATTCAGAGTGAATCAGTGTTGATTTTGATGTATTTCTTTGCAAGGTTAGGTTGAATGTCAGCAGTCAAGTAGGCTCTTGTTAGTGCTTGAGATTGATGGGTTGTCTCTTAAAAAACATAAATTTCTTAAATGAGGATTCATTCACTAAGAAGTAGCCAAACCAGGTGAAGAAATAATAACCAGGTTTTCCCCAGAAATAAAGCTGTTCACTTGAGGTGATATCTGAGTCTGGTTTGGCCTGAGACTCTGGGTTTTAGGTGTGTTGCTTGCTAAAGGCCAAATGGGGTGGATAAGCACAAGGTGCATGCATGTTTTGTGTTGTCACAGTGGCTCCACTGAGGACTCTGGCTGCACAGCATGACGTGCAGGGTCTGAGAGGTAATTCTGAGGAAACCTCTACCTCTTAGCTGAGGGATTAAGAGGTCACCACAACAACTTCTGGGCACGGAATCCTGGAGTCAGAGGCTGAGGCTGTGCTGTAGTGCTGGGCGTGTTCCATTGCAGCCAGTGACCAAATACTACTGGTGCTCTTGGCAGACTTGGGAACGAAGTGGAGGGAGGAACAGGTATGGATTGTGGGACAGTCTTCAAAGGATAGAGAGGTAGTAGAGCTACCTGGAAACATGCAGGAATTTCTCAAAGTCTTCAGCATTCCTAAAACCAGATGGAAGCCTAAAAATGCCCAGATGTATGGAAAAGATTTGCAGTGAATGCATAAATACCATAATGATTGACACACTCAGTCACTTTGAGGGATGTTTTAAATTATGTTGTTTTCATGTAGTGCTGTGTGTGAAATGTTTTGATCTCACATAGGGAGAAGAGTTAGGTCTGTAACAGCCACATGAGTGGTGTGAGAGAGCTTTGCAGTGTATTTCTGTGCCTGGAAAAACTGGCATCTTGTTCCCTGTCATCAGCTCAAGATGCGAAAAGGAAATGTACAACTGCTGAAAGTTGTGCAAAGAATCTGGTGAGGAATCTTCTGTCCTTGAAGATCCCCATATGTGAGGTATTCATGCATGTTTTGAAGATTACTTGGTTCTTGGGATTCCTGAAGGTATTAGGGAGGAATGTGTGTAGCAGGCTTGTTTTTGGCAACCGTTTAACAGCACAAACCAAATCACAAATGCATAAATATTCTAAGTTATTGTCTCTGTCAGAGCTGAGCACAGTTAGAAAGCTCTGTCCAACTGTGGTCTGTGTGGTCTGCTCCTGACAGTCAACAAACTGGAAGTGTAGAAGTTACTGTTCCAGAAACTTATCTGCAAGGAGCTGTCTGAGCTCCTGATGGGCAAGGCTGGTGTTGTCAGAGATCAGATCGTGTTGTTCTGATAGCAGACCATCCATCTTCATCCTGTTGGCTGCCTTATTCAAGTGAGGCTGAATTTCCAGACTGATGTGCCTTCCAAGTACTGAGAGTGCTGAGGTTCAGGGAAAGGTGTGCTCAAGGAACTCTTTGATGTGAAGAAAATACATGGCTTGAGAATCATGACAAGTTTCTGAAGGGAGAAAGAGAAAGAGTAACTGGAGTTCAGAGAGAGACTGTAAATTGCCTTTAATGGGACTCCATGCTGGGCTCAGAACTAGACCTATAGAAAATAGGGAGTGTACCCCTTAAAAATAAGAAAAATCTGTTTCTGTTTCAATACAGTCTTTCTTCCCGGATTGCACCTTGCTGTGTTTGTAGCTGCATCCTGCAGCACCTCCCCATTGCTCAGCTGTGAGCTGTCACTGTCCTCCAGACTCCTCCTGCAAACCCTGCTGGTTTATGGCAAACTTATTCTAAATAGTCACTGTTTTTAATCTATTCTGGAAATATATAGAGCTGCATGGTGCAGTTCATGAGCTCCTTCCATATCAAACTTGATAAAGGTAATTAATTTTCAATATAGCAGTTGCTGCAAATTCTGGGAAATATTTTGTGTGGCTTTGAGGATATTCTCTGAGAACAGAAGCACTGCATGGCAAAATGAAAGAGATTCCTCCCCTCTTCTGCAGGATAACAGTGTTAAAGGGAAAAAAGGACATTAAAAGAGAGGCCAGAGTCAGCTTCCATTCTGAGGCTGGCAGAGCAGGGCTATTGAGTGATCATGGAAAAAAAGCTCCACAATTGTCAGAGAGTGATTTTTGCAGGGCAAATCAATCCCTTAATCAGGGAATTGTGTTTTTGTGAACAGGATGCACTTGATTTGCTTTTTAGACACTTGCTTTTTTTAATATTTGTCTTCCAACCTTGCCTTGATTTCCTTGGGGCTGATTCATTGCTGGGTTTTGCTTTGCAGCTCACATCCCTTCTTGGATTGCTGTGTAGGTTTTCCTGATTTCTTCTGAAATCAAGTCCCTGAGGGTGCCAGGTCAGCTCTCCAAGTAACAACCAGCAGAAAGGGGGAGAGATGGTGATCGTGGACAAGCTGGGTTCTGTCTGTGGGTGGTATCTAAAAGCATTTGTCCACACTTTTATATCACGAGTTGCAAGTCAGCCATGTGCATTTCCAGTGACTTTATTCTGAATTAAGGTGAGCTGGCAGACATGCAGATTTAGAGCCTAAATGGTTCTTAGCTACAGTGCTTCTGGTGAAGTTCTGCTGTTTTGCCACAAAACAGATGGAGCTTTACTAAGGTGTTTCATAAAAATTCTGGGGATGGCTTCGACAGACAAATCAGAAGGAGAATTTAGCACTCAGATGGCTCTCAGCTGTCCCAGGAAATTCTGGGCAGAATTCTCTCTCTCTCTGGTGATTAAAAAATCTTTTGAGAGTAGAGACTGTGAATGTTGGATTCAGAGAAAAGTCTGCTGCTTCTATAGTAATGAGACATAATTGAACATAGTGTTTAATTCACAAGAACATTTTCTGAGTGAGATTTGGGCCACAGGAAGAGAAACAGACTGTACTAATCCAGGTAGACATTTTTTGAGGAGTAAATTTCAATTTTTCTTTGATACTGAGCATTAGCATCAACTAGGCTGAGCTTAGAAGTAGAGTGTGCTTATGATTTTAGTCTTTTATTCAGACAAGCAGAAAATGTACTCCACAGCTTGGCCATCTCTGCTTTTCCTGAGCAAAGCCAAGGTGAGTCAAGATCTTCATTTCAAGCTGTGGAAACCTTTTGGCCACCTTTGCATAAAAAGATTGAGTTTGTCAATTCCTTGTAACTTTGGTTGGTTTGTTTGTTTTCTCATTTGACTTCTTGATAGCAAAGATTGTCTCACAAGCCGATGTCCTGTGTCTCAGTAAATGTTGTGTGAAATTAGAGTTTTGTGAGCTCATGGTTTCCTTTGTCCATTCCGGTGTGTTTGGGTAATGAGGATATGATGCCATGTGATGCTGTTCCCCAATCTGCCCTGGGAAATCCTGTGAAGCAGAACTGCTGTGGCAGATGAGAAAATATTTGTCAGCAGGTGTAAAACCAGAGATAAGTTAACTTGAAATATTGGTTAAGTGTGGGGAAAACATCTTTGGGAACACGAGTGTGGACATGATTTTCTGAGCCTGAGAGAGTTTTCAGCCTGGCAGGGGCTGATCTGTTCCCAAGGGAAAATCTTTTGGGAAATTTCTCTTTCAAGGACTGTTTTTTGTAAATAGGTTTTGGTTCTCACAGCAATGTCACACAGCTGTTCTGAATGGGTTTTTCTCCTGTTCCACCAATGGCACCAGAGATGTGGCTCCTTTGGCCAGTCACGTTGAGCTGTATGGGAACCCCTTATGAAAAGGGTTGCAAACCCCAAAATAAAGGCTCCTGCCTCATTGGGATCAAACCTCACTGTTGTGATTTGAATCCACTCTTCTGTCTCGTGTCCATTAACAACACATGAGGATTTTGGAGGTGAGTGACGGGGAGGAGGAAAGGTGGATTTTGTGTAGAACCCCCAAAGCATCCCTTGCCTGGTTTGGGTTTTGGGGCTGACTCCATGCCTGTGATTAGGGGCTCCTGTGGAGCATTTCCATCTGAGTTATGGTTCCTGTCTGTGCTGGCAAGGTTTAGGGGTAGGATTTTACTCTGAAATGTGCCTGGTGTTCCTTCAGCTCCACAAGCTGAGTATGGACTGAGGTGGTGACTTGTCAGTGAAGACTGACTGGAAGTATCAGCATTCCTGGGGGTGGAAGTACTCCTGGAGTCTTGCAAGAACACTAAACATAGATATTTTCAAAATCATAAATAGATGTGCATTTGTTTTAACAGGCTGATCAAAGCATTAACCTCTATGGCTTTAGAAATTTAAATGAACTTCAGCATTTTTTTAAAACTGCAACACTAAAATGAAGAATTACTTCTATAGTGTTAGAAGTGTTAGAATATTGATTAATGGCTAAAATCTAACCTGCTTTTGGAAATGTTCTCCAATAAAAATGTGAAAATGGGAAAATATTTAGGTGATAAAAAAGTGCTGTTCTCCCATGGAGGCTGTCCTGTCTGTTAAGGTGGAAGCCATAAGAGTTTATGTCTTTCAGAAATAAGAAATATATCTGTTCTCTCAGCTGGGTGTATAAGTGTTATCTCTGCTATTTCCATTGTGAGTGTTGTTTAACCTAACTTTGATTTGGTTGTAATATTTATTTACTATTTGTTTTCTGATGTTAGTTTGGATTCTTGATATGAAGTGTACATTGGCTGTACCATAGAAATGCAAGTGACAGGTGTAGTTACCATGGCATCTCTCTCCTGGCTTAGGGAGTGTGCAGATTTTAATTTGCTGCTTAATTTGGAAGTAATCTAAGGCCAGATAAACTTAACATTTTCATTCATATACCTTAATGTAAATTATTTTCCCTTGTTTATTTTATGAATTTTACAGACTATTTATAGATCTATATCGAAAGAGTCTATATACAAGCATTGCTAGATTTGCCTGGTTTTTTCCCCAGTTATTTTTTTAAATCGTAATTTCATCTGATGGAAGGTAATCAGTGCATTTTTAGATACAGTCTGTATGTTAAAAATAACCCTCTTAGCTTGCTGCAAAAAGAGATTATGCAGAGAAATAGAAAAGTAAATATAAACTTAGAAAGGAGATGAGATTACAGCTCTGACTTATGCTTAGGCATTTTAGGAGGAGGCCTGCTCATCAGCTTCACTTCAGAGTGGATTTTTGCTATTAGTGAACTTGTGATGCAGAAAGCTTCAGTCAGTCTTTAAATAGAAAAGAGTGTACAGCTGTTTGGGGCTTTTTCTCATCCTAAAAAGGCAGACAGGCTTTAAAGCCCAGTTCTGCAGCTTCTCCCTTGTTTGCAGAACTATCAGAGGGAGAGATAAGAATGAATTTTGTCTGTTCCCCTTATCAGTGACCCTCCCTTAGCTGATCTGCCCCCTGTAAAGAGCTGCCAGACGATTTTCCTGCTGCAATTAAAATGGGAAGCATTGAGACAAACGTGCAAGTGCAGTCACAAACCACTTGTGCAGGTGCCTGGGGCAGGGAATTCTTGCCTGTGCTGCTCCTGCCAGCCGAGCAGTGAGGCTGAATGAGCTTGTCCTGTTCAGTGATGAACAAACTCAGCTGGACAGAAAGCCAGCTGCTGTTCAAAGGAGGTGTAAAACAGTGGCACCCAGAGGGTGCTGCAGGTGGAGAGGGCTGGTAAGTTAATGACCATTCCTCAGAGGTGAGCAGGGATGCAGAACCTTGTAATGTAAATATTCTGAATGGTTGCTTTTGGAAACCTATGTGTGTTTTTCTTCTATGCTTCTTAAAATCCAGTTAGCCAAAAAAACCCAAACAATCTTCTTGTATTTATTTAGGCAGGAAGCCAGCTGCTCAATTTGTCCATATTAACTATCTGAGGATTTAGAAGGATAAATATTCTGTGTAGTTTTCATTCTCTTGAAGTATAAAGTACATTGAAAACCTTCCCTGTGAACATCTACCTTGCTTTTGTCTACAGATCAACAATTTCTAATTGAAAAACTGCCTCATTTCAGGACAATTAATCTAGCAGCTCATAGCAAATTAATGATAATTGTAACCTTTGGACAAAAGGCTCTGATTAATCATAAGTATTTTGTGTGCAAAGATTCACAAACTTCTGCTGATTATAAAGTAGGAAAAAAAAAGTTTATTTTGCTGAAATTATTTTTAAAAGCTCTTCATTTAGTGCATCACCCTTTCCTGTAAAAAAGCTGCTACTCCCGTCACCTTTTGACTTCATAAAAGTTTCCCACATAGAGTAGCAGTGTTTATTTGGAAGATAAGTGTTTATTTTTGTGCCTAAGAACCGGATGTGTTTGTGCCTCCTTTTCATGCTTAGGAGGGGTGGAGAAAAACTCCTGAAGCCTGGGTTTGGTGTTGGACAAGTGATCACAAGGTTTCAGGCTTAGCAGAATTGCTGAAAAGGGGGTGACCCACAAAGTCAGGGTTGATACTTTTGGCTGCCTAAGCACAGGTCATAACTGCAGAGACCTGTTTGATCCCACGGGGCAGAAAATCCACTGAGATGAGCAAAGCTACAGAGCCCAGGCACACCAGAAACCCTGCTTCAAACAGGGGAAAGAACAGAACACAGACTGGAGACACTGGGGATGCAACAGATCTTGCTTCTCAAAGATTTATTAGGTGAACGGAAAAGTAGTTGAAAGAAGTTTGTGAAAGAATACTTTTTAAGTGAAATTAAACTTCTTGGTTTTAGTCTGGGTAATTAGTGCAACTAATCAGCAGTTTGGCCTGCCAGCAGGAGATGCTGGCATTTGCACAGTCACACACACCTCTCTGAGCCATGGGAGCTGCTCCTGCTGTGGGTTTGGTACCCAGGGGATGCCCAGGGACGAGGGCATGGCCCAGGTCTGGCTCCCTGAGCAGGAGCTCAGTGCCTGGTGCTGCCAGGGAGATTCCAGATCCCTACACAGACCTTGCAGGGACAGGAAATGGTGCTTGGCTTCTTTGTTTCCCAGCAGAAGAGTTACAAACTCGTGTGTGTGTATGTGTATTTGATGGTTGTAAGTGTGAAGGTTCTTTGGAATCTTTAAAGTTTGCACTAGCTGGTGGTGTTTAGGCAAGCACAGTTTTATCAGTGAGTTTTGCAGTATGAGCAGTATTTGGGAAATCACTGTTCAGAATTGGCTGTAATAAAGCAGCTGGTCCCTCTGGGCTTTTATTTCTTCCTGTTTCTATCATTTGGATTTTTTGGTGAGCGAAATTCCCTTTTCTGTTTGCTGCCCTGATGTGACACCCAGAGCTGTGCAAACCCCATTAAGAAGATTGGGACCTTTCTGTATAACCTTACAGCAGCTGAAATGGAAACCAGCCACTTGAGCTGATTGCATCCAATTTACATTTGTTGGTGGGTGATATGACACCTGCAGCATTGATGTATAAAACCTCCTTGGGTAAAGTACACAGAAAAATATCTGCTGCAGCAAAACTTTATTTGCTGTTATCAGGCAACTTTTCTATTTATATATTTATGGAGGCTGCATTTTATTGACATTTTTGCTTGGTTAGGTTGTTGTGTTGTTTCCAAATATCACGTCTGTGATATTTGACAGATCTGAATTGTAAAGCCAGATATGTGTCACAGATAGCACAGAACAAATTTTTGCATTTCTAAATATTTATCAACATTTATGTGAAGCTACCTGTCTTTGTATCTATAGTCATGGTTTTTACAGGATTCAGTTAAATCAGTAATAATAGCAGTTCTCAGATACACCAAAAGATTTTGCAGAGTCACTTCAACTGTAGTGAAAAATCTTCCTTTTGTATAAATTACTAGTGGAATTGAAAATCTGGCAGTAATTCCAAGATGAACTGGTATGTAGGTTAGGGGTGAGGAAGAGTCACCTTGAAAATGAGCTAATGAGCATCTGGCTCTAAATGGGAAATTAACTCTTGCATTTAGGAACTAGGTCAGGCTGGTTAACAGGCCATTATCTGAATTCAGCCTTTGCTTGTAAATATATTTGTAATTCCATTGGAGACTAATTGTTGGGAGGTTTGTTTTGGCTTATTTTTATTTTCATACACAGAACCACTCGATAACACTTTGAGCCTACTTCAGTCTTCTGTAGAATCTTTATTTAAATTTTTCTGAAAATGAAGAATTTGGTCTTAGCTCCTCTTGTGGGCAAACCACAGGGTTTTTTTTCCTATGCTATTAATGACACTTTAATTAAATATTTCAGTCTTCAGGTGAAGACTAACTTTTTTTCAAGCACTGAGAACTAGAATTCCCAAGGTTTTGTAAGTTTGGATGCACAGGTGGTTGCAACAGCAGGTTGGATAATGGCACTTTTCCCCCTGTAGTGGAAATTCTGGCACCTGATGTGCAGGACAGGACTTGAATTTAAGAAATTGCTGTGTTTTTAGTTATTGCTTGCTGTGAGAAGAGATATTCTGTATGCCCTGTATGAGTGGCTTCAATAACTGCATTTTCTTTCCTCAAAGGACTGTGAACATAGTGCTGTGATTTGCTGTCTTTGAAATTTAAATTCTAACTGAATGAACGAAAACACTTGGAGGGTTTTTTTCAATTCTGGTTATGTGTGGAAAAGTCAAAAGCAATAAAAGGTATGTGAGAAAGAGATGCATGGAGGAGATGTTTTGTTTCATTCCTGTGCTTTTTGAAATTATAGTAATTTGCAAAAGGCTACACTTAGTCATCTGAAATAGGAGCAGAAGTGGCTGGTGACTTGTGTTGTACAATGGTTTTTGCAGCCTTTGAATCAGATTAAAATAGAAAAACAATACAAATCAAAACAACTTCCCTCAAAAGCCAAATCCCAGAACAAAAAATCATCTCTCCATCTCTCTCTTTTAATGAAGTCACTTTCTGTGTGGATCTCTCTAATGGTTTGAGACTTTGAAATCCTTCCCTGTTATAGTTGTGAATGCTGCAGTTGAAGAACGCTTCTAAAAATCTCTGCATTGGTTGGTCCTTTAAATACCCAGTGCAAAATTTGGGAAATGAACTATGAGCTATGAGAAGAGATGGATTCCAAAGTTTTGTCTTTATTCTCCTCCCTTCTGAGTCATGTAATCCTCCATGAGGATTCTGAACCATTTTAAAATGAATGGAAATTCAGTGTTTGTGACTTATTTGCAAGTAAATCTTGAGAACACTGAACTTTGTGCTTGTGGGCATTGGCAACAGCAAATCCTCTTCAGCAATTAACTTAAACTCAGCTACCCAAAGCTGTGCAAACTACTCAAACACAATGACAGTGAACTGCTGTCTGGGGAGAGATCTCCCTGGTCTCTCTAAAACTCTGCATTTGTTGTGCATGGCTTATTTTCCAGCCAGATACTACATACAGAAAGGAACTGTCCAGAGGAGAAAATATAAACATTGAGTGATTAAAATGAGCAGTGTTGCCTGTGTGTCATAGAGGCATGGCAGATTTGGAAGAAGAGCTTACCTCCCATGCAGGTTCAGTGTCTGCTTTTCAAGACTCTGCTCATTTGTGAGACTTCCATGGGAACTGCTTCTGATATTTGGCTACCAGTTTTTAAGAATTAAAACATGTTAAAGGAATTTTTGAAACACGATGTTACAAAGTATCTTTAAAGAAATAACAATCTGACTCCTTGTATCTGCTGAAAAACTTTAGGAGTGGAGAATTTTGTGCTGTTGTGAAGGAAACATGGTTATTCACTTGTAGGCTTCTTAATGCCTAGATGTAATAACAGCTACTGCAGACAAATGGTCCTGCGAGGTTGCACTGACAGCCCTGCTGATGGGTTTGGCATCTCCATGAGTTGCTTGTAGCCACAATCTCTGACTTTATTTGCTGATGCATTGTTAGGATGTCACCTCGGAGAAGCAGTGACTGTATCTGCATGTTTTCTTAGACTGAATTATTGGAGATTAAATTATTTCATTGGCATCACAGTTTGGGTCCAGCTAGCAAAGCTGACAGAATCTTGTTAGTGGACAAAGAGCTGCAGTTAAAGAGAAATACCCCAGCAACAAAACAAAAACAACCCCCTCAAACAGACAGTGAATCTTTATATTATATTTACAGTTTAGCTAATCAGGTTTTATTTGTAATAATTTTTAAGGGAAATGCTCCAGTTGAGAAGCAAGAGGCTGAAGGAGTCCTGGGGACTGTTCATGGAGGCACCACGGAGCTGTGCTCAGTGTTGATATATAGTTCCATAATGTGCAGGAAACGTGTCGTTTCACTTGGTGCTGCAGGATCAGGGGCATAATCCATCTCACCCACTGTAGTGTGACGAATCAAATCACTGTCTGACAAGATCTGCTGCCTGGGAGCTCTGCAGAGATTAAATGAGGTCTAAATTCAAGGGCATGTGAGAATAATGCTTTAGAAAATACCTGGGGATGAGAATTAAATGTACCAAAAGAAGCTGAAATGCTTAATTTTTAAAGGCATATTTGCTGTGTATAGTTCAATAAGTTAATGCTTTCCATATTCTGTTCTCACAAAAAGCAAAAGCAGAATGTGTGTTCTTAAGCAGTTCCTCGACAAGGGCCAGTCCCATTTCTCTCATTAACGAAGGATAATGTCTGCAGTGGCAAATGTCCAGAAAAAGCAATCCACTATAAAGGCATATTTACTTCAGTCAGAGAATTCGAGCTGTGGTTAAAGTATCAATATTAGCTTAAGAAAGTATTTGGCAGAGAGAGGGTCCCAAACACAACTGGTTACCTTACGCTGTGTGCTTTGCTGCGGCGCCTTGTCCCGATTGTCACAAAGCCACTCTGCAGCAAAAGGATGCATCTTAATCCCTTCTCTCTGCTCAGCTCGAGGAGGAGGTTGAGCAACCATCATTTCTGCAGAGCCCTGGTGTTGGTGAGACACAGGTGGAGCGCAGAGCTCCGTCCTGCCCCGTGTCTGGGCCAGAGGAAGTGGCTGGCAGGAATTTAAGGCTCATGGTTCAGCAGTTCCTTCCTCAGATCCGAAATGCCTGAGTGGGTGTGTCACTCGTGGTGCACCATCTCACATTCTGCCTCTCTGTAGCACTCCTCTGGATGATGGTGGGTTTCCTGCAGATTCGAGGCTACAGCATCTGTGCACGAACTGGAAGAATTCCTTCCCTTTTATTTGGATGCTTGTGTAACCAGTTTCAAGCTATCAATGCTCCTTCACATTCTTCCCCCATGCAGATATTTAAAAATAAAAATGAACTCAGACTTGAAGTGGGAAGCATAAGAACCTTTGTGGGTTATTCCACCTATGTGAATATATATGAGGCTAAGTATTGGTCACATAGGAAGCTTAATTTCCAATTACTCCTTTAGGAATTTCATTCTGGAGGGGAACAGTGCTCTGCCTGATCCAGCTAAGTCATGTTCACTGTCAGCATTGCTTGTTTGCTGTAGATGTGTTTCAGGTTATTTTAATGTTTTGGCCAGGTTTTAACTTAGATATTCAGCTATGAGGATCTTTATGCAGCTTTAAATACTGTGGAGCTGCAGTAATTTTTGTATTCAGAATCAAAACGTTTTCTGTCTTGTACAGAAATGGAGTGTTCTGACACACCCTTCAGTATATTCTAATTAGAACCTAATGAAATGCAGAAATTCTCCCTTGTAAACAGATTATGTAGTCTGATACAGCAATATGAGAGCAATTGGAAATGTGCTGTAACCTTTAAGGGGATGTGTGAGTGTCCTGTGTCCATTCTCATTCTCAGGAGTTGATTCTGTGGTGAAAAGTCAAGAAAGGTTAATCTTTTCTTAAATGAGATTAAGGCTGGGGAGCAACATGATTCACATTACAATATAATTAGCAATAAATGCATAAAATGCACAGTTACTTGCTTTGATTGTGATGAAGATGATGGGGATTTTTTTTGGTGTTGTTTTTTTTTGAAAGCAGCGTCAGTGCAATTTTGGAACATAAGCTGATCCAGTAATGCCCTGAGTAAAGTTAAAACCAGGAAATTGCTAATTGGATTGCATTATTGCATTTAGTTAACAAAATTTTAATTTCTTTAGATATGTGGTTGTTTTGTTGTTTTCTGGGTGTTTTTGTTTGTTTGGTTTGGTTTTGTTTGGTTGGTGTTTTCATTTTTCTTGTCTGAATCTCTATCATTTGAAGGTTTTTTTTTTGAGTAAGAATTTCAGATAGAGATTTCATTCAGGACCATTGGTATTTGCTACATCTTCTCTGAGCATAAGAATCTTTACAGAAGTATTTCCTGTTAATTAAAGGTGTTGGTATGAAATAAGTTCATCTTGGATATTAAAAAAGTTCAGTTCTTGAGTGGCATTGCCAGAGTATTTTCATAATGATAGAAGGAGGATATTTTGAGTAATATCAAGACCAGCAGATCTCCCTTATATTTTCTCCTTTTCAGTGCTCAGATCTCTTCACAGTGCAGGGGTTACCTGATTAAATTAATAATTTGTCAAGTTCAGGATTTTATTTGCCTCTTTTTTTTCCCTATCATTTTACCTCTCAGGATAATTCTAACAAGAGAAGGCACACTATTGCAGTGTTATCTTGACTTGATTATTTTGTGATACATGGCTTTAGCATTTTCTAGTCTTATCCTTCCGAAGTATTTTGAAAGATTTTGTGTATTCGTAATAAACATCTTCCCTCAGAAACTGATAATAAAGGTCTGTTAAGAGTAGGAATTAAAAATGTCAATTTGTTTGAACAGCTTGTGTTGTTTTAGTACAAATTGTTTGGTGAGTACACAAGGCTCCAGTTCCATCTGAATGGCACTAAATTATGCTGAACTAATTATATTCTTGCTTTATGTAGCCTGACATTTAATTACAGAAATGAAATGCGCTGTGCACACCTCACCCCACGAGTGCATGACATGCAGCTCTTCCCTGTAGCTCTCTTTCACCTGCTTTATCTTCCCATCAACTAATCATTTGCAACAAAAATGTATTTTCATGAGAGCTTGTATCTGAGATGTTGCCTTCAAGTTGCAGATCATAAGCCATGTAAGCAATTGGCATAGCTGCCATTTAAAAATTATTTTCAAAAGTGTGTATCAGTCTTAACTGATGGAGTTGAACTCTTTTCAATAAATTATGATTTGACCTTTTTTGTTCTCCATGGAAACCAGCCTTTTATTAATGCTACTGTTCTTCAGCAGCTTTTGTGATGTATCTGGGTCTGTAAGCAGATATTAAAGGAGAATAATTCCACACCAACACTCCCTTCCCCTCCCTCAAAGAACACCATTAATTGTAAATTGCACTTTCAGGTATGAACATTTGGATGAAGCATTGGATGAAATGGTAAATGTATCAGCTGAAACCACTTGGGAAACAGGGGCTGGAATGGCAGAATGGAGCAGTCAGTTCCCAGATTGCTCCTGTTGAGAAACCTGGATTTGCCCCTGCAAGGAGCACTCCAGGGAGGAGGAATATTCCAGGGTGTCCCTGCAGTGGAATTAGGACAGGGTATGACTATAAAATGCATTTGCATTGGCTCACAGCATAGGAAAGAAAAATGGTAATTTCCTATAAATATGTAAAATACAAGTAGATCACCAGAAGTCAAGTGTAAGAACTTAAAACATTATATTTTGTGCACGTTTTTATTATTTTATTATATAAAACATTATATACAGTGCAAGTTTTAGTATTTTATTATATGCAGTGCAAGTTTTGTCCTGTGGTAATCTCTGTAAAATCTCTCAAAAAAATAAAAGTGTTTGTTATTGTGTTGCACTTTGCATTATTAACTTTCAATAAAATATTGGAGCTAGAACTGAGCTGTAAAGTGTATCTGGAGATCACTGTGACACATGATGTCCTGGTTCTACCTGGAGTTATTTTGAAATAGGATCATGATCTTGTCAGATAAGTTTTTTGGACCTCATGATTAGCTATCTTTGTTTTTCTGGGTGATGTTTTGGACTTTTGAGATGTCTCAGACTCTAATGCAGGCTATACCCTCATCTGTAACCATGCAGAGGAGATGATTTTGTTTTTTGATGCAGTGTCCAGGGAATTCTGGAACTGACATTCATGAGAAAATACCTCTGCTCCAGGATTAACAGGTATTTTCTGGGGTGTCATTGCAGAGTANTGAGAAAATACCTCTGCTCCAGGATTAACATAACCTCTGCTCCAGGATTAACCCCATTTTCTGGGGTGTCATTGCAGAGTGAAAGAGATGAAGGACTGAGCTGTTGGTCTAATCAACCAGCTCCTTAGTTTGTGACAATTTGATTGTTTCATCTAGAGAATCATCAGATTTATCTAGTTGTCAGTCAACACATCATTAGTGTAAGATGCTCCAGAGCAGAGGTGTAGATGCTGGAGAATATTGAAAACTGCACCTGCAGTTTGGAGAAGCTGAAGCATTTTAGTCCCTTTTCAGTGTTCTTTTGCTTCAGAGAAGTTTGTAACACACAACCTTTTCTGTTCAAAAGCATTCTAATTATCATCATCTGAGACAAAACAAACACCAGGGTTGGGTTTCGTTTTTTGGTTTTGTTTTTTTTTTAAAGCTGATGCAGAATTAACAGCTTTTTCTTTTTCTCTTGGAATGTCAAAGAAAATGAAATGTTCTGGAATCTAACATATTGTCTATTAAAAAAAAATCTGTATCATGTCACTGAGTACTTTGTCCAAATGTAGTTTTGAAAGACTGTACCATATTATGTACAAATGTTGCTCTTCAGAGTGTACTAAACAGAGTGTTCTTCAAGCCTTTTTGTTTTGTAGACTCAAGATCTTTTACCTTTTTGGAAGGACTGTTGCACTCTCAACAGTGAGAAGCCTGGTAATGCTTGTGTCAAAATTCTGTTGTCATTAGGCTTTAGCAAATTAGAGAATAACCTGAAACACAAAGCAAAAGCAGAGAAAATTGTGGGCATGGCAGGTTTAATTTGTAACATGCATTGATTGATTTCCTCAGAGCGTGCACAGGGACTTTCACTGAGCTGCTCCCTCCCATGGCTGGCACGGGGCTCCAAGACCACGAGGCCTTTTCTACTCTGCTCGTGGAATTTGATGTGACGTGAACTTTCTGTGGAACACAAAACATCAGGAGGTGCTTGGGTTGTGGGTGTGAGATGCCCAGATGTGTTTGCCTGAGGTGGCTGTGGCAAGGGGAGCTGGCAAGGCTTTGCCTCCTGCAAACTGTCCTGGTTTAGGGCAAATTTGGGAGAAAACCTCCAGGAAGCAAATTCAAGCGGCCTCTCTCCCAAAGGAGAAATCCCGAGATTTCCTTGGAGAAAAGTGGGGAAAAAACCCTGTTTATTTAACAGAAATGGAACAGTATTAAACAATGAAACCTCTTGCTGTTGGAAGAGATGGCAAGTCCAGGGAAGTCCTTGTTGTGGGGTGCAGCTCGGCTCGCTTGGGCTCTTGTCACTCCCTCCAGTGCTGGAAAGTGCCCAGGCCCCCATGGACCACAGGCCTGAGCTCCTTCTGGGTTTCCAGTCCAGAGCAGGTTTGGACAGATTCCAGGAAAAAAGGAGTGGGGAAGAAAGGTCTGGGGAGCTCCCCTGCCTCAGCTAGCTGAAAAACCAGCAGCAAAGAAGAGCTNAATAATATAAAATATATATTAAATAAATAATTTTTATGAAATCAATAATATTGTTGTTCACACAATAAATTGGGTGAACAAGGACAAACACTGAGGGCTTGCAGCTGCAAGTGTCACACACTGGGACTTTCTCATGCTCTGTGCCACTACTGGGCACCAACTGGTTGATCCTTTCTTAGCAATAAATGAATATATTTAAGCTGAAGTTTCATGTGTTTTGGAGTCACATTGGTAGGAAGACAATTACATTCCGTTTATTCTGCTATCCATGTGTGCCTGTTGCTTGAGGAACAAAGTATGGACTGACTTTGTAAGTTAAAGCAATTGGTAAATGATGACAGAAATACTGACTAGCAGAGAAATGGTATGCATTTACCAAACTGCCTTGTATCTCCTTGAAGGGATTACAAATTCCTGCAGTTTATTTAAAATAAACAAACCCAAAACTTATGTCCTCTTTCCTTTCTGTTGTGTGGTCTTTTAATAAGGGACTTTTTTTTT
>VWYI01025734.1:400716-499233 GCA_013399455.1 Anthoscopus minutus | reverse complement strand
GGCCTCTCTCCCAAAGGAGAAATCCCGAGATTTCCTTGGAGAAAAGTGGGGAAAAAACCCTGTTTATTTAACAGAAATGGAACAGTATTAAACAATGAAACCTCTTGCTGTTGGAAGAGATGGCAAGTCCAGGGAAGTCCTTGTTGTGGGGTGCAGCTCGGCTCGCTTGGGCTCTTGTCACTCCCTCCAGTGCTGGAAAGTGCCCAGGCCCCCATGGACCACAGGCCTGAGCTCCTTCTGGGTTTCCAGTCCAGAGCAGGTTTGGACAGATTCCAGGAAAAAAGGAGTGGGGAAGAAAGGTCTGGGGAGCTCCCCTGCCTCAGCTAGCTGAAAAACCAGCAGCAAAGAAGAGCTCTGTCTGTCTGTCTGTCCGTGCTGCAGACAGTGCAGCCCCCAGAGGCCTGCGGGGAGCGAGAGCCATCTCTGAACACAAACTGCAGCTGCTTCTTCCCCCTGCTCTGCTCTCAAAACCTGTCTGAAAGTGCAGAACTGAACATCCAGCATGAACAGAACACCCAGCTGGGGATACAAGCATCATCATCACCCCAGGACACCAGCACCTCAGTGACTGCACAAATTCATCAATATCCAAACGTGCTCCTTCCCTGAGGCAGAAGTTCAACTTACAGACCCTCTTCCCTTTGCAGCTTTTCCCACCACTTAACCCAATCCATGTACCAAGCTATGCAAGCAGCTCTGAAACCACCAAATCCTCCTGCTGAGCATCCTAAGGCCAAGGAAAAACATTTAAATTTAGGTGGGAATTTTCTGGCAGGTTTAATTTGGGTTGCTCGTGGCCTAAGCACAGCGTGTTTGTTGGATCTGAGTGTTGCAGTAACTGCACAACACCTGCAGTGTGAAATNTTTTTTTTCTTTTTTTTTTTTTCTTTTTTTGTTGGCTCCAATTAGAAGGTTTTGTTGTGCTAAAGATTGATTAGGGGGAATTTAGAAGAACAGAGCCCTCCAGTTCAAGTTACAAAATACACAAGACTGTTCAGTAATTACATTTCCTGGAGCTGCTGCCTGCACTTGGTGCAGAGGTTTTGTGTAGAGTGGGAAGGACTCTTGAAAACCAATATATTGAAAATGTGGCAATTCAGTGCCTTGAGAGGGGACTGGCAGAAAATTAGGTCACTTGTAGAGTACAATGGTTCTACCTTGTTGTTTTAAGGAAAAAGTACCCACACAGTTACAAAACCTTGGTTTTGATTTGAAAGGATCATAACCTTTCTAGGTCAGAAATGTCAATTAATGCTACAAAAATGAATGAAAGCTGCTAAAAGCTTCTCACAATGGAGCTGTGGTACTCAAGAGAGATAATGATATTATGGCAGAGCGCTGACTTAGTTGACATAGCAGGGGTTTGTATGATTTTTATAAAGTGGGACATTATTTCTGTGCACAGAATATCCCAGTTCTGAAGTTGATATTGAAGTAAGGTTCTGTCAGAAAGTTGTACTTGAAGGATTTCCAGTGATCTAAAAGGAAATAATTTTTGCAGTGTATGGATTTGTTTTCTTTGTGACAGGTTTCTCAATGAATTTGCTTGAAAATATGAAAATATTATAGATGCTGCTTTAGCAGTGATGCTTCTTTAATTTAAAAACAGAGGATATTTAGATAGGTTCAGATTGATAGAAATACTAGAATAATTTCACCAGTTGGGTGAACATCCCAACTAAAGTTGCCTTGACTGAAATGAAAAATGCCTTTGGGCAGAAGAATTTTAAAGAAATACTTAATATATGTTATTATAACATCAGGAATTTGTAGGTTAAACTTTTTAACTTGGGGCTGATTGAAAAGTGCTCACTGTGATGTAGGTGTGAACTCAGTGCCCTGAGTGGCAGGGGCAGGGCAGAGGCACAAACTGAGGGACTGCAGGCACAACATTTTTGATACTGGGGTCCAGAGAGAGACTGGTGAGGAAAAGGCAAAGGATGCCAAAGGAGAAATGAAGTGGAGAGAGGAATTACCAAGTGTGCAGGAACACAGAAAGGAAGGGACAGAGCTTTTGTGAGAGGGTCTGGCCAGAGCTGGGTATTTCCTTCCTTTTTAAAATTTTAAATTAGCTCAGAGATTTGCGGTGTAATATGTCATCTCCATTTTTTTTTTGTGGTTGTTTTTGTTAGGAAATAATTTGTGTGAACCAAATAATGTGGGCTTTTTTTGTTATTTGGGTTTGTGTAAATTGCATGGGAACATGAATCAAATTGGTTAAAAAACAGACTGCAGGGCTCTCTGTCTTCTTTTATGCCACCACTCCAAGAAGTCTTTTGCTTTTCCTTTAGAGTACTGAGACCATCAGCTAATTTAATTTGGTATCTTTCAAATATCCAATGTCCAAAGTATTTTTGTTGAATGTAACGTGTATTTTTCTTTTTATTATACATTTTTACGGTTCCTTAAGTTTCAGAAATTTAAGAATACTGCATTGAATAAGGAAATCTAAGTTTAAGTGATGCTATAATGTAATGTTAGCTGCAAAACCAAGCAGTGATACTTTTTGCTCAAGTGGTTTTTACTTTGTGTGTATAAAATTGTGATTTCAAGGTTTTAGCTTGCAAATGTTTCAAGTATCTGATAACTGAAGGGGGTATCAAAATATGGGAATGGGATTCAGAGGACATCTTCCAGTGCAGAAGAGAACACATGTTTATGACTTTTTAAAAGCTCAGAGGATGCCAAGAGATAAAAAAATCAGAATAAATCTAGTCTGGTATAGAAATATCATCTCCCAAGAGACAGCATTCAGTGGCTTAATGCTTTGTAGTTTATACCCTGAGGTGCTGTTTAAGCACCTTTATTTCAATTTTCTGGAAATTCCAAGCTCTCCAATTCACCTGGATCCCGCTTCACTAATCCAAAGCTGCTGCAGCTTCTCGATGTTTTATTGATCATGACAGGGGAGTTGTTGCCCAATAGGCAGAGACCAGTAGAGCATCAGCTGGTAAGGCCTGAGAGACTTGTCCAAAATATGCTCCATCCTCCTCGAGCTCCATGTGTCTTCAGTTACAGAAAGAATTAGAGTGAAAAGCCCAGTTCTATTTAACAAGCACAAAAATTATTCAGATTCAGTGCCCATTCTCTTTATGGAGTAAGGTTACTCTGGTGGAAAACCACATTGTTACCCATGAGGTCTCAAAGAGATTTTTACTCCTTACCCTGCCATGGGTTGTGGCTAACCTGTAACAACCAAGAAGAAATAATAGCAATTTAAAAAATAATTATATTAGGCTAAACTAATAAAGTTGTTTTTTTAAAAAAAGTTGTTTCTAACTGGGGTTCAAGAGGAGGAAAAAGATCTCACTTCTCACCCAGCTGAGCAAGTGAAGCTTTAGGGCGAGATTGTTTTTAGCCATTGTGTGAGTGTAGGTAAATAAGTGTTGACAGTGAGTTATAATGTTGAACATTTAATTACATTGTACTTCCCCATCCAACTGTTAAATGTTTGTCTCTGAGTGCTGCAAATTTCTGTTCCTGGATGTATTTTGTAGCAGCCTTTTAGTATACAAGATTTACATTTTTGTCTTTTTGATCAAATGGAAGACTTAAGTTTATTTCTGAAGAAATCAGGGATTTAAAGAAGTCCTCTCTGGTTTAATCTCTTCCTATCAACACACCTCAGAGTTCCTTTTTTCTCAAGCAAGCAGGTGTTTTTGTTGAAATAGCTAACTGTAGATAGCAGTCCCACTGCAAATGTTAAGGCAAATCATTAAAAAAAATCCAGTTTCTGTTAAGTTCTTTCATGCTTTTGAGAGGCTCTTCCTGCTGGAAATATTGGTGCACTGATATACCCTAAGGGCCCCTGCTGGAGGCTTACAGCTCAAAAGGTGAACATTAAAGTCCATTACAACATTTAGGGTCACGAGGATTTTCTCATGTGGTCTCTGTTTACTTTGGATGCTCCTTTGAGGCTTTTGAGTGTGAAGTGGTGGAAGAAAACGTACAAATCCAAATCTCAGGTTGTAGGAGGACAAACAGCACACTATGGGGGAGCTCCTTTGATGAGTGCTTTCTGACATGGATATAACTGTGACATTTTGGGGGAATATTTTACCCTTTGAAGCTCTTTGCCTCATTGTCTCTCTCTTTTCAATTTCTTCGTATCTTTATGTGCTGTATACCAGTTTGTATTCCAGATTCTGGTTTTACTTTCATTACATGGCAACATGCTTTCTCCATTTATCTTGGTAAGCACTGTTCCAGACACTTTAAAGAGAGGTTGCTCATGCAAAAACTATGCTGAAGTGCAAATCTGGACATATTCAGAGAGCTGTTGGATTCATTTTGCTCAAGCTTTCAATTGATTTTAAGGTATGAAAACCTGGGCTTTTATCCAACTGGCCAGGCCTATTACACCATCTGCTTTTGCAGATATTGCACCTTTCTTTGGATCTGCTAGTGATATATTTAAGGTATTCACAGATGCCGTGGTGAGAGGCACCATTGTGGATGTCATCAGTGATGGGGCAGTGGGAAAGCTCAGATCTGGTGAGGTGTGATGTGACTGCCTTGTTTTTTAAAGCTAGTCCAAAAGAGGATGGTTAATTCCTGTTTAGGATAAATGTGTCATTAGCACAGGGACTGAGGGAGAAAAATGAATTTCAGTGTTTCTGTCACGTTAGGTAAAATGATGCTGTTTTACAGAAAATCAGTGTTTAGCAATGAGTGTGTAAGAATAAAAAATTTTTTGCTAAACCTCAGGAAGTTAGCCCCAAACTGATATTGGTTCTTCATTTGGGCTCTTTGTGGATCCTTATGTGAGGAATTTCCTCTGATTTTGGGGCATATAAGGTTCTCCTTTTGGGGCTTACAACCTTAAAGCTTTGGATGTGGTGGCCTGAGTGGCTCCAGCCTTGGCTCTGTGCCCACAGGTCCATATGTTCTGTGTGATTTGACAAGTTACAGTGAATATCCTTCTCTCTTGGTTTTTCTTTTTTCTTGCATCACAATCTCTTCAACAAAGCAGCGTCCACTGGCAGATACTTTTTACATTTCAAGGAAAATACGTGGGCCCGTGGGTTCACATGGTTACAGCACCTTTTCTACCTTTTGACACCTGGTAATATAAAACTCCCTCCAAAACATAGCTCTGGTTTATTTGTGTGTGAAACACTCATGGAGTCATCCTGTGCACAGCACAGATGGAAATCTGTGTGCTGTAGAAGAGAAGCTCAGAGATTTGAGCCTTGAAATTTTGGGTTGTTCTCTGAGCAGCAGGAGAAAGATTTCCTGCAGGTTTATTTGATGACTGACCAGCTTGTGCCAAAGGATGCAGTTCCCTGAGACTTTGGCTCACTCTGAGAGAGGAACTGAGCATGGTGCAGGGAGACTGGCTCCCAGGTGCAGCAAGAGAGCGCAGCAAAAAAAGAAATTAGAGCAGCAGCTTCTCAGTCATTGCTTGGAGCAATTATTGCCAATTGGGTAAAGTACATTTTAAGGAATGAAGTCATAGGGACATTCAAAAATGTTTAGGAAAAAGGTCGACATATTGTCTATTTGAATTAATATTTAACAAAATATCAGATTATTCTGTTCTCTAAAGCTTTAAGCTGCATGTTTTATAGGGGAAAAAAATGGAGATACTTAGAGAGGCATGAAAGTGCAAGTGCTGTTAGCTGAGCTTCATGGAAGGATCAGCCAAGGTAAAGCAAGAGCAACCATCAATGAACAGTCTGGATTGAGAAGAGTGGATGCCTGTGTAGAAAGAAACATGATTTATGTCAGTTTGAGCTAAATCACAGTTAAATCTCACACCTATCAGGCAAATCAGGGCTCATTCTCCTGAGGTTTGTACCCTCTCAGTGCAGGCAGTGTTACACACAGAGTAACCAGGAGAGGCTCGGGGTGAGCAGTCCTTTGTTCATTTGCACACTTTAACCCCAAATGAGTAAATGTGTTGGTTAGTGCATCTGCAGCTCCAGCATGCACATCTGCAGCCAGGCATGACCTGCAGCCCTCCAGGAATTCACACAATTACAGCACCAGGCCCTGCACATCAGAATTCCTCCCAAACATGACGAGCAGCTTTTGACTTTTTAAAAAACTGTTTTTCAGCAGAGAATATTTAGCAATGTGGAGAGCAGTGCAGCTCAGATTACAGATAGTTCTGCAAATGACTGCTATGAATGGATGGACAAGCTCTGAGAGACCACTTTTGTCAGATTTGGCAAAATGTTCCCTGGGCTTTATTTCACCACCATTTTTTGCTCCAGGAAGGAATGTTGATAGACGCTTCAGTATCACCACTTGCCCATATTTTGACATTCCTATCAGCTATGTGCTATTTGCAGGGTTGTTTGCTTTCAAATGGTGTTGCTTTTTGGGAGGTTTTTCTCATCTACACATACTTGTATTTTAATTTTTTGGTTTGTAGGGATTTTTGGAGGATCTCAAAATACACAGGTTTTGTTTATGTTCAAACAGAATTTCATTTCAAGATATTTAAGTCCTTTTCTAAATTTTCTTCTGTCATAAAGTTTTACAATGCCTCTTCCCCTGTGTATGTGTAAAATATGGGTGGCCACCATTCCTTTCCTCTGTGACTGACAACATCACATTGCACGGATTTGGGCAAAATGTAATGTTCCAGAATTGAAATTTCTGAGATGCACATTAATTTATTTGTGCACATTAATTTTTTTCCAGCTAAACTTCTATGAAGCCTTTAATGGTTAATTATGTCTAAGCTCCTTTAGTATTATGCATGTGAAATTATCATATTTTAACATTTAGAAAAGCTTAAAAATTACTTTTGAAATAGGGAGATGTTAAAACTTTTTTGAGGGAGTGATTGATTAATTAGGGGCATCCATTGTTTTTCATGTGTGCAGATTTCTTTGAATTTTAGTCTGTTCTCAGTTTTGGGAAGAACAGGTCTGCTAAATGAGTTTCAGAAACTGATTCCAGGCCTGATTTCTTCAAGCAAGGGATTGGTATGGGAGGAATGCTGTTATCCTGCATTCTGTGGCCTGGAAACCTCAGGAGGATTATACAGTCAGAGGATGCTTTTTTTCCTTTTTTAAATGTTTCTGCACTTCCCACTTTGCTTTATGATTAATACTGGGAGAAGTTGTTTGCTTGCAGATATCAATATATTCAGTGTCACTTGAAGCCTGATGCTCCTGGCTCGTTGTGTTAATGGCACGTTTGTGTCAACTCTCACAGCTTTGAACTCCTCTAAGATTTGTTTTGTTCATCCCATGATCTGATGGTAACCAAGATCTCACTAAAATAATCAGAATTTAAGGGGAAACTCTGATTTGTTTGCAGAAGTGAATAGGAAAATGTTACCCAGGTGGTGCCATTTTGCAGAGATTACTTATCAAAGAAAGGAAGATGGGCTTGTGTGTGAAGAAAAGAAGCTCCCAAAAATACTACCCTGAATGTAAGGCAGTCTTGTTTTAATTTCAGTGGTTGCAATAATAACCAAGTAAGGAGCATAAAATAGGCAGTCCGAGTTGAGCAGGGAAAATTGTGGGGTAAGACCTCCATTTGTGTAATCAAAGCATGTAATAGAACTCAATTGTACACAAATTTATACTTATGGCAGCCTTCATTTTACATTCTATTTAAGAGGACCTCTGTATCTGAAAATGAGTAGCAGGCTCACCCAAAATAAAACGACTTCAGAGAGGATGCTGTTTTGCAATGCATTCCCCAGCCAGCCTAATCAGAAGCCATAAATCAATAGGCAAATAGGACATGCCACTAATTAGTCAGTAGAAAATTCTACCAATGTGTTTTTCAGCAGAGACCTGTGCCAAAAAATCCCCCACTTGTTGAAGGCATCTTTTCAACTTCAGTGCGTAAAAGACAGATCTGTGTTTTCAGAAGATAATTTATGTAGATGGTATGAGATTTGTGTCTAACTGGAGTAAACCAACATATCACTAACTGAAATCAAATGTTTGTAGAAGTGTCTCTGGGATAAATCTAATCCTATCTGATTTCTATTAGCTGATTTGTTTTTCGATTTAATGGCTGTCAAATTTGGCCCTCAGTGTCAGAATCCTGTTTAGCCAAATGTCATTGCCAAGGCAATCTAACAAGCAGCGCTCTTGGTAAATAAAATTTGGCAGAAGGTTCATCAGTGCATGTTGTGGTTCTGCCAGCTCCAGTCTGTATTTCACACATGTGTGAATTCCTCAGTGTAGAGTACCTCTTATCAAATAAGCAGATTTTAGTTTCATGCTTGCCAGGTTTTTTGGGAAATGGAAAGGTCCCCTCGGGTTGAGCTCTGCAGCACATAGGATGGAGTCCCTGCTCCAATTCTGTGTGTGAAAGCATGCAAACACTTTGTGGATGCCAAATATGAATCTAATATTGAAAAAGCTACGAAACAAACATTCTTTTTCTTTCACAGCTGTTATTAAATTTAAATTGTGTTATTCTGTAGTATTCTGGTGTCTGTGCCCAGCTGTTAATTAGGACTTTTGACATGCATGGCTGCAGGGGTGATCCCTAAAGGAAATATTTTCTAGTCTTTCACTTTCTAAGCACAATTTATGTCTTTCCAGTTGAGATATTTGCATATAAACTGCTATTCTGATGCACATTCTTGCTGAGTTGCTTCATAAGTCTTCTGAGTTGCTTCACAAGAATGAATATGTGCAATCTACATACAAAAACTGCTGCATGTGATGAAAAAATCTGTTAAATTAATGAATTTTCTGGAAAGAGCAAGCTTTAGGAGAAGCAGAAAGTTCTGTGAGATATGGGATCATTTTAGAGTGTAATTTCTCCTTTTTTTCCCTTCTAGTTTTACATTCAGGTGCAAACGTGTAATTTCTCTTTTAGCTGTGTGCTGGAGGATTTTTGCTTTTGGAAAGAATAGACATTGTATTTACACTTATCTCATGTTTTTGTGAGGTGACAGCACCATGTGATGTGAGAGAGTATCTGGGAAACACATTAGTGCCTGAATTTTATCTTTACTGATGCTGAATGTCAGACATATCCCAATGGAATGTGTGTAGGGCACTTAAGTCCTCCAACAATTCAGCTAAACCACAAAAAGAACAATTATTAAGACTCATTGGAGCCTGAAACTTGTAAATGAAGTAATGTGGAAATTCTGTATTACAAATACGGGGAAATCTTGCTCAAAATGCATTTAATCCTGTTTAAATGAACAAACAAAACCTCACAAAAAAAGCCTAACAAAAGAAACCCCCAAGAACTCCAGCCTCAAATCCATGCTAGTGGACTGGCTTGTTCTTCACTCCCCAGTGAAAATATATTAAAAAAAAACAAAAAAAGAAGCAGAGACAATAGCTTAATCCTTTATAAATAACGTAGATATTGCATTTTGCTTCCATAAAATAAAAACTTTTGGCAGAATGCAACAAAAGGTGAATGGGAGAGGGGCATTCCAAAATCTGTGGTTTGTTAAAATAATGGCTTTTTTTTAAAAATGGGTGAATTGGGGGTACTTCAACTCTAGGAGAAAAGACAGGGTTCAGCAAAAGTCTCTTGATTTTCCATCAGCTTTTTCCCCTGGAAACTGGGAAAATGCTGGAAACTGGAGATTGTCTCCTGCCATGACTCAGCTGTGAGGTTGTCGGCTCCATCACTGGCTCTGCTGGGCTGCTCTTGTTCTAAGGTCTGTTTAAAAAATGTGAAATATCAGTGTAGGCACGGACACAGCACACAGCCTGTGCCAGGTGTGCCTGTCAGTGTGTCCCAGGTGTGGCAAGGGAGGTGTGCCCTTGGAAATCCCTGGTGGGATAACAGGAGGGGACAGATCCCATGGAGTGCAGCCTCCCTTGTGCTGAGCATTGCTGGGGTCACTGTTGGCTTAAGTAAACAGCTTGTGCAGGGTATGTAAAAAATTTGAGATCTCCGTGCTTGTTTTCCTACAAGAGGGGATTCTTTGAGGGTTTTGTTGCCCTGCTTTTGATAAAATGATTCCTCAGTTTGTGTAATCATTGTGCAACTCCGGCTTTTGTAAAGGGGTTTTGTTTATTGTGAGGAAGGAGACAGATGTTTTTTGTAAGAACTCTTTTTTCCCCCAGTGCTTTATAACATGAAAACACAAAGTTTGTCACTTGCTGCTGTAATCCATGACCAGTTGTGCTGTTTGTAACCTTGTGCTCTGGTTATTTCACCAGTTGTGTGAAGTCTTCATTGAGGAAATAAAGCAATACTTTCATGGCTGTGAGCAGTGCTCAGACATTTACACAGTGCTTTTAGAAACATCTCTAGTGAGTGCTGAGGAACATCCTGAAGGATCTGGAGCTGCTACTTTGGAAATGCTGTTGGATATTAATTCCTCTCTGCATACCTTGCACCCCTGTTGGTTGTGCTGTTGTAGGAAATATGGGAATGATGAATCTCGAGTTGCACAAATGAAGGAGGATAAATTATGGAGCTGGGTTTAGGGGAAAAAATTGAATTATTGATTTTCATTAGCAAGTGTTTCAGTATTTGGCGTCAGTGTCTGAGGGAATGCTGAAGGTGTGTGCAGTGCACCCCCAAAGTGCTGGTACAGGCTTCCTGCTCTTCCACCATCGTGCCCATTGCACCATGAGTGATTAAATGTGCTCCTGGAACTGAGATGCTTTGGACAGGACAAAGATGACTCCCAATCTAGTGAAATAATCTCTGCCTGTTTTAGCAGTGGTATTTTGGGATGGATGGAGTTCCCCTAAGGGCTCAGTTGGGAGAGTTTGGCTGTAGAATCGCTCTCTCCAGGAGTGCCAGGAGCCAGTCATCCTGTCAGAGCCTTAATCAGAGCTTTGCATCTCTGTGCATCTGGGACACATTGGTTTGTTTGCAGTCCCTGTTCCAGGTGGTCAGGCAAGGAACCAGCTCGCTGTGAACAGAAACCACATGTACAGAAAGGGCTGCAAACACCGAGCGTTGTTCCCTGGGTTCTCAGTCACCAAGCAAGGGTACTTAGAGGAGAAGACTATTTCTGGCATAACAAGGCTGTAATTTGGAGGAATAAACTCTTGCTGTATGTTCTAGCCATTTTTTAAATGCAATTTGACGTTTCCCTTAAATATGCCATGAGATCTTTAGCTCTGGCAGGAGATGAATACTAATTTCTTCTAAACAACAGCAGATACATATGCATCCCCGGATGTGGTAACGCTCGGATTTCCTCCCAAAAATTTCATAGCAAGCAAATGTACAGAGTAGGAAGTGAAAAATTTCTTCCAGTGAAAGATTCCTGACATCTTTCTTGCTACTAATGCAAAAAAGAAATGATCTGTAATCACTGCATTTCATGCTCATAATGTAACAAACATTTGAGGCAGTGATGCTTAAGGTAACTTGTAGGGAAAGAAGATAAAAGATCCCATATGTTACTGAAAAAAACCCTAAACTCCTCATGTGAACACAGCAATGAAAGGTGTGGAGAGGTGTGTTCTTTTTCAATTTACTCTCTTTTGCTTCCCAAGGCTCTGGAGCCCAAGTTGTCCAGCCCAGCATTCAGCACTCTGGTTTTGCTTCCTGAAGTGTATCCTTCGGCTGAGAATTCAGTTATAGAATTTCCTATGCTGAGATACTCCCTTTAGAAGGGAATTTAAGAAAAGTTTGGAACTAAATCCTCCTGGAATGAAGTAACAGTTTCTTGGCTCCTAGGTTCTGAAATAAAGTTGAAGGCCAAACTTCTGAACTAAATTAAATCAGTGATTTTTTTTTTTTAAATTCATAGTCATGTCAAGACCTTTACTGGAATAAATTAAAGGGCAAATCTTATCTGAACTGCCAGTCTTGAAGATCTTTCCCAATGCTTATCTTTACTTTTCTGTTGAGAAAACAGAGATCAGACTTTGAGATGTGGATTTGCCAACATCTGTCTTCGAGCAGTGTAGCACAGGTGTCTGCAAGGGATATTTTAAACAACAGAGTTGTGTGTTTCTCTTAAACTGCATTGTATTCAACAGTGGCTGCAGTTCCAAGTCTCTTCCATGATCAAGGATCCTGTTCTCTTTCCCAGTTTCCAGAGGGTTTCCATGTGCTACAGTGGTGAGGGTGTTGACTGCAATATTCACTTTGGATTACACGGAGACTTTTGAGATGCACAGCATTAAGCAGGATCAAGGTTCTGAGCTCCATTCCCTCTCTCTGGAGGAAATAATCTGTAGGATGTTCTAAGTTGTTTAGGGTGTTTTTTCTATTTTTGGAATTTTTTTGGTTACTCAAACCAGTGGCAGGATCAGTGAGGAGTGAATATTGCTTTTTTTCCCCAGCCTTAATATGCTGAGAGCAAGAAAGAAGACAAAGTTTTTTCCAAGTCTACTACTGGATCATTTCTTGTGTGTGCTTTGTGGAAGGATGATAAACCCTGTTGGGCACATCCAGTGTGGCTCCAGTAACTAAAAAAAAATCTCCATTTTCTGAGGGACATATTGCCATGGTTGTCCAGGGAGCTTCTCCAGCAGGTACAGAAGAGGAATGCTTGAAAATAACAAAACTCTGAGATGGGTGCAGGCACAAATTTCTGATACATGTCATGTTTCCTAGCAGCTGGAATTGGTTTTGTGGGGATTTTTCTGCTGAGTATTTCTCTGCTTTTTCTATGTCCTTCCTGCTTTTTCTTAATGTTCTCTTCATTTTCCCTTTGCAGATTGCAAGTGCATTGAAAGTTAGAATTGACTTTTCAAAACTGCTATTTTTGACTATAAAATAAGGGAAAAGAAATGTGTGTTTTCTCCATGTCCTCGTTGTTTATGCAGGGGGAAAAAATGATATTATATGGAAGAATGGGGAGGCAAACAGCATATGAGGAAATCCAGCAGCTGGGGATCATAGCCCAGCTGAGGCTGGCAGGGAAATCCAATCCAACCTGCCTGAAGTTGTGTCCAAACAGATTTTGAGCATCGCCAAAGATGGAATTCCATCACCTCCTTGGGCTACTTTATTTATAAAACACCTACTGCAGCTGTTTGTTGTTGTAGACACCGGCTTACTTGCTTAATTGCTGGTTTATTTAGGATAGCAAAAAGTTTGTAGACCAGACTTTCTGGCAACTTTATTATGAAATACAGCTTAGTAAAAATTCTGTCCCTTTTAAATGACCTAATTACAATGAAAACAGATGTTTGTATCCGTCTGTGGAGATGAAAACTTGATGCAAGATATTCTTAGTCCAAAATTAATTGTCTTAAAGAATACTTGAAGGTTATTGAAAGTACAGCTCTATGCAGCTTTAAAAAAAGGATTTAAAAAAATATAAAGTTATGTGAATCATAGAGTGGAAGGGACCTTAAAGGTTTTCTAGTTCAACCTCTTTGCAATGGTCAGGGCTGCAACTCACTAGAACAGGTTGCTCAGGGGCCCATCCAACTTGGCCTTGATGTGAAGCATGAATAAATAAATAAATAAATAAAAATTAGCTAGCAGTATTTATTTTTGAAGTTAATAAGCTAATACGGAAGTTTAATCATTAGAGTGAGTGTAAAATAAGCTAATATGAAAGTGTTAAAGTGAATGTAAAGATTTAGAATTATTTCTTTTATCTGAGTTTTCTTGGAAATGAAAAGAATTGTATAAACCTCTTCTGTATTGTGTATTTTTCCCCTCACAGTGTGTCTAATGCTGCAGCAAAACTCTTCTGTATAGAACAGTCATTTAACAAACTGGATGTTAAAGGCTGCCAAATGAATGGTGGGAATTGGAGGCATCATGTGTAATAACTGAATTAAGCACCATGCACGGTTATATGGTGAGACTGGTGTCACTTTTGGAAGAGTGTCTTGGAGAAACAGTGACAAGTTCTGAAAGTCTGTCCTGCCATAATTCAGCCAGAGCCTGGAACGCTGCAGAACCTCTGTGGTGCCGGTGTGTGGGAATCAGGGACACGGGGAATGTTTCTCTGCCTGTCCTGGGAGTTCCTGACCCCCAGGGAAACACTGGTTTTAACCTCTGTCCATGGAGAAAGCTTCCAGAGCTTTGAGATAGGTTGGAAACAACCAGAGTGTGAATTGGATAGCAGTGTAGTTAGCAGTTTTTCATCTGGTTAAAAATGTATATTTGGGTTTTATATAGTATGGATGTAGGTGAGGATTCAAGATGGAGAATTGTGGGCGCTGCCTCAGTTTCCCTTCTCCTCCTTCACCTACTCCATGTTCTGCAGTGTTGGGAGCACAATTTTACTGGATAGAAGAGTCTGCAATGCAGATACTGTGTAGACAGACAAATAATTGGTAGTAAAGTAGTAACAATGGATGCTTAAAGTACGTGGTGTCAGGTAATTGGTTTGCTTGTCTTGTATAAATTTGGAAATTTTGCGCCTCTCGGGGCCTTTGCTGGAGTGTTTGTCAAAGGTGCAGAGCCTGTGCCATCCTTGCCTTGAAACTTGTGATAAGAGACACTGAACAACCTTTGAAGACTGGAAGCATGGCCCCTCTGCTTGGTTCATAATGCAGCACAGTTCACCAGGGGTTGCTCAATTCAGCACCCACTGTGCTGGGGGGAACCCGACACCGGTGGTGTCCTGCTCCCAGGGCTCCCAGAGCTCAGCTCTGCCTTCTCCCTCATCTTTCTTCCACAGTTTACACCTGTCAGAGCTAAGCTGGTTCAGCACAGAATATATGGAATGTTTTTGATTGGTGTGACTTGAGCACCCCCTTCCCAAATAAATCTGGAGCCTGCTGGAGGGGAGGTCGATGGGCACAGTTGGCTGCTGAGAGCTGAAGGAAAATCCAGCAGCCACTCTGCCCTGTCCAAACTGCTTCCTAGATTTGGAAAGAACTGTTGTTAGAGGTGAGATGGTCATGATGGGTTTTCTGCCTGGAAAAATAGATGTAAAAAAAAAGTGCCAAACCACTGAATCCATCACAGAAATCTTCCTCTCCGTATTTTGGTAGGTGGGATAGTGGGAGAGGAACGACGCTTCTGGAAATCTCATTCATGTATCAGATGTATTTATGGATTTTTGTTTTCACAGCTGTGTACTTCAGGAAAATTTATTTGCTCTGAAACTGAGGAATAGTAGCCTTAAAAATTAACAGTTCTTTGGCAAATGTGCTCTTCAGTGATGAACCAGGAGCCTGAGGGAGTGGGCACAGCCTGTGGGTTATGAGGCTCCCTGGTTTCTGTGGGATTCCTACAGAAGGATTCTGAACTTCCTGCTGGCAGAAGCCTGTGGTTTTATATTGGAACAAACCAGAAATATCCTGGTAGGAAGTGGAGCCTAGGATTGCATTTAGGGCTGGTGATGTGTGTGCAGTGCAGGTGCCTGGTTCCATGCCCAAGTGTTACTTCTGTTGGTCCCTTTATGACCCTGATGTTTTCCTGTTGTATCAATTTGTTGGTAGGTTCATTCAATTATTAATGGAGATGATGGATTGTTCTAGAGAATTTTCGCTGCTTAAAGTTTGTTTCCTTTTAAAAAACTGCTCTGTAATGCAGATGCTCCTTTTGTAGTTTCACAATTTCTTAAGCTTCTTGAAATCATACCAGGGTTGCATTTCAGCTTGACAGGTTTTAAATTGTGGGACTGCCATAGCAGTTTTTGATAGCTGGACTAAATAAAGTGGTGCTGCAAAACACTTCTCTCTTTCCAAAAACAGCAGTGAGAAGGTAGCCAGACATTGAATGGCAGTTCTTTTGCAAAGCAGTTAATCTTTATAACATGTTCCTTAAAAATATGCAAATGTGCTCAGACTTTGGCAAGTGTAAATTTAGCGGTGATTAAGTGAAATCATAAGTTACACTTCATAATATCTTTCAATCTCCTTTTCTGCTTTCCCTGGGCAGTAGCAGGTTTTTTCCTAAGGTGCCAAGTTTAGTTTATAAATTAGAAATGTGTAAGGAAAGAATGTTCTCTGCACTGACTCACGCTGGTGTCTGGTCTTTATTCCAGGCTGTATTGATGACAAAGTATGCTATGAATTTAGAACATTTACAGCCCTGGAGGTGGCAAATTGCTTTCTGCCTTACCTCCAGTGTTTGCATACTCATCAAACTTGCTTCTTGACCTTTTCCACACCAAGTTGCTCTTGCACAGCAGAGCAGTAGCACAGGTGTGCTCTTTCAGAGAAAAATGCAGCCTTTCTGGGATATTTGTAAAACTCCTGCTTGCCTCCCTGTGCATTCAAAAGTACGAGTTTTCTCTATTTTGATTTTTTTCTCTATTACTCCTGAGAGTTTATGTAATTGATAAACCTTCAAAATATCATCTAGAAACTAATTTAAAAAAAGAGGTTTGTGATTTTTACCTGTTTTGGATTATTGGGAACTGTGCTGGCTAATCAGAAATCACTTCTATCAAAATTAAATCCTGAAGTAAAACACTTGAACAGTCTCTAATCTTAACATGGGAAGTCACCAGAAAGAGAAACTGGGAGAGAAGCCTTGTGAGTGCTGCTGCATCTGCCCCAAGGCTTTGTTCCCTCTTCCTCTTTGGGAACCAGTCTGTTCTCTTCTGTGGGATGCAGATCCATGCCCCCTTGGAGCAGCAGGCTGAGTAGCTTCCCTCACATCTTGAGCATATTTGGTATCACAAAATCTCTTATTGTACTAATTTTTGGGGAGAAGAGGCTTTCTGGATCTGTCACTTGATAGGTACACAGGCAGTTGTTAAGGAATTTTCCTTCCCTACCCTTTTTATGTTTGTCATTTGTGCAGAGAATTGACTGAGCTCCCAGAATAGGTGACTGAGGCATTAGACTTCAGGTAGATTTTTTTTAAAAACACATTTTTGCCTGAATGATGCTATGCATAAGTTTTGTATAGGTGGGATCTAGTTGAGAATGGATGCCAGAGGGTGTATCAATGCCTCTGAGAGATCTGCAATTAATTGGTTTCATTTCCTCTCTTGACTAGATCAACTAGACAGCTTTCCTCTCAGTAGTGAGGTTCAGCACTAAATTAAACTCTGCTACTGCACACCGAGCTCTGCAAATTATTTCTGCAGTCACCTCCAAGTGGTTTTCTCAAAGCCAGATGATGAGTGTAGGAGAGGGAAGCGTCTCTGCAGAGAAGCTGCTGCAGCCTTGGTGTCCCCTGTGCAGTTTTACAATGAATGAACTCTCAGCAATAATTCTGTCAGTCCTGACCTGGAAATTTGGGTTTATTGCTTTATAAATAAGGGCTTGGTTTGCAGTTGTCATTATCTTTGCTCTGGGTAATTGTCTACAGATCGATCAAAATCCTAAAAATAGCAGTTGATAAGATATGGGACATGCTCTTCATTTTTTATTAATCTAAGGTGATACCATCAAAGTAGTAATTACATTTCCATGGACTAATTTTATGGAGCTTGAATCTCTAGGTTTCTTTCTTCTTTCACCTTCTTCACCATTTTCATACTGGAAATATCTTTTAAAACTTCCACTAAATTAAATTCTTTTGCTGCTACTTTTTAATTTCTCCATAGATTTGAACATATTTCTCATCTGTGGCATTCAGTTCAGTTACATGACTTTCACAGACCTTGAAAAATCTTTCAGGACTGTACTTGGGTTTTTTTCCATTAGTTATACACACTTTATGCACTAAAATACATTTGTGCTGTTAGAGCATTGTTGTCTATCACCGAATTCATCCGTACAATTTTTTTTTGCTAGCCCAACACTACTATTTGAAGCTCTTGCCATGACATTATGTTGCTACAAAACCAGCTGGCATTCTGGTTTTGATGGATTTGAGTATTTGGTGCCTGGGCTGGAGGAGACCACAGAATCCTTGGGCAGCTGAGGAATGAGGTCCTGCAGGAGGGAGGAGGCTCCATCAGGCAGTGCTGACTTCAGCAGCAGCCTGTGACATTTCTGTGCCATCCTGACAGTGTTTTGCCTTTCCTGCTGTGCATGGGTGGAGGGCATGGAGATGGATAATTAAACTTTGAACCAGTAAACAGAGTTGAGGGGCTGGGGCTTTGAAGAGCAGGAGATCAGAAGGACAATTTCCTGTGGGTTGCTTTGCCTGGGATGCAGCTTCATGTGGAGCTCAGCCCCTCCTGGCACCAGCAGCAGCCTGAGCAAATGTGGCACAGCAGCTTCATCCCCCTGGAGCTGCAGTCAAACTCATTAAGGGCTTTTCCTAAATTGAATGGGGTGATTTGTACTGCAGTGTTAGTCTGCTTCCTCTTCCAAAGCTCTTTGGTTTCTGTTCTAGCAACGATTCCAAAATGAAATTTGCCTTTATCACGTCTTTGCTAAACTCATACAGTGAGAAGAACCTCCACCCTTTCGATGTTTTATCTTCAGGCAAAATTGGGGGCAAATCAGACTAAAAATACTAGAATTTAGTCTTCCCTTTTGATGCTGATGTAACTGCTTTAACCCTACAAATGAAGCTGTGTGTGTGGAAGTTGCCTGGCAGTCCCTCAGCAGGGAGCACCATGGTCTCTGTCAATGGAGACTCTGCCATTCAAGCCTCATCACCTCTAGAATTTCTCTAATTCTGTCCTGCTAGCCCAGAGGTGGATTTCAGACTGAAATACACTCTCAAACATGCACATAATTGCAGGCTGTGCACATAATTGTATCTACAGACACACGTGTGCACAGGCTTTATAACAACTCCTAACTGAGAATGTCAGTATGGAAGCTCAGTCTGCCCTGTGCAAATGGACTTGAAATTCTTTTTGGATACAAGTGGAAAATGCTTGTTTACTATTGCCAGCTTTGACCTTATATATGTTATTCACTGTTAGGAAGCTCTTCCTCCAAACAAGAAATGGATTTGCCATAAAACTTTTTACCTACCATAGAAATATTCTGTAGGAAAAAAAAAGTCTTTATAGATTAATATGTGTTTCTTGCTGACTTTGTAAAAGAATTTGAGGGTACATAGTAAACTTTTATTAAGAATTTACAGTTTCCTGGCTTACATTTATTGTGCATTGATAAGAATAATCTCATTGTTTTAACATGGCTCTATTGGCTTGTATTTTCTTCTCTGCCTCCCATTGGTGGCTTTTTAATGAGTCAAAAAGAAAAAAATGTCCCTGGGGAGAACTTGAGAGCAGAAGGTAAAGTTCAGAACCAGAAAATTGTTTTCTTGTATGGGACAGCACCTGGCTGACCCTTTGTTGTTTGAAAGTGGCCTGGAATTCTTTGTGGCTGGAGTGTAAAACCTTTGCCTGCCGTTGCCCTCTGGCATTCAGCAAGTCAGCACGGGGCTGGGGATTGTTTGTGTCAGAAAAGGAGCCAGGGCTGGGGCTGCAAATGCCCTCAGCATCATCCCTGTGAGAAGGGGCATGGGCTGCGTCCAGCAGGTGCCAGGGACACGAGCAGGGTGAGCACTGAGTGCTGTGAAATGTTTTGTGCCACCTTGAGCCAACAGAAAATACCCATTTTCACTGCCTGGCTGAGATATCTGTCTGGTATCTGGGTTGGAGTGAGGGAATTTCATAGCACAATGAGTGAGGGCTTATTTTTTTGTTTTCTTTTTAACTTCAAGGCAAAGTGTGACCTTCTACTGCCTTTTTAACCTCTGTGCACTTTTTCAGCTCAAAGGCAATTCAGTGGCAAACAGTCATTAACCTGAAGGGAAACACATCTTTGGGTTTTATTGTGTCTCAGTATATGGGTCAAATTAATAACACTGCAGAGGTATCCTCTGTGGCATTTGGATAGATTAGTAGAACAAAATCAGCATACTTAATTTAAAATTAATATTTTCAAAGATCTAAGTAAGAAAACACCTTTATTAGAGCAGCAGTGTTTTGAAAGCATAAACTTTTTTGTGGTTTTTAATACAATTTTACTCTTTTGAGATAATGACGGACATCAGATGAAGGTTTGGGGTTATTTAGGTTTTTGTTTGGTTAGTACATTATTTCTGATACAATTCCTTTGTAATGTTTCAGAGACAGCCTGCTAGTGCAATCTAACTTTTGTATTAATGAACAAAGGACAAAGATGCTGTTATTTACCAGGGATCACAAACCCCACAAAAGAGGTTAAAAATTTTTAACACACAAGATTTTCAAAGCCTATAACTAAGTCTTCAGAGGAACTAATATAACATCCTCAGCCCTGCTTTGGGCATAAGAGGATTGTCTTAGAAGGAAAAAAAATAAATCAGAACATAGAGATTAAGTGAAGCAGCGTCTGAGTTTTTAAAAGATCAGCTGTTTAACAGGTTGAAATCAGGCACAGGGTTTGTAGGACACCGAACTGGGGCCTCCATCTGAGGGTGTGCTCAATGTTCCTCATCTGCTCTGGGGCTTTGCTCTTTAAATCACTTTGGCATCATCTCTGCTGCACAAATGGGGTCTGAAGGTAATAATGGACCGAGAGGTCTTTTAAATGACTAATGACCCTCCTAACAGAAAGAACAAGAGAAAAAATGGTGGTGGGAGGGCAGAAAGAAATCTAAATTCACTCAGTGGTTTTTACTACCTGAGAACTCTCTCCCAAGCTGTTTATAAAATATTAGGTTTGCATTACACAGCTGAAGGAATTCACAAAATGTTAAAGCTGTGACTAAACCCAGCCTGTTAGGGTTTTCCCCTTTGGTGCTCAGAGAAATGGGAGTTGAGGGAATTGACAACGAGGCATTGCAAGTTTTGGGCAGGACCATAGCTAAGAATCGATATTTGAAATGGGGCGGAAGGGAATTAAACCCAAACACAAACTCCAGCACCATTACCCCAGCAATGTAAGGAATGCATGGCTCTGGGAGAGCTCCTTCCCTTTTTACCCCCACCCCATCCTCAGGTCCTGCAGCTCTGCAAAGCTCTGCTCAGAAAAGCAGGGAGAGATGGTAGGAAAAAGCCAGAGCTGGAAACTCTGAAGAAGGGCCTTTGAAAGGGGATCATATTCGTTCTCTGGGCCACACAGCATTAGGAATTTCCATAAGGGTGAAGGAATTTACGATGTGCAGCCTATCCATAAGCAGCTCCTGCTGCCTGTAAAGCTCTGTGTGCTTTTCCTCCAGAAAGGGCTGGTGCCCCTGTGTCCCTGCTCGCCTGGGGCTGAGGTGATGCCCCTGGGTAATGCCATCCTGGCAGTCCCGTGCTGTGCCCTGTGGTGGTAACAAATTTGGAACCTTTCTGTTGTGTGTCACAGGTTAGCAAGGGTGGTGTTGTCACTCCCGTTGCCAATGCTTCACCATGACACAAGCCTTCCTCTGAAGCTGAGCATAGCAAATATTATCCAGATTTACTGTTAAAAGCATTTTAAAAATTTTTATTTTGATTCATGGTCCCTTTTGATATTCAAGGAGCGTGTTTAGTAACTTCATTGAGACGTCTAAGTATTTGTAGTAAACATAACAAGTTATTCTTTCCTGCAGCGGTGTTTCCAAGAATGAAAGACAGAAAATATTTGAGGTGAATGTCTTTCAGTTTACAGAAGTGAAGAACAGCAGCCCAGGTTTCCTCTCTATAGTGTGGCCCTCTGCTCTTTTCAAACTACTCTCTTTGGCAATCCCTCAGGAGAGCAGAGTACTTGGACTTAAATGTCATAAAGGTCACACGAAAATTCACTGGCATAACCAGTAATATACCTTGGAATCTTATTTCTAGAGCTCCCTTTAACTTTGAGACCAAGGCATTTTCCTCCTGTCACTACTCATTCCTGGCTTAGTGGATCTTTTTCTTCAGCAGTTGTGTCAGTGACCTCCTGCCATTCCACAAATGCCACATAGCTTGTTCTTGTTCTTAAACCTTTGCTCTTCCTCAGCTCTAATAAAATATTTTCACTTTATGACAGGGGTGTTGGGAAGGATTTAGATGGTCCTTCCGGGATTTTTGTTGTGTCCAGCTCCAGATTCATGTCTTGCTGTGCCATGTTTACCTGCAGAAGCCTCAGTGCTTTCCCCAGAAGGCTCCAGTGGAACCAGAACATTCCAAGACACAAGTGATCGTGGTTTCTGCTGGCTGGTCCCAGCTCTCCCCTCCACCTGATAGAATAAAACCCCACAAACAAGGTGCCCTTGTCAGGCACCTGTGGGGACAGCAGAGAAATAATCTTTCATTTGCACATGTTGGAGGTGCTTTGGAGCCGTGGCTTTGGTTTGGTGGAACTGGAAAAAGGAGAGATTTCAGTCCCAGATTGGAGCTGCTCACCTTTAGATTAACCAGAGCAAAGCATTGGCCCTTTCAACACATGGTGGAACGTGGAGAGGTCCAAAAGAAAAGCACCAATTTTTCAACTCAGAATACAAAGGTCAGGATATTTTTAAGTTCATACCATTCAGTTTCTGAAATGCTTTGTAGTGAGCTGTAACCCTGTGGTTTCAGAACAGAGCAGTTATTCAGGTTTAGTAACATGAAAAGAGTTTCATGAGGTTGAGTATAAAGAAGTGTTTCCAAGTTATACTAGGAAGGCATATATGATTACTTTTGAGACTGTTCTCAAAAAAATTCACTTGAAATACCCGATTGACAGATGTAATTTTTCAATTTTTTCCCCTTTGTTTTGTTTTGTTTTTTCTTTTCCCTGCATAGCACCGTTCTGCAGTAAAAGTGCAGTCAGTTGCTTCAGCGATTAAATATCTGGAAAAGCTCTGGAATGGCTTTGTATTAGGAAAAATAAGGCATGGATGGGTAAGTTCCTGGCTGTGGACAGGGCTTTTTGGGATTGCTCCTATGGACAGCTTCATTAGCTTTATTGGTGACAGGAGCTAGACTGCAGCACAGACCAATCTGAGCGATGTTGCAGAGGATTTAAGCTGCTGACAGAATTGAGTTGATGTATAGGACTGGGGTGCTGGTTGGTCAGAATGGGAAAAGCTTTGCTATGTTGAAAAGCATTTTATAAATTAGAAGTATGATAGCTGTAGTAGGTGGCTGTGTGATCAAATGAGCTTTATGTCAGAATGAGATCAGTATTTTCAAAATGTAGCTTTTAATTCTACAGTCTTATCCTATTTTAAGATTAATTAAGAACACAGTAATTTTGAGTTTCCTCATTCTTTAAGAAATTTTTCAGTGGAAGCAGTGAGTGATATCCTGCTGCGTTTCCTTTTGGTGCATAGGAGTGCTGAGAAATTCTAGGACATGGAAAATGGAAAATACAAGTCTATTTCAGCTTTTGGAATTTAATTATATAAGAGGAATTTAAAACACTGGCTTGGAATTATCAGACTGTCTGATTTGAATCAAAGTAGTCTTATGTGCTGCTGCAAATATGCTGGAAAGAAAAGGGAGATAAATCTCAGTTAAGAAAAAAATCTGATACCTGATCCTGCCTTTAAATGTGTTTAAGTGATATATTCATCTTGAACATGGTCTTGCTTCTGATAGTTTTTGCCCTGTGGTTTATTTTGCAATTGCTAAAGCTATTCCAGATGCCAGAAGTGTCAAACAGACAAAGCAGTGATTCCAGTCGACTTAAATTCAGGTTATTGATTTAAGGGGTCAGTAGCAGCATAAAAATACATTATACATTTAATGTGTGAACTGACATATAAAGTCTTTGAGTGGCATTGTTTTGGTGACAGGCAAATGTTTAGTATGGTTTGAATTCAAAATCCATCAGTTTTTGAGGTAAGGTAGGTAGAAGTGTCTGTAAATATTACTTGAAAATGAAAAATCAGAAAGGAGGATTGTCAGATTTTGTTACAGGGCTTTGGAACCGAAGAGAGATTCTGGATTTATGGTTCAGGAGAAAGTCAAATATGAGTTATTCAGATGATTGGTGGGAAACTGGGCCATGACTGTAGTGCAAGCACACTTCTGTGGAAAGGCTTTTGTGGAAAAGGTTTGCACCATCACATGTATTTCTTTTCTTTCTAGGTATGTTTAGCCACAGATTTTCTTTCACTTGCCTGTGCTCTAGGATCTTTTGTCCCATTTTTCTACTGAAGGATGTGAGGCTGTTAGCATTGCTACCCTCTGTAATGTTGAGTTATGGCCTTTGGGGCATAAAAATAAAGTAGAAAATTACAACAGTATTTATTTAGAAGAATTATCTACTGCTGATCATTGTTACCTCCTGAGAATCCATAGTGTGTGAGCACCATTCATTCTGTGTGAGTGGCCTGGAACTTGAAAGCTGCTCCATGTAGGTTTTCCCCCTGAGGATTTATTGAAATGAGATGAGGAGTAGGCATTGAAATCAGGGCCTCTGGGTAAGGGATCAGCTGGCATTGGCACTGCAAAGTGCAGTTTAAACTGGGAGTAACTCTAGTTGTCTGTAAAGCTTTTGGAAATCTCCTTTTCTAAGTGATGGCAGTATTTTAACATCACCATTACTGAGAACTTGGCCTTTCCATTGCATCCCCCACCTCCCTGCCCCCAAAACCTGTTAGAATTAAACAAATGGCTTTAGCTTTAAAATATAAACCCGTAAAAGTAGGAGTAGAATGCTCAGAGACCCCCCACCACCACACACACACTTTTAATTAAGTGACTTTGTTGTTTCCAGATGAGAGGAAAGATGACTCATTTGGTGACTTAATCCCTATTTTCAAATTCAAGAAAGTAAAAACTACATTCTAAGTTACTTCAAATTGCACTTTAGCACCTGCATCATAATTGGATGTACTGGGTCTGTTCTCAAAAATTTTTCAATCAGATTTCTTTTTTGTCCAAGGCTTAATTTCTAGAGTCTGAACCTAAACTTTTCGGTTTAATGAAGTTTTAATCTTATAAAAGCAGTTTTTTATCATGGAAAATGACAGGTTTCTGCCGGGAAATTGTACTTCTACCTTCCATTATCAATGTAAGAGGTATTAGTTTAGTGATGAGTCTTAAAATACAAAGAATGAAGCCACTTTAATCAATCCAAGGCTCTGCACTGGGATTCAGAAAACTTTGTTTACAGATTTGCTGGTGTTTAATTCTGTGGTTTTGGATAAAATTCTGATACTAATAATTTTTCCTGTGCCATTATTTACTTTACTTCCATTGGTAGCTCAGTGTAGAGCATCTCTTTGGCTTACACCAAATTTACCTGGTGTAGAGAAAATGGTGACCACTGGCAACAAATACCAAACCTGAAATGCTTCAAGTGGCTGCAAAGCTGCTGGAATTTCTACTGTAATATAGGGATTTACCTGGAGGCAAGGATTGGCTTCTGGGAAAAGCAGAGAATTGACTATACACTTCTGTACAGAGTTTTAAAATAAAAACTTGATGGATTTGTTGCATCAAGGTACAGTAAGTGCCATATTCTTCTTTTATTAGAAACTAAGGAGAAGCTTAAAAAAGCTCCCCAAGTTTTGCTTTACACCCTTTAATCTTTGTCTTTAATTAACCTTGGAGGGTGGTTAAACACCTCTGGGTAGTTTTTTTCAGTCACCTTCTGCTTATTTATCAAGTGCAGTGGGATGGTGAAATATTAGCAATCCCCATTAGATGTCAGGACTTGGTCAGATGCAGGAAGATGTGTCTGTTAAACTCAGTTTAAAGGAGAGACATGTAGAGTGTTTATAGCACCCTGAAATTGAATTTTTGCATTGCTGATGGTGCACTGAACTTGCTTTTCGTGCAATACACGTTCTAAATAAAATCTCTCAGTAAGTGTGTGTTTTTGTATGTGTAGCACAGTTTTATTCTTTGACTCCTTGGCCATGCTGCAGCTAAAGGAACAGGGGGAACATTTTAAAAAATGATGAATATTTCCTGAGTAAAAATGAGATGTTGTTGGGAGTGTAGAGGAAGACAGACTAAATCTCTTCTGTTTCCAGCATGCTGTCAGCTGGGCTGCGTCATAAATTCTTCAGTCAACAGCAGCTCTCCAAATGCTGGGAACAGAAATGTTAGTCTTGTACAGAGCAAGGAGCTGAGGCTTGCAAGTGAACTGAAAGGACTATGATTCATTAAAATCCGAGAAAAGTAGAGGTCCACAGGTGAGAACAATATATTCTTGTCATGTGCCCTTTCAGCACAGCACAGTCATTCATCATTCTGCTCCTGGCTGTAACCAATGTGTGAGGAGCTGTGTTTCCCTTCTAGGCATCTTTTCCTTTTTTTCTTCTTCTTTCCCCCACCCCCATCCAGAAAAAATGGCGGTGGAATTTTGCTCAGATATTTGCTCCTGCTTCCCTTGTTGAATCTTCCATAAATCTTTATCTCTTGGGTCAATTACAAGTCATTACTAAAACAATTCATTATAGGCTTCAGCAAACTTACTATGGTTAAATTATGAACAAATGGAGGTTGTTTTCTTTCCTGAAGTTTTCCTTGAGGCTGGCAGAATGGCGTGAGGGGGGAAGAGCAGCCCTGCAGGAGCAGGGACAGGGCTGGCTCCTGTCTGACTGACCCAATGGTTTGGGCTTTGTCTTTATAATAATTATACCCCTCCTATTTTTCATCTGTCCACACATAAAATAGAACAAATTTTCTTCCTGTCTCTTGTTGAAGTAATAAGTTCTCTTAAAGCAAAATTTATTGTGGATTTACAGGCACAGGGGAGTGGTGCTTCCCAGCCTTGCTGGCAGAAATGTTCCAAGCACACAGTTCACTACTTTGTGTGACCTAATAGGGAGAAAAACCATTATTCTTCTTAAAGACTGTTGTTTAATTAGCTTTGTAATGGATTTCCTTTGACTTCCTCTGCATGAGGACTACTCCATTAGTTCATTACTATGATTTAAATGCAGCTAATTACAATCATAGCTAAATAATTGTATTCAGGTATTTCAGCATGTTTTGATTCTCATGTTAGTAGTTTCCATGCAATACATCTCACTTGTGTCTCATTTATAGCTTTTTTACAAATGAAGTGATGGTAACATAAATGTCTTTGTTTCTATAAAACAAAAAGGAAAATCAATAATGTAATCTATAAAGAATGTGAGTGCACCAGCATTGAAAATGATATAATGAGTGTCCACTTCAGAATGAGAATACAATATTCTTCAATAGCAGTTGGTGTCTTCAGATTTGCTGGAATGGAAACCCACAAACAAAACTGCCTGGTGGAATTTCAGTGCCAAAGCCTGTAGGATACAGACTGACAAATCAGGCAGAGGTTAAATGACTTATATTTCTCATAGTGGACTAAAGATAAATCAAAAGTATTTCAAAAGTGGAACAGGTAATATTTTTTTCTTAGTGTGATGGTTACTAAGAGCTAGTAATGGATTAACTGTTGTGCAGCAAACAGAGTTACTAAGCAGAGACTCCTTTCCTACCCAGTGGAAAAGACAAGTTTGAGGTTGCAAGGAAGGTATTTGTTGGTGTGGGGAGTAAACTCAGGCTTCAGAGATGAGTTGTGAGAGGAGGAAAAGGGGGTGATCTCAGTCATGGGGGAGCTGTTCCCAGAGCTTCCCTGCCCCTCTGTTCCTGCTCTTTTTCTGTACGTGGAAATGCAGCTTTGCTCCCTGGGGCTTGGGACTGGGCTCTGAATACATTGGTGCTGAGCTTGTGGAGCCTGCAGATTTTCTGGGAGCACTTTCCTGCTGACATTTTGTAGTCTCAGGATCTGGTTGGGTGGGGATTTGATGCTTGTTATGTCTATTCCAGCTTCCCTGATGTGCCTCAGGGTAGTGAGGTGGACGTGGTGTGCTGGTCATGAGCATATTGAGGATATGAGGCTACTGAGTGCTGGGCTTGATGCATTTTAAGTGTGCAGTTCTTTATGACTGTAGATGTGACAGTCTATTCAGAATAGACTCAAGTCTATTTTGTGTTCTCTATTTTGGTATGGGAGGTTTTCCAGCATCAGCACATAATGAAAACTCAGAAGGCTTAACTTGGAAAAACTCAAAGCTTTGCAAACTGTAATGTGGCTGAGTCTGTATTAAAACTGTGATATTAAATACACATTTATAGCACAAACATTTGTACTATTAATTTACTTTGTGTCTTTGTGCTCTTGGAAGGCTTTCTATGCATGAGTGCAATAATGCTGTGGAATGGGGTAAGGAAGGTTCCTAAATCTAAACCAAGCCACTTTTAGGTTGCAAATGTGTCTGCAGGTCATTTTCCATTTATGCAGGAAAAAACGCTGTAACTGCGATGTGGTGTGGATCCTTTCACTGTACTGGAAATGCTTTTGTACAAATTGTGCAGATGACAGAGTGGGAGCAAAGGTTTATAAAGTGACTTGTCTCCTGAGCTGCCAGAACTGCGCTGCACCTGCAGCCCCTTGCCCCTGCTGTCACCCCAAACTACCCTGGAATGCTTTGGTGCTCCAGTGGGAGTGTTGGACCTTCACCCTGCTCACCCCTGCCTTCTAAGTTGTGATTTACAGGGTTTACTTTGTTCAGAAAGTCTCAGTAAAACACAGAAAGAACAGCACAGGGAGTTGTGTTTTTGAGAAATACACTGCTTATTCTCATGGGCTGCACATTCTCCTTGAGTTCAGGTATTGACTGGGATGATTTCAGGCAAGGGAGGAGGGATTTAACTTCCCTGCTTGACCACCTTTCTGACAAACTTTTAGCAGAGGATGCTTGGGATTTTCCCCCCAAACCATGCTCCAACCAAGCTGGTAAATAAGAAAAAACCCCAAATGCTTCAAGGAAAAGGAATTCAGGTATTCCACTGCAAGTGCCCTGGATAGTGGAAGGGCTGTTCTGACTGGAGAGCAAACAATGGGGCTGTGGCTGGTGCTAGAACTTAAACTTCCATGGCCATTTGAGCAAAATCTCTGTGAGTAGAAGCAGAGTGGTGTGTGGTGTGTGCCTGTGAGTTCCACTGGCACAGAGAGGGAAGGCAAGCTCCTGCCTCTGCATGTCAGACACACGCTGCAGTTCATTTGCCCTGTGGTTTATACAGGGCTATTTTCAAAACACCAAATTGTAATGTTATAGAACACACCACATGTTTTTGTGTTGCAGTTGGAGTACAGACGTGCCCAACTTTCGTTTTTAGTGTACCCATCTTCCTATGGCTGATGCTGTAATGTGCCTCCATTTTGTGAAAAACTCCTTTGCCCCTTGTTGTAGCAACATGAAAGACAATGCCAGCTGTTCAATATTTTTTTTTAAATGCTTATTTTTTATGCAACTTGGATACCATTATGTTCAAGTTACCAATTTAAGAGAGCTGACTTTTGGAGTAAAACTTAGTTTTACTGTTTCTTTTCTGTGTAGCTTATTAAAACACTGTCTATATTTTCATATACTTAAATCTTTGTACACATTTTCTGATTTTACAGAACAAATTAAAGCATGTTTTCTTATTACTGTACATCATTTTTATAGTTCTTTTTCTCACTCTATAATCCCAGTGGGATTTTTTTCCTATGCCCTTCAGTGGTTTATGTAATAAGCCCTAAATGAATGAACACATTGGCCTTTGGTCGTAGATAATAATTAAGGAGATGCCTCAGATAATTAAGAAGGTGCCTCAGAATATTTCTAGAGCTGAATCTCAAGGAAATGTCTTAATTTTAGCATGCAGTTTGCTATTTTTTGATGAGCTATATGGCCCTGTTCTACTTCCAACACTTAAAGAATGTGGTCTGCTAAGAACAGATGGTGTCATTTAAGTTTTATACTGATTCTACTTAAACTTTTAAATGAAGTCCTTATGCTTTTAAATGTTTAGTTAAGACTTACTGATTGTTAGCAAATTGAGAAAAGTTGGTCACAACTGATTTACCTGTTTAGAGACTGAAAGAAGTAATTGTCTCAATTTTGAAAACTCTGTAGTCATTAACATCATTAGTAGATTCCTGTCATCTTCCAAAGGAAACAGTGAAGCTGGTTCATAAGCTGGGAATCATAGGTGGACTTGGGCTTTTCCAAAAGCCAGGAAGTGGTAAAACACACATGTGGTTTGCTTTAGTTGGGAAATTAACTTGGATTCTCCACCAGTGAGGCTGATACAAATGAGAAATCACTAATGTATGTGCTTTGCTGTGACACTGTCAAAACAGATTATTTGAAAGCACTGAAGTGATGTGTTTTTGTCAGCTGTTTGCCTCCCTTTATGCAGCTACAGAAGCTGTTGTTTGTATAAACTGCCTTTCACATATTTCTCAGTTTTCAAAGTTACTAAAGAATATTTAGTAAGAATCATCATCTACAGTCACTATTTGCTTGATAACTGCATTAATTCAGCTAAACTTTCATTTGGAGAGCTATGAACATTCTTTAAAAAAACCCAAAAAAACCAAAAAAACATCCCCAAACCAAAACCCACCAGACCAAACTCTGAGAAATCCTGAAAATGGAATGCCAGGTGAGAATTTGTCATGCAAGAGATGAGCGAATAATCTCAGTCTAACACTCTGTGGTACATGTATTCCCAAATGCATGGCAGTGTGCCTCTGATTGCTTTCTCTGAGACCTTCTGACAACAGACCTTGTGATGGAAGGACAAAAAGGCTGCATGCCAACTGTTGGTCCTGCCCTTCTAATACAATTTCCCCCCTCAAAATTCAGCCATCCTGATTAAGATATTTCAAGGTCTGTTTTCCACGCCAGGCTGGGCAGAGGCAGTGCTTTGTGTGTGTGTGTGTGTATTCCCTGCTGTGAAAAGTCAGCCAGTGCAGAGGACTGGGCCAAACCCAGTGTCTGTGCAGTGGAAGGGATTATGGAGTGTTCACATGATAATCTGCTGTCAGAGCTGCTCCAATCTCTGGCAGGGGAAAAGGACAGTATATCTAACTGCTGCAAATAATTTCCAAAGGGATCAGGTACTCAACTGTTCCCATGATCATGAATTTGTATTTCAGCTTCTTTCCTAACTCCTAGAACTGCAGAGGAATTTTGGGGGTAGCCTAAAAACTTCCTTGGTCCATGAAACACACTCTGTGTGCCCCTGAGTGAGAGGCTGCTTTCTGGCTGCAGGAATGTGTCTGCACTGGTTTTTGACAATACAGCTGAACACTGTTAAGTGCTGCTCTCAGGGATTTTCTCCACAGTTTGTGGTGTTTGGTATTAACAAAGACTCTGTAACTAAGAGAATTTGCACCAATAGTCATAAGTGTAGAGTTCATTTCAGTAAAGGGGTAGAAAAAGTAATTTGGGGTGACAGAATATGAACCATTGCATTGCCATGGGCATTGTGTGGTTTTGCCAATTAATTAAATGGTCTTTGGTGACAGGAGTGTGCTGAGTACCCAACAGGCTGGTGTGGTTCCTTGTGGATTAGCCTTGGCTCAGCCTGTGAGAGGGGAGCTGCTGCTAATGAAGTGATTCCACTTAAGGAGGTGCAGATGTGCCATGGAGTGTCTGTGAAGCAGCATGTTCTGTGTTTGTTTGTGTAAATAGAATATGGGCTCCTTTTGAAGCAGCAGAATAAACTTAATCAGCTTCAGGAAACTAACGAACTTGACACTACCAAAGGGGCAGAAATATTGATTCAATCACTAATAAGAAAAACTTAATAATGAAATGTAGCCTTCTATTAATGTGTAAATTAAAAGCAGATGCTGAAGAAGAATGAATGCATGGATTAATATTGGGTTTTGTTGTCAGAATTTATGTTGATGGGAAATGGAGGAAATGTACCCTTACAGAAATATTTTGTAGTGGTTGTTAACACCTTATACTCTTTCTAGGACTTGACTGTTTCATGCACTGTAGTATAAATGTATAAGCTGTTAACAGCAGGATGAACATTCACCAAGTTGAACAAGCACCTGCTCCCATAACTGAATCATTGTTTGAATTCCCTCTGCATTTCACAGGTTTAAACCCTGACAAGGATTCAGATTTACAGGGCAAGGCATCACATAGAACTTGTAGTGCCCTGCCCCAACCAGTTCTTGCAGGCTTTGTGTATCCAGGGTGGCTGCGAGGGGATTGTGCTGTGGAAGGCTGAGGTGCTGTGAAAAAGGGCTGGGCATCAAATGAAGCGGAAAGGAACCGTTCCCTAAAGTTATCAATAATGAAAGACTTCAGTAGCATGAGAAATTCCACCCCTGGCTTGCCCCAGGAAAGTGATTGTAGGAACAAGAAAACTGTTTGAAGAGCTCCAGGTAGGAGTAACGCTGAGCCCCCTCAAAGTTTCATTGTCTCCTCATCCTTGCAGTTGACGCTGGTGATCTCTCCAAAATCAAGTGCTTGTTACTCCTAATATACTGTGTGAGTGTAAGTAGTTTTACCTTTGAAGAAAGAGAAATATATGAAGTAGTTGAATAGAAATGTAGGCCCATTTCAAAATAAAACCAAAACCAAAACAAACCACAAAAACCAAAATAGCCCCTACCTCTCCAACAAAAAAAAACCCAGCACTTGTTTGATTTAGAATGTTTTAGTTTGATATAAAAGTTATTTAAAGCCTCGAAGCACTGAATTTCACAAGCTGCTTTGTCCATGGGCTGTGCCAGTGGTTCAGTTTTTTTTCCAGTGCACAGCCACCTCTGCAGTGGGTGCCACTCTTAGAAGATCTGGCATGTGCATGAATTCAGCTGTTGAGTGTTAACTCTCTTTAGCTGGACAAATTAGCTAGTCATTTGAGAGTATGTATTCTATATCTGTATATATTCTGTGTTTGCCAGACAGATTTCTATGCTTTAGGAGTCACAAGTGGTAAAGCAGCTCTTGGTGCTGCTTTTATGACACTTACCTTTGTCTAGGTTAGACATTTTCCCCTGCTATGGTTTCACAGCGTTGTTGTTTTGTGACCAGCTCAGCCTGCCCTGGCTTGCTTTTTAACATGTTAAATTGGTGGGAGAAGAGTACAAAAATGAAAGTAGACCGTGAGTAAAAGCTGGTATTTAGTTCCACATTGTCATGAAGAACCAGGTAGAAACATGAAGGGATGATGCTGCTGCAGTTGAGCTGTAGCTAATAAAATTGTAGGCTCCTGCAGGAATTCTGTGACTACTAGACTCACAGGGAAAAATATTTTGGTTTTTTACCTTTCTTTCAGGTCTTTGCATCTAGGAAAGGAGGTAGCATCTGCTTTTAACTAGATGATGTGTGTCAGTTACCTGATAGAACCATTCTTCTCTTTTAGTTCCTCCTTTAAGCACAAAGTGTAATTATTGTGGTTTGGGCCAGGCAGCTTCTACATGACATTCCTGTCCTGGCTCTGAGGGATATTTTGATGCTAGCATTGGAGTTAAACACCTTTCAGCAGTATTCCTAAGATGCTCTAGATAAAGTTGTGCTATCAATCCATCTTTCATAGAGTAAATGTGCATGTTAAAGGGGACACAACCCCTGTGCATGTTATTTCGGGCTGACTGGAGAATATTTAGAGATAACAAAACTCGATCTCATTGTCATAGGGCAAGCATTTGTCTGATTTACTAATCCACAGGACATAAAACAGTGTCTAAGCTAGGATTTTTCAGACCAAAAGCATGTAGGAACTGGATTTGCCACATGCACATGATTCTCTTTAGCCTGACAGTTCTCCAGTCTGCATTTCCAGGCTGTTGGCTTCTCTCCCTCATTCCAGGTATTGACGGACACCCCCCAGCCCTGGCAGTGGCTGTAGGAACATCTCTGGATGTGGTGTGGGGTGGCTGAGTGGATCCTTTCCCCAGTGTCCCTGTGGGATCTGAGGGCTGGCTGGCTGTGCTGAAGCCCTGCAGTGCATGGAAAAGGCAGCCTGGGAGTGCTGGGGGCGCAGAGAGCTGAGCAGACACACGCTGGCGTTATCCTGCAGAATGTTGCTGTTCCTCATTCCTTCCTGCTGGACTCCCTGTTAGAGCAACGTGTTTGGCTCTGAGGTACTTTATTCTTCTCTGAAGACTTTGTTTAATTCCTGTTACCCCCCTGTCAGAGTGGATTTCTCAATGTCTTTTTTCTCTTCAGGCCACTGTCCCTTGCAGTTGCCTTTCTGTAAATCTGGGTTTGTAATGCTCACAGTGGAGCAGGGGGTGTAGGAAGCCTGATCCTGGTGGAGTGTGGCCGAGCCTGTGGTAGCCTGGGCTGACGCTTAATATTGTTTCCGTTTAGTTTCAGTCAGGATAGGATGAGGCAAAAATAATTCAGAGAAACTTTGTAATCCCCAAAGAAGAGCGAAGGATGGGATTTAATGAATAGGCAACAGACAAGCCCTGAAATCCCCACAATACTTAACTGTTGATTGATTAACTTTGTTTCTAAAACATATAGCCAACACACTAATGCTGAGATAAATGTTTAAAAAACCAGTTTTGGACATGTGATCTTTATAATGCTAATTCACTGTAATCTGTCAGAATGTAAATTGTATACACTTAAATCCCAGATAATCCTGTAATTTGCAGCTCTTCATATTTCAGATGATTTGTTATATATTTCAGAAGCAATACAAAAATCATATTTGGGTTTAGTTGTATTGCTTTTATTAAGATAATATTTAGAGACTCCAATGAAGAATGGAGTACCACATGTGTTCAATAAAAATATGGTTTGTGTTTAAAGGAAGTAAATTGGGAAAAGACCCCAAAGTTCTCAAGTAAGCCCTGAGTCAACTGCTCTGAAGAGAAGGTTCTTGTTCCTTTCAGCTTCATACTTGATCTGATGTTTATCTTATGGATGAACAGTCATGATGTTACCTTTTCCAACTTGCTCAGTTTGAATTAAATGTAATCTTCTGTAACGTGGGACCCCAAAGCAGCAGCACTGAGTGTTTAACAGCAGCAGCAGCCCTTGGGCTGGGTTGCATTTGCAGTTTGCTCACATGGTGCTGGGACCAGTCCTCTCTAATGTTATTCCAGGAAATACCACGTTCAGGTATGCTAGGAGAGTCTGCCCTCGGTCATGATTACAGCCTTTTGTGGATGTGAAATGGCTTAGAATAACTTTGCCAATTTTTAACTAAATGTTTAAATATTTTACTTTACATTACTTAATTTACTTTAGTTCGTGACTGCTCATACTGTGTGGATTCACTTAATAGGAAACCTGTCTCGTCTAATCAGGTGCTTTTCAAGCTTTTTTTTTTCCTTTTTGAGTTTAGGAATTCCTCAGTTAACTGCTTTTGTGTGATTGCTGATGTCAGTAACAGGCTCAGTTCATCCAGAATGAAACATCAATGCAATTACAGGCCAGAGGTGCAAATGCCCATTGCCTTGGGAGAAACAGGTTTCATCCATCAATTACAGAGGCATTTAACCATTCCCAAGGTAATTTAAACGTTTTCAGCCAGTAAGGACAGCTAAATCTCACCTTTGCAGCCCGAAGGAGCCCTGGCTCTGCTTCCCTCAAATCTCCTGCCATCTCTCCAGGTGGTCGAGGCCATGGTGCTGACCCAGGCAGGCTCAGTCCCATGCCAAGATGTTTCTGAGCAGTTCCACTGTTTAGTTCGAAGCAGCTGCTCTTCACTGTGCAGAAAACATTCATACTTGAACCTGCAGTAATTGCAAAATGCCTTGTATTAATCCTTTCCAGTTAATGAAGCCAACCATAGAAACAGCTCTAAGATTTAGGTATAAAAGTCTAGGTATGATACAGCTGACTTTATAAAACAAGACACAGCTTTTGATTAAAATAGTTTGGGATGGTGGAATGAAAATCCTTACCATTTTCTATAAGTTGACAAGTTTTACTTCAGTTCAAATATTTTTTAGAAATTAATTGCAGTAGGTTTTTAATAGCTCAAGTAAAAAATAATAATAGAAAGGTATTTGATAACATAGAAATATTAAGTCTCATTCTTGGCTTTATCTCTGTGTACTTTTAAGAAAGTATTCCAAGTTGAGGACTAAAATGCCACAACATTCCCCTAGTCTTGATTTGGTTTAGTGGAGAAGTTCCTTGCTTCAGAATCTGGCTGGAATTCCATCACACCTCTAACTTGTTATTTCTGAAGATATTAAGTTTGACATTCAACTCTTCTGTACTACTGTGCTGTGTCAAGATTACTTCCTTGGTCTCTTCTCTATTTCTAGTTGCACTGGCATAGTTTGGAACTATTAATGTAAAACCATTGAAGAAAGATTCTCATATATTTCTTTGGTTGATGTGATGGTTGAATTGCTGCAGGTCTAACACTGGTGATTTAACTGAGACTTATGCAGATATTGTTGACTTTCCCAGTTTATATTTCATTGGATTGCCTTGTATTTGCAGTGGCTGCCCTTTGGAAGTGAGCAAGCATCACTCAGCATGCCAGAATTAATCAGGAAACAGCGTGGGATAGCCAGCAGGGCTGGGGTTGAGTGCACCAGGATGTAAATGGGAATTCAGTGGAGTCTGCAGCTGGCAGAGGCAAGCGTGGCCACCAGCAAGCAGAGGGGCTGCCAGATGTTTTCAAGTGAAGGCATTTGATTCTTACCAGCACAGAGAGCACCCTTTGCATCTAGGATCCCCCAGCTGCTGCAGGATTTCAGCAAGCTCACCATACAGCATCCACTGGGCAATTTCATGCTGGGCTTGATTGTCTGCTTCACTGTGCTTACCCCTGGGATAAAGGGAGGGTGCAGGGGACAGTGGAGTGAGTGGAGTGCTTCACATGTGGTCCTGTTACAGGGAAATGCCTGAAGATTTCAACTCAGTTGGGCAAACACAGCAAAATAAATTGGATGAGGAAAGGATAATTTTGCTGCTCTTTTCAAGCACAGTGCTAGAAGTATCAGCCCAGCTGCTGTACCTTGCCAGATCACTTCCATTAGTTGAAGAAAGCAGTTGTTAAATAAAAGAGTAGCATAAGTAGTGTGAATGTTGAGACTCTCCCATATGAATTTTGTCTGAAAGCAAAGTATTTGCTGAAGCCAATGCATCTTCATTTATACTTCATTTAACCAGTGAAAATATCATACCAGCTGTGCCAATACTTAACAGTAATTGTGAGAAGTGCCCAACTATCTGCTTTGTTTGCTGGGAGTTGAATACTGTAGTGAGGTGATGAAATCCAGTTAGCATTGTTATATCATACCCTGTGCATTCAGTGCTATTATATAGCCTGTGCAGGCAAGTCCCTTGGTTTGACATCTGAGTCTTTCCTTGGCAAGTGATGATTCTGTCTGTTGTTGAGATAGTTGATGTGGGAATGTGGATAAAATTAACTAAATGCCCAAAGAATCACAAAGCTGTAATGTCTGGTTTGCAATCAGATATGGCTGCTGTGTGGACAGATCCTTTTTTTGTCAGATATGCATTAACATATCTTTTGAAGATCATTGACTTCAAAATGCATCTGGTTGTGTGTGGTAATTTTAGTGTTTTTGTATACAAAGAAGCTGAAAGTCAAGAGATAGCTGGACTTTCACTGGATCATGCAGTGGATTATTCTGGCCAGAGTACTCAGCAGCTTGACATGAGGCCTGGGAACTTTTCTCTGAGGAAGATGTGGTGTAACTCCTGATGAGTGCTGGGGCTGTGTGAGCTCTACCACACTCCATGGACACGTTCTTACTCAAGATAGAACCAATTTCAGAAAACCACCTTAAATTAGGCAAATAGTATGCTTAAAGAAGAGCTTGACACCACAATGGCAGCAGACAAAAGCAGCAGCTTTGTATCAGGTGGTGATGAAAGATCACTTCCTAAGAAATGCCTTGATAACCCTAAATAGTCCAATATTTGGTTGGAATGCCTTCCACAGGCTTTGAGTTTATTTTGTAAGGCTGCTGGTCTGGTATGTGATTTAAGAGGAACAGATGACACCTGGGTGGGTAACTCCAGTGAGTTATGATTTCAGAATTCTCAAAGTGTGGTAAAACCATTCATCTTTCTTTGTAATTGGCTTCAAACAAGGTTTCCTTGCACTGTGCACGTGGCATTGAGCTTGGTAGCTGGAAAAAGCCCTGCATTAGCAAACTGAATGTCTCTCTCCCATCATATCTGAGTGGATGGAATGACACTTCCATCTACGACAGCAGGACTGCCCTGCTTGGTGAGGAGTTGGTGGTTTAGCACTGGCAGATGGTAGAAAATCAGGAGTGATTCTGAAGGGAAAATCATTGCTTGTTGGTCACTCAGGTCACTCTGTAACGTGTCTGGACTTACAGAAGGGATGGTCAGTTGGTAGTGATAGTAAAAAATAGGATGCCCTTATTTTCTTCCCTTTTGTTACACTTTTTAATGACTAAGAGAGGCCAAGGGAAAACCTCCCACCTCGATGTGCTTAACCAGTCAAAAGTCATTGGGTAGGTCCGAGGAGGAAAGAGCTGTGATCTTAATCTGTGCACTTAATTGGTTAGGCTGGGATAAGTTTAATGGGGAGAATGATAATATATAGATGGCTCCTGATTTCATAAATCTGTTAAATATTATTTGATGCTGTTGTAATAACTAGTAAAACAATCTGATCTTGTGTTGGAGATATTTTCTGTAGCTGAGAGTATGGAGGTGTTGCAATGAAACATCTGGTGTTCATTTCACTCCCTAAAGGAGTAAAGAAATAGAGGCCTTTGAACAAAGGTTAATTTGTTCCTTTTTGTGTAGTATTTGTGTGTTACTTGTCCTGCTGTTGTAGTGAAACTGAGTTCCCTGCTCCCTGTGTGAGGTGGTGCAGCAGGGACTGACCTTGGGGGCAGGGGTGTCACACCTGTGCCAGGTGAGGTGCTGAGGAAAGGGAGGAATGGTGTGATGGACAGGACTGGCTTTCTATGGGAATTTTTTGGTGGAATCCGTTCCAGAGGCTTTTGTGCATCCAGCATAACACAGAGATGTGTCTGCCCTGCAGACCAGGATCACAGGCTGGGCTGCAGAGGGACTGGGGAAGTCTGATGCTAAACTGCAGATACCAGAGAGGGAGGCTTAGGATGTGACTGTTCCAGTGGGTATCTTGAGTGATTTCTCATCTGAAGGGTAGGAAAGACCTTAAGATTTTATTCCTTTTTTATTTCTGACATATTACTACTTTTGAAACTGTGTGTTGAATTTTTGCCTTAGGTGTACAATAAAATTACAGCCAGGTGTAATTAAAATTATCTGTGTTAGGATTTTAAGACTTCAGCTTCTCTTTTTATTCTGTGTAACACTCAGATCAAGGATTTCCTATAAGCTTTTCTGGAAGTCTAATTTCTCATTTTACTACTTTGATCAGTTTAGCATTGATTTAATTTGTAATGACTGTTTCCTTTATTGCTAGATTGCAAGATAAGTGTTTCCAAATTAACTTTATTTGTGTGTTAAATTGGAATTTTAGAGATGCTTTGCATTCCTTTGCAGGAAGGTTTGTCACATGCCACTGTAAGTTGTTAACAGATAGCTTATTTTAAGAACTGATGGGCTTGTCCCTGCCCTGCCTGATTATCCCTGTGCCCCCTTAACTGCTGTGTATTGATTCCAATTAACGTGACTGACATCCACCACTGAGGGTGAAGTTAATCAACCAGAGGATCTCCTGTTGTGAATTCATTTCCTCCTCTGAGCTTGTCCTGTGCAGTTGAGCATTTAAAGAGAGTAATGCAGACACTGCACAGAAACGTCCAGTCTGGGCAACAAGTCTGAGCCTTGGAAACTAAAATAGCTTTTTAAAGCCTGTGCTGGCCAAATAAAGTTGATACACTTTTGAAAGGTCAAGCAAACCACCATTTCCTTCTATCTTGATTATTGATTGCTGGAAAAGGTCATCAAACTTGGTCAAATTTCAGCAAATATGTTTTTCAGCCTAGCAGTGACTGAGGTGAAACAATGGGAGGTTTTGTTAGTGGTGGTGGTGGTGGCATCAATTTTTGTATTTGTGCTTTGGACGGTGAAACATGAACAGTGTTTGTAACCTGGAAATTTTTAGGGTAGTGGAAAAGTAAAGGTTACTGAAGTAGAGACTTTCTTAAATTGTTAATATTTATGATGGATAAAATGTTTACATTTGTAGAGTGGAGTTGTAGGAAAGGACTGAACACCTGCCTGAGCACAAACCAGGCAGCAGCACATGTTGAGATTGTCTGCACCAGCCATCCCTTCTTCATCACTGCACCCGGCCCTACCTGGGGTAGGAGAATTACCAAGTGTGGGCTAAAATGCCTGTCTGGGTTGGCTTAAAGAGTTAAGATACAAGTAGAGAAGGAATGGGAGACCTGGAGTAATCATAATGAATTGATAGCTATCTGATTTTCCTGTGCCAATTTAGCAATTTGTAGCTGTTAGAATGTGAGCCACCATCTGGCTTCACAGATCTCTATCTCCTACTAAATTACGGTGGCTGGTCCAGTTCCTGCTGAAAGTTTTAACTGACAAGCAGCAAATAAAGAGAAAGCCCTGCTGAGCCCACAGATAAGGCTGATACTCCCCTCTGGAGGAAAAAATTGCTGGGTTTTAATTATTTCATAGTTAAACACTTAAAAAGCTCAGCTCTCTGTATAAACTAGAGCTCTGCACTGTTTGTTTTTCTAACTGCACAGCTCCAGTGTACTCATGTAGGAATGATGCTTGCTACTGTAGGATCTCATCAATCAGTGGAGATGCTGCTTTCAAGTGAGTTTCTTACTCTTTACTGAAGAGTTTTGGTAAGTCTTGACCATGAGGGAGGAAAATTTAGCAAGTACAAATGGCTCAGTTACCTTGGTGTGGTTTTATGCATTTTGATTATGGCTGGTATGGTTTTGTCTTCCCATCACATCAGTAATAGCAACAAGCACCGTGATTTTACTTGGATTGGTTTTATTTTTGACCAGACTTAGCCTGTGTAACAGGTATAAAGTCAACTATTAAGCAAATACATAAACTTTTGTATAAATATTATTAGGAGCATATTACACAACCAGCCACCCAGCTGGGTCTTGCTAACTAATTCATCTGCTCTGTCTCCTAGTATTTCCAAAAAGTATAATAAAAGATTTATTATATACAAGCCCATTTGTCTCCAGTTCCACACAAAATCTTTCAGAATGGTCACCTGTAATTCAAGGGGTGGTTAATTCAAAGTGAATTGTTTACTTGGATTAAGTGTGGTCGTGCATATATTTTAAGCTTTGTTGTTTCCACTTAAAAGCTGTATTGATCAAAGACATCATTTTTCTTGAAACAAGATTTATGCCTAACCCTGAATGATTGTTACATCAGCATTTGTGAATTAAACACTGTGATGGGAGATAAAAGGTTTTGCTTTTCTTGGAAATACAACTCAATCCCTGGATACCGAAAGCCAGTCCTGCAGAAAATATCCCTGGTTACCCTCAGCCACTGAGCAGTGAAGGTGTGGATCTTGAAGCATTCCAACACTTTGTATGTTTAACTGGAAATTTTTACAGTCCCCCTGTTTATTTTAGTTTCCAGCTTATGCTTTGGTATGTCACAACTGCCCTGTCTGTAGTAGCTTATCCAAGCAATGTATTCCTCAGTAGTGGCAAACTGAGGATGGGGAGTGAGCTTCTCTTTTCCCTTTCCCTGTTACTCTTGGAGCATGACTGCAGTTATTATGGCTAGCAAACCTTGATAACAGATGTTAAAATAAAGGCAGCCTGTATTGGAGGTTTCTAATTTAGAGTAGCTACAGGAGAACCAGGAGAAACAGACTGGTAGTATTTGGAGAAGGAGCTGATGCTTAGCACAAACTTAAGAGAAAATTTCATTACAAATGGGTAGATAGTAACACACTGCTGTGTGCAGATCTTTGTAATCTGAATTGAGGGTTTATATTGCAATGAAACCCATCTTTTGTGAAAGCTCTTGCAGTCTCCTGTCAGTGCTGCATTCCAGGCATTTCCCTTGTAGCTGATTATTAGGAAATTGAATCACCAAACTAAACGGGCTTGTGCACACATCTCCAAATTACTAAGGCTAATTTTACCAAGCTAGATCTGCCACTGTGAGTATAAGCCTGCTCTATTTTAAAAACAGACTATTGCACATTGTATTGTATTGGAAACTTCATCTTAAGAGTTACTGCCTGTGAGAGAGCACAGAGTGAAGGGCTTGTCATGACAAACACTTGTGATTCTGTTTCAGATATGCCAGTGTTCCCTATATGGAAGGAAAAAGAGATTTATTTTTTATGATTGCTGCTATTATTTTGGACAACTGATTGTTTTTCTTCTCTGCTTGTTTTTGGCTTGCTATGGGCAGATGTAATGAATGATCTAACATTGGAGCAGTAGGAAATGACCTTCTGTTCACCGGCTTAGATACTACAAGCACAACCTCCTGAACTGACAGGAGTATTTTCTATTTTGATGAATGGATTCAGATTTTATCTGGTTTCCCATGGTTACTGGGAAGCAATATCACAGTTAGCAAAGCACCAAGGGGGGTCCTCTGCTATTTATAAGTCCAAAAACCTCATCATAAAGATTCCTATCAGGGTATTTCACAAATAGTCTCTCAAAATTCCATCTTCTAAGCAGAGGCAAATACAGGTGGTGGGATGTTAAAGGAACTGGGCATCCAGCTGATGGGCAATCCATCGAGTGCCTTAGCAGCAAGATGTGCTTTCAAATGGACAGAGAATACTAGAGAGACATAAATCCTATTGAATGATGTCTTTTAAAGCTGAGTCAGAAAACATGGTAGATACAGTGAGGCAGTATGGTCTTATAAATTCAAGTTGCATTTCCTGGTCATGTAGATAACTTATAAACAGCATCCATAGGCCAAATGTCTTCATCAATCTTACATGGTGCTGTCAGAGGAGAGGAAGAGGGAATCATCCTTCCTTGTGTGCCTTCTTTATTTTTTCCTCCAACTGGGTATTATTGTTTAAATCTGGCTCCTTTTAAATTTTATTTTCTTTTATATTTGACCTGTTGTCCAGAGAACATGAGAAGTGGAGAGGCTGGAGAGGGAGAGGAGTGTGGCACTGGGAAGCAAATATCTTGCACCTTCTGATTCCTTGGTTTTTCTAGGTGCTTTCTGAGAACTGGGGTAGGAATCTGCTTCAGTCTTTAATTATTCTCATTCCTACACGAGCACCTGTGGCAAATGCAGCACAGGCTTCCTTCCTTGTGGGGGAGGAGTGGTTGCTGCAAGGGCAGGAGTGATTTCTGCCTTCCAGCCCTACCTCTGTTTGGTGTTGGTCTTCTGGAACCGATGGGAAACCTTTGAAGAGTGTATTTTGATTAAAGCTGTTGGGTATGTGAAGTTTGTTTTGTGTGCTCCAGGTTACAGTTTTTGGCTTCGAAGTGGGACTAAGTGGAATCCAATGCTTTATATCAAAAGTTTAAAGAAATATCAGCATTTTTTTATATAGAATATTTTTTATTATAATAGGCAAGTCATTTGTCACTATTATCAGTCCTGCTATTTTCTGTCTATAACAGGCTTTGCAGCCATCTTATGACTACATTTAGATAAAAATAAGACCACAAATACATAAAATGTTTGTAAGCATTGCACTTAAAACACAGTTGCAGCTGCAGCAGGCAGGCGCTGTGCTTGATAAAGACTCTTTTTAGATCATGTGTCTTTGATAACTTCTAATGCAGGGAGCCAACCCTTTGATAAAAATTGATCTTTTAAGAAATTATTTTAATAATGTAGCTAAGAACTTTTTTGTTATGTAGAACAGTTCTTCCTGGTCTCAGCTTTGACGATTAAATTCATTTTTCATGAATTCACAGTGCTTCAGGCTCCTGTGAAACGTTGCTCAGCTTCTGAGGATTTTCTTTTTTTCAATGTGTGATGTGAATTGTGTAAAGCCTTTCCATAATGAGAAAGATAATTTAGGCCTTTCCTGACCCCCTTTTCTCCCCACCCCCCCTTCCTCTGAAGAGGGAAGTTTCAATAGAGTTGGAAATTCTCCAAAGGCTCTTATACAACTGGTACATTCTGCTTTAACATAATGCAATCTTTCCACATTTTCTGTTTTTCCTTAATTAACGGGCGGATGGAAGGAGTGTTAGATTCAGTTTCACAGAAAGATTTTATGCAACCACACAAGACAGTGTGAAAAAAGAGAAGGAACTTCATAGGAAATAGTATTTTTGAAAAGTCAGCTGCATTCTAGCAGAGTGATTTTCTCCTGCTGCGTGATATACTGTATTGCTGGGAACACTGTGATTTGGTGAGCTGGCTGTCTCTCATGGATTAATTGAAGGAGAAATTTATTTTTTTGATGTGACTTATTAAGTAGGGCATTGTCTGCTGTGGAGTGGGATTTGGGCTGCCCCAGCCTCCATTCCTGTATTTTGATTGAGCTGCAATGTTGCTGTACTGAAGCTCTAGGTATGTGTGTAAGGAGGAAAACTTGCAGGTGGTGAAATGCAGAGCCTTTAGCACACAGGTGCAAATGGGGAAGATTTTCTGCAAATCATCCATGCAGAAATTGAGAGCTTAAAAATGATGTGCAGCAATGCATGTCTGTGAAAGCAAGGGGAATGGCTGGAGATTAGAGGCAGTAGGAGTTTGTAAAGTTAGGAAGCATCAGGGCAGGGAATATTTGACAGCTTTAACAGACACTAACGACAGAGAAGGAGTGAGGGGGAGGGAAAATCAAGACTGGATGGGTAAAATTTTAAGTTCCTTGTTTTTTAAGCAGTAGGTAGTTCATGGAGCTTATTTGGGGAATAGGAATATGTGTCTGATAGTCCATGTTCTGCACAGAGCAGACTGTAGCCAGCCATGAAATAAATGCTATCTAAATTACCACTAACCTCTTTCCCTGCAAAGCAGAAGTCTGTTAATTAAATAAGTGGGTGTTGCTAGATGTAGTTCTTCTGTGTCTATAGCAGATATTCCTTCAGCAGACAACTGGAAAATGTAAAACAAAAATCCCAGATGGAAGACCTGAAGGGAAACTTCTCAGCATCATCTTGTTCTAGTGATTACACTGTGGTGTAGGAGTGAATTTCAGTTTAAGGAAATCTTTGATTTCTGTGAAAGACATTCTGGTAGTGTGGAAGGGAAATATGTTGAGCTGCAGACTATGGATTCACTTCAACAGAACTTCCCCTTAGTTTGTTCATCTAACTTTACTTTAGCACCCACATTCAGAATTAAAATTATAGGGAGTTGTTGATACATCAGATGGTTTTGCTACCATTTAGAGGGACCCCACCTAGAGAAAAAGGCCAAGGTGTTAATGGAGCTCTGTGCCTGGGGAGGAAGGGTGAGGTGGTTTCTGGTTGGAACTGGGACGTGTTTCTCCTGTGCTTCTTGCAATGATTCAATAGGTCCATCCTGAGTGCTCCTCACTGCCAGCTGGGATGGGTATGAGAGGGTTGGGTGGCACCAGTTTGAAAAACTTAGTTTATGATCTGCTAGGGTAAATCCCAGTTTAAAGAGGAAACAGCTTCCTTGTGCTTTGCTGAGTTACTGCTGAGTGTTGCATGAGGGATGTGACTGTGGTGCCTGTTTAGGAGGATTTTAGTGAGAGAGGGTTAAAATGTACGTATTTCTTTTCATCTTTATAAAAACAGATTTTTACTCTTTCCTAAAGCTCAGAGAAACAGCTCTTTCAACTATGAATTAAATATCAGAACAGGTAAACTTCTCAATTCCCTTTTAATGTATTTTTCTGTAAGATAATTCCTGAAATTGGGCAGAGCCATCACACTTTTCAATTTTATCCCTTAATAAGAGGTAACATATTGAGATCATAAGTTTTGTGAGGTCTTTTGAGACTTTTAATCCAACACCTTTCTGTAAAGCTCTGTGCATCCTTTAGAGACCTCTTTTCTGGCAGAGGGAGGAGCAGAGGAGGTGCTCTTCCAGCTGGAATAAGAGGAAGAAATCCCTGGGAGCTCAGTCCCAGTCATGCTAAACATCCATCTCCTGTCTCAGTGTGCAGGAAATGACAGTGCCAAGGCAAAGGGGGCTTGCATGGACAGAAATTGTGTGACTGTGGCAGTGTGAACAGGATCAAAGTATTTTTCTTGCAGTTGAATTTATTTTGAAAATTGTAAATATTTCAGTCATTCATCATCCATATAGATACTAAAATTAAGCATTACTGAGACTTGGGTGTATTATTTTGAGACAGAAGGCTAGCCTTCTTATTTAGATTAACTGCTGTTTTATTAAACCAGTACACAGAGATGGTGGAGGTATACACAAGCTAAAAGAAATACTCATTTTGTTGAACCAAGCTGACAGGCCATGATTACAGATCATCTATTTTTGTGATGCAAACTGGAAATTAATATAAACAGTGTGGACCAAACCAGGCTTAGGTTTTGCTTGTTTTTGATAGGAGCTGTGTGGTAGGGCTGTCTCTGTAAATCAGCTTTAAGATTTATTCAGTGTTGTCCTGTGAAAACAGTCCAAGTTAGTATTCATTTCTGAGAGTAACGTTTTGCTCTTTAGAGTTTGAGCTCTAAGATAGGGAATACCACAGCAGCTTGCATTAATTGTTGAGCGTGATGAAATGTACACTGTGTATAAAATCCAGTGTTCCCTAAATATCAGATCAGATAACAGACACAATTCCAAATATGTAAAGAGTGGGCAAACTTTGATGACAGTATGATAAATCTTGTGGTAGTTACAGCTAAAACAGGCTGCTAATATGCATCTGAGCTCAGGAGATATTAAACTATATATAGATTCTGCTATTCCTAACAGATTGTTGTTGAGATACCTGACACATTTTTTGATGTTACATGCATTCAGAAGAGCTGAGCTTTACATAATTTCTGGTTAGTGTTAGTTATGTGAAAACATATTAAAATGAGTGGCCTAGTTAGGAAACTCTGTCACATATGCAGAAAGGAAGGTTGGAATATTTCTGCCAAAAATGCAGAAACTCTCTCAAAACCAGGCATTGGGTTCTGTACACTTACTTTGAATCTGGCATAGTTTGAAACTATGAGGTGACTTGTCACAGTGCCCATCACTGGAGTAAGAGGACCTGAGTGTGTTCCATTTTTGTCACTATAACCTGTCTGTCCGGGCTCTGAGAGGGTGAGCAGAGGGACCAGGCTCCTGGTAGCTAAACGCCAGCCTCAGGAGAAATCAAACACATTTTATCAGCCTTTGGCTAACAGCTGCCCAGTGCAAACAGCTCTAGAACATTCCTCAGACAAACTCCCAACAGATGTGTGAGCCATGGGTGTGCTGAGATCCTTTAGAGGCTCAGCTAAGCTTAAAGGCAGAGAGAAAAGATGATGCTGGGGTGGGGATTCTCTGATTTTATGCTTTTGATTCCAGCATGAGGATGAGCCTGGCTGGGGTGAGGGGTGAGGACCTGTGCACTGTTAATGACTGATGGAGTGCTGGTTCTTCACAGAGTGCTGGCACTGCTGGAGGAGCACAGGGCTTTTGGCTGCACAGGTCCAGCTGCTTCAGGCCAAGAGAGTTGCAGAAGAATGTATTATCTGGGCAAGCTACTTCCCTCTAACAGCCTTTGGGGAAATTGTGCAATCGTTTCTGCTGAAGGTTTTAGCTTGCTTTGCAAAAACGAAAAGCAGCTGGGAATAGCATTGTCATCTTCAAAATATTGTGTGGTGCCCCTTATCAACTTTGTCCATAATTTCCAGCATTTCCCAAACCACGGCTAGTAAATCTGAAGATTATTTTTAATATTGTCCCTAGAATAGTGTATTGGGACTGTGCTTACAGACAAAGCATTGCTTTGAGTTTTCAACACCTGAAATGTGTCTAAGTTGACCTTGCTGTTCACTTTGGGTATTCAGTTGCCTGTCTTTGATAGGTGATGTAATAGGTCATATGCTGTTCAAGTATTTCTAGGACTTTATGTCTATTTATTACCTTCTAAACGTTTGCTTGCTGGTTCTGTTCTCTTTGCCAGGGGCTATTAATCACAGTAGTTTATATTTAACCTTTAGCACAGAGACAGGAAAGTTCCATATTTTTCTTACTTTCATGACAATACCTGAGGCAAGTGCTCCTGGCCACTTGAGGAGACACATTACTGAGGCAGATGGGGCTTTGCTTTTCCCCCTGGGTGTCTGTGTCTGATAGAAATGCTGTCAGAGAAGCATTGTAATCTATTTCTTGTTTGCTTTGTACACATTTGGGGATGTATGGATTTTCCAGCTCCTTACTGAGGCTTTACTCAGATTAACCAACTGTTCACTGCTCCTTTGCTGTCTCTCCTCTTTTGCTCTATAGAGTGGAATAATAAAGCCATTTAACTCTTGAGAACTATTCTGATTTTTGATCACAAAAATTGTGTGTTTGTAATGATTCAGCTGGGACACCAATTTGCTGTTGAACATTTTCACTGTTAGTGCAGTTAAAGATTTATTTTCACAGAAAAGCATCTGCAAATAATGCAGCATGATTGTGGAGCTAGTGGGCAGCAGCCTACTCTGCTAAACAGCTCCAGTCCTTTGCTAGGAGATTTATTTGATTTTATACACCACAATACCACTAAATGCCAGAGGATGGAAGTCACAGAAGTCATTTTTGCAGGCAGCTGTGAGGATGCACCAGGCTGGGACTCCGTGCTGGCTCCTGGCACAGCACTGTCCCTCTCCTGCCATGTGCCAAGGGCTCATCCAGGAGCTCCAGCTTCCTCAGAGCCCCTCAGCCTCCCAGTTGTGGGTGCAGCCATGCTCAGATCAGCTGCTGTGCTTCTGGGTGTGCTGGAAGGTGGTGTTGGGGAGCTGGGAGGCAAAGGGGAGCTGCCTGCAGGATCCAGGGTGTCCCTTCACCCACCTGATAAACACACCCCTCTGAAGAAACAACTTATGGTGCTCCTGAGAGTGTCTGCTCAGAGGAGAAGATGCTGACAGCTCTTGGATGGATGACCCTGCAGGTCCTGAACTTCTCTGGCGTCTGTGACTGATGACATTTTAGGGAGGATGCTGTTCTTGACACCGTGGGGGTTTGGGTGTGAGCAGTACACACTTGATGCAGACATCAGATCCTGCTTGGGTGCTCTGGTTGATACAGAAACAGCTCATGTTGTGTTTCATGTTGCAATGGGTATAACTTCGCTTCATCATCCTCTCAGTAAGACCTCAGAGACAGAAAAATAAACAGCGACAAGACTGTTTGGACTAAGATGTCCATCTTGGGCTTTGGAGTGTGTGGCACCTGGCCCTCTGCAGTTTTGTGTGAACAGGTCCTTTAACAATTCAGAGCTGCAATTTTTGCTCTTTCTGAGTAGTCTTGAACTGTGCTTCAAGTGGTAGTAAAGAAAGTCAGTATTATTCAGTTAAAAACTGAATTTACTTTGACAAAAACTGTGTATAATTAAATGAACCTTGATTTGGGGGAAATAACCAAGAAAAACCCTGCTCATGCCAAAATATCCATGATGTTTCAAGAAAATGAAACATAACCAAGTTATATCCTATTATATCTTTAATTCCTGCTTAGAAAAGAAAATAACATTTGAATAAAAAGAACTTAACTCTATTGAGAAATTAAATGCTCTATATTTACTTTCTTTGTGAAATGAGAAGGAGTGAAGTCATTGCACTGCAATCTCTTTTGCCTGACTGACATTTGATTTCACAGCTTTTAGTTGACTCGAGTTGTACTTTCCATAAAAAAAGAGATTTGTTTTCCCTTGCATAATTAAAAACTAGTGCTTCCCTTGGATCTTCTGCCAAGGGTTGATTGGTTTATTTTTTTTTCTCCTTTTTGTTTTCTTTTATTTTTTGTTATGCTACAGACTCTTCAGACAAGGTTTTTAATTTGTTTTAGGGGTTTTTCTTACTTTCATAGACCCTAAAGTTGCCCTGAACTGCATGGAATTATTGAGAGCATCTTTAAATCATTGGAGCACAAAGAGAGAGAAGCAGATCTTAGAAAGCACTTTGATCTCTGTTATGCCAAGAAATTTGGTGGTGGCAAGGTCTCACAAAGGCCCTGGACACTTAGCTTTGAAAAGTTCTGACGGGCACTTGGAGCATCAGAATATAGGAAAGAACTGCATTTTAAGATGGGAAAGCCCACCCAGTTCCTTTTAGCTTTTAATTTTTTCCTCTTCACTAGGGAAATATTTTCAGTTGGGGCTTGTGCTGTGGAGATTTTTCACCTACTTGCATTAGCACAGCACTGCCAGAGCTGGGGCAGGACAGTGCACAGCCCAAATTTCTGCAGCAGAGGGCTTTGTTTTTTGGTGCTTTGGTTTGGTTTTTGTTGCTTTTTTGGGTGGGTTTTTTTGTGTGGTGTTTTTGGGGTTTTTTTTCTCTTTTTTTTTTGGTGGTAGTTTGGGTTTTTTTGGTTGGTTTTTGCCGGTTTGTTGTTTTGTTGTTGTTTTTTCAAAGAGCCAAACTCTCTAGTGCTGCACATCAGAGCTGAGTGTGTTATTTCTGAAGGTGCACCAGGCTCTCAGGCTTTCACACCCTGCACTTGATGTTTGGCTGGCAGAGGCCAGGAGTGAAAGCACTAAATCCTGCCCTAAGAACTGCTAATGCCTGTTGACATAAATGAGTATTGAGGGTTCTCAGCAGCACTGAACCTACACTGCCACTGCCAGAGGCCAACTTTAAACAACTCAATTTTATTCCCACTTATATCCCCAGCCTGGAATTTGGATACAAGCTATTGTTGTTATTTCATAAATTGTATTTTAAAAGAGAGGCTTCCTTGCTTCCAATTTATTTCATCTTTATGTCTGCTGTCTTCACAGAGGCTTCAGCAAACCTTTCTCGTAGATGATTTCAGGGTATTTTATTGTCATTTTCTCTGGTGAACCAGGAATATAATATTCTTTGTCTCTGTGGAGGAATTCTAGGCAGAGCAAGTAATTCATCTCTCTGCAGAATAATTTTATTATTGTTTCTATTGCAGAAAGCTGCAATTGTCCTATTTTTAGAAATTACATAAACTAAATCTGAAGAGGGTTTCTTAGAAGCATGAAAAAAGAAGGAATGGATTTTAAAACCAGTATTCATGCACTGGAAGGGTTGTATCTGTTTTCTTTTCTAAAATTAGCTGCTGTGAAATATGGTGAGAATTAAGTGAGTGCAGAATCTCTGCTGCTGTATCCTGTGTTTGGGTTAGTCAGGGATAATCCATCCTCCTGTACTCATACACTTGGAGAAATTCAGAATGCATTGGTACTGTTGTATACAGCGAACTGATCTTCTTCAATGCATCAATATTGGGAAAAATAGACAGCAGAAGGGATTCTGTGGCATGAATACTGCTTTCACTGAGCAGGTTCATGTGGTCAGGCATTTTTGTAGAGCTCTTGTGCAGAAACAGAAGAATAAGAAAATTAAATATTAACACTGGCACTTGGAGTGAGTGGTGAAAGCATCGTGTCACAGCCACATGTGGGGAAGCAGCTGAAATGTCTCTGTCCCTTGGAGGATGTTGATCATTGGTAAGAGATGCCCCAAGTACAATCAGCACGAAACCAGCTGTGAGCTGTGTGTGTTTACAGCAGCCAGGCAGCAGCTGAAACACACACCTGCTTGTTGGCTTTGGAGCTCTGCTTATTTTCATAGCTTGTGGCCATGGCAGAGGCTCCCTGCCAGAGAAAGTTAAATGTAGAATGTCCAAGAATTTAGCTGAACAACAAGCTCTGTCTTTGCATGGATGGGAATATTTGTGTGGCACAGAAGTGCTCCCGTTGGAAATGCTGATGAAATTATGATCAAGCTTATGCAGATTTGTCTTCTGATCTCTTCTTGGTATTGGGGTTTGAACAGACTGAGTAGGGAAAATATATGAAGGGAAAAGTTTTTGCTGTGAAATTTTTTTTCTGATGAAGTAGTATGGAGTATAAGCTCACTTGGACTGCTTATTTCCTGGAGTATTTGAGGGAATTTCCGTGCTCATTAGAATTTTACAAACTATGGAGAATTCATGAGATTCTTAAAACACTTGTGAGACAGAATTATAAAAGTTTTAATTTCCTTTCTCCCAGTCCTATTATAAGTGTATAAGACCATATGAATGTAATAATAATAGTATATATGCAACAATCTTAATTACATCTGCGTATATAAATGAGGATTTATATCAGAATTGAATAATTGTGATGGAACATTTGAAATGGAAAGTACAACTTTTTTATTTGATCAATAAGGTCGCAAGGCTGAAAACAGTTAACTGCTGTGTTATTGGAGGATATTTTAGGAAATTCTAGAAGTTTGTGTGAAGTAGGGTAGAATGTGCTTTCGTCCTAGCTGTAAGAAGAATGTGATTCATTAAAATGTTACGTATATTTCAATTCTTGTAAAAGTGCCAGTGAACAGCCATTGATGCTTGCAAAAGCGTTAAGTGTTTTGTATCTCAGAAAGCAATTGCCTGCTGCTTCTGCCTCCAAACAGCTCTTGTGAATGATGTATTAGAATATGTAATTTTATATGCTCTGGACTGAAAAAGGCCAGAAGTGTTGAGTCTGAGTGAAGAGATGTAAATGACTGGAAGACGCTCAAAGTTTCTGATTTGGTTGCCTGGAAGTGTCAAAGTGTAAAAAAGATCTAGTTTTCTGTGAGGAAATTTCTCATTGTTCAGGTAATGCTGTGGATTATTGCATCCCTCTAAATCCATGGCAGGAGACTGGAAATGTCAGTGTTCAGAACAAGGTGAAATTGCAAGAGGTTGAGCACCATGAGATGAGATAGAAAAGGAATGTTTGGCAGGGCTGGTGTAGCTGTGGCTCCCAAAGCAGTGGTGTTAGAGTGTGCCCCCTCCTTCTGCAGGCTTTGAAATTATTTCTCTTCCTCTTTCCCCTCGTAATTTTTCCTTTAATAATCCCACAGAATATAGGATAGATGTTATGATCTTAAACCCTCTTCTAGAAGGTTCAGGCCTTGGGTGTGAATGGCTGTTGAATTCATGTGACCTTGGTTGCTCAGCCAGGCCACGATATTTTTGTTTTCTCTTATGCAGTAACCTGTTTTCCAGCTTTCTCTCTTTGTCCATGTCTGCCCTTCCCTGAGCAGTGTGAGGACAGGAACTGGAAGCAGTGATTTACAGAAAACCACCCTTTTTTACAGCAGCACTTTTGCTTTTGTGCTGTGTGGGGAATCCATGCAGGTGCTGTAGTTTGCTGCCAAGGCCTGGATGAGCTTACCTGGTTTCTGTGGTGGGATACAGACACACAAACAACCACACTTTGGTTGAAACAACCTTAAATCCAAATTGCACAACTTGTCATTGAGAGACTATAAACAGCAATTTCTCTAAACAGCAATTTCTCTGTGAGACAGCCTGACATTGTAGGCCCCAGCTGGATCCAGGCCTGTGTCCTCAATTACGTTATCACTGACAATTGATAGATCCTGTGTTAGTTTTATCTTCAACAAAACAAGCTTGGTGGTAGGATTGTCTGTTTTTTGTTTAAGCAAAGTAGAGTATTGTTTAGTATCCATTTATTTCAGGGGAAGGAGTAGATTTTTGAAGCTGAAGTCAGGTTGACCACAGGGCTGGCAGAGCTGCGGGACAGCGGCAGAGCAGACAGGATGTGGGGTTTGTTGGGATGTATGGAGAGCAGGGATTGCAGTGCTGGGCTTTGTAGGGATGTGTGGAGAGCAGGGATTGCTGTGCTGGGCTTTGTTGGGATGTGTGGAGAGCAGGGATTGCAGTGCTGGGCTTTGTTGGGATGTGTGGAGAGCAGGGATTGCAGTGCTGGGCTTTGTTGGGATGTGCAGAGGGCAGGGATTGCTGTGCTGGGCTTTGTTGGGATGTGTGGAGAGCAGGAATTGCAGTGTTGGGCTTTGTTGGGATGTGCAGAGGGCAGGGATTGCTGTGCTGGGCTTTGTTGGGATGTGTGGAGAGCAGGGATTGCTGTGCACAGATGCTGGGCTTTGTAGGGATGTGCAGAGGGCAGGGATTGCTGTGCTGGGCTTTGTTGGGATGTGTGGAGAGCAGGGATTGCTGTGTCTGTGCCCATCAGAGCTGTGTGCCACCAGCAGGGAGAGAGCCAAGAGACCTGGCAGCACCTGCACAGGGGATCTGCAGCACCAAGCAGCCTCCAGGAGAGCCAAAGGGAACCTTCCCGACACAGAGCCTCTCCCAGGGCCAGGCAACTGAGCCAATATCACTTTGGGAGATGTTCCACAGCTGGATGGCTTTTTAAAGCTTTGCATATTCTTTTACAGTCACAAATAATATCTTGAGTTCAGCATTTGTTCAGGTTTATGTAGCTTTGTAAAGATGTTTCATTTTTGAGATGCTCAACAGGGCGAGAGGGAGATTTGCAGACAGAAAAGACCAGGGTAGGTTGGTTTTTTTTGGGAGGAGCTTTTTAATGTTTTTAGCCTTGGGCTATGAAGTGCTGGAAGTGCTGCAGAATTCTTTTTATTTTTACTTATTTTTATCTGTGCACCAGGCACTCGTCCATGCTCTCTGCCCTGCCAAAAAGGCTTCAGCACTAATGTGACAGACCACCCTGCCCGTGGGTGAGGTGTGTAATTCTTTCTTGGAGCAGAGATCTCGAGCAGAGGCTGCTTGTTATGTCGAGGTGCATGTGGTTTTCTCACACGAGTTACTTGGCAGTCCAGAGAAAATATTAAACTCCACTTAACTTGGAAAGACCAGGAGGTCTTAAATGCATAGTAAAAAATGTCTGCATTTCATTTTTTCTCCTTGATCCCTTATGGAAAGTCTTGGCAATGGTGAAGAGAGATCTTCCCTCACTCTGAAGTACATCCCATGTTTCAGTGTTCTACCCTGTCTGGGTCAGGAATGGCTGCTGGCATTTGTGTAAGAATTTATTTTTTTCCCATGGTTGCCTCTTGAATTTAGAAATTAAAATGACTGGTATTAAGAAGGAACTAAACTTTCAAATCCAATGTTTGGTCCTGGGAACTACTGGGAAAGTCTGTTCTCCATTTTTACAGGTGGCCTTTGGGCCTGCTTGTACCACACAATTTTCAAAAATATGTTTTTCACATTAGAAGTATGAATATTTTTTCGCATCAGTATTAGTATTTGTTATTATGAGAGGGTAATTTTTTCATTTGGTAGCTTTTATTAAAGCTCATAAATTAAAGTTTTTAAAGCCTCTTGCCTATTCAAACAAACAGACAAACAACTTTCAGACTTTAAAACATTTAATTATTGGAAATCATTAGAAATTTTCTCCTCTAAGGATTTTATTCCTTTAATCAAAATTCCTACTGACAATAATGGAAATTTTTCTTCTTAGATGGATAGCCATTTAAACAAATGCTGAATATTTACCTTTTTACTTTCTACTTTTATAATAATATTGATACTAGAACGCAGTTTGGAAAAGTGTTCAACTTACAAGGTTATTTTAGTCAGAATTGTGCCATTGTGCTCTGAACGTTCCTGTTCAGCCCATTCCCTTGCCACAGCAGGCTGAGGGAGGGGCTGGGCTTTGCACCAGTGTCCATGGCAAGGGATGGGAATTGGGATTGGGTTGGGAATGGGAATGGGAATGGGAATAGGATGGCTGTGTGAGGGGTGAGGCAGCTGCCAGGGTGGGGAGAGAAATTCCCTGCACGTAGATGGGACAAAACACAAAAACAGAGGGTCCAGGGGAGCAGGGGTCAGGCAGGTCTTGACTCTTCAGCACACGGCATCTTTCCAGGAGTTCACAGCTTAGACCCAAAATCCTTGCAGGAGCAATGCCAGTGTGCTCTTGCTCGTGCTGGGAGCCTGTTTGTTGTTCAGCAAGTTTTCTGTGCTGCCTCTCCCAGTGTGCCTGGAAAGCAGCCTTAACGTGGAGCTCCAGATGTTTAGAACAAAATTGTGATTTGGGCTCCATGCAAAACAAACAAGCCCCTCTCTGAGTCACTGGCTGTCAGTAAAGCTTCTCAGCAGCCAGGCTACTGCAGGGCACCTCGTGAAATTAAATCCTTTGTGCCTTGATTAGTTTTTTGTGTGCTACACTTGTTTGGAAAGTTCTCCTCTTGCCAGCCTGGTGTGCTGTAAGATTTCTCCCTCTCAGAGCCACCGAGGGCTCTGAAACTGCTCCTGATGCTTAGTGTTCCCAGAGCCATTGCTGAGCCACAGGGCAGCCACCTCTGGAACAACTTGTGGCCAGTGTGGATGGAGAAGACAGCTCATGACCAAAATATATTTGGATTCCAATAGCAGGGAGCTGAATTTTGAATCTCAAGGAGAATAATAGGAAAAACAGCTGCAGAATCTCCTAGCACTTGGTGTACAACCACTCATTTTAAAAATGAAAAATTACCATTTCATCAAACTGACATAAAATTGGCTTGTCAAGTACTGAAAATAAAATGTGTTTTTCCTTTATTTCTCATTCCATTTAGTTTTTCACGATACAGTTCAGTTTTCAGCTTTTCCTTGTAAAAAAGCAACCACTCCTAGAATCTATGAAAATGAAAGCCATCAATTGCATGTGAATTCACAACTCCTGAAACTGAGGTTTTTAGCCATCAACCACCAAGACTTGCTATGGATTGGCTGTCTATACCCAGCAGGTCTCAGAGCAGTCTGACTGTGGGTTCTCTTCCTACTCTGGATGAATCAGCCTGGTTCATTAGAACTGTTAAAAAGCAAACAGCTCCAACACGTGCTGTGAAGGCAATACTACAGAGCACAGGAGCTGAAATGAGTAAACAGCAAGAAATTGAGCTTTGATGTACCTAATGCCTCTAGGAATCTCCAACTGCCTCTGAATTCCCTGTTTAATCTACTGTATGTATTTGAAATTATGCAACAGCCTAAATATTTGGGTGTTGTATTTTAACCATCGTGTTTTCACTGGGTTTTGGAATATATGCTTTCATATGGAGCATTTGAGCATAAAGTGCAGTCATGTTCTTGAAGTGTTGAATGGAAAATATATTTGTAATCTGCCACAGAAATAATGATGTGTCCAGATGTGGATATCAAGTGCCATTGAACTCCTGCATTGTAAAAGCTCCAAACACCAGGGTGCTACAGAAATGGGAAGCATGTTTGTGAGCAAATTATTCCCCTCCCTTTTCCTGCTCAGACTCTACACTCAGTGCTCATGTCCTGCCCCATCCTCATCCTCTGTGGCATTCCCCTTACATGCCCATGGAGCAGTCCCTAGAACCATCTCCCAGATTCCCACAGCTGGAAATGTGCAGGACAGGAGGCTGGACTGTGGCATCTTTGATCATGGTTCATTACCTGTCCACCTCAATTCACATCCTGGGTCAGCACTTAATTTCTAATCTTCTCCCTGTACCCAGCTGTGGAGGATACACAGGTGGAAAAATTCTTAAATACAATACAGTCCATTTTAGGGAACTTTAGTAGATCCTGTTTGAGCGATTTTAGGTTTTTTTTAGAGGAAGCAGGTCATTCTGTGGTTGTTAAAGATTTCTGGAACAAAAAGTTCATCTTGTATAGAAGCACAGAGAGGGTGGAGAGGAGTGTGAGCCTGAGTGGGTACCCAGGCCCTCACAGCCATGGGCTGCTGGAATGCCCTTGCCTTGATGCAAACCTGGGAAAATCAGTTCTGGTCTGTTGCCATCAGAACGAATTCATAAGGACTTGTTTGCTGCCTTCTCTGTGTTAGTACTGATGGGATTTTTTACAAGCATTTCCCAAAACTAGGGCGTTGTATAACGCTGGGTGGTCTAACACTGAGGCATGAGATTTTTAACTCTTCCTGGCTTTCCTGCAGTTGAAAATGGTGCTATTTGCTTTAAAACAGCCTGACTTGGGTTTGGCGAAGCTGCTGGATCTGTTGTGATACACATTGCTAAACAGAGCTCCAGAATTCCAGCCAGCGGCCCTGTTTGCAGAGGTGGGGATTTTGTTGGAGTAGAATTTTATTAAATTTACCAAATAAATTAAATTAAAGCTAGTAATTTCTAACATCTTATTTATAGTGTGTACAGATTTAATGCATTGATAGCTTTTAATTTGCACTTGGCAATTTGTTAGAAGTAATTTACTTTGTAATTATTTCATGATTGCTAACACTTTGGTGCCATGCCACTCTGTTAAAATTTTGTTGTTAGCTTTGTGACTCTCTGATCTTTGTACCACTTTGTATATGATAGTTCTTCATACTCTTCTAATCCTTGACTTTGTTCTACCTTAGACTTTATTCCATCTTCCTTTGCTCTATTTTTGTCTCGTCCTGATCCATCTGTGTGTGGCCAGCCTAAGAGAAAAAATTGAACTTCAGATGTTGTTTTGGACCAGTTTGTGATCTGTTTAGTTGGACAGCATTTCTGTGCTGTTTTTTACATAGCAATATTATTTCCTATGCCACAGGTACTTTCAAGGGCAAGGGGCTGTCCCCAGAGTGCTCCAGTCTATAGGATTACAGAAGTAGAAAGGATGTTCATGTAGAAATTCACTTGAATGATCAAGGTACACATTATGTCTGTGTTATGTTGCCTGTTCCCCCTGACAAAAAGGGATGTTCTTCATCCCTTAATGATAAATTCACCTCACCTTAATTCCATGTGGATTTTTAGGCTCAGTTCTGGGCTCCCTTACACAGCAGCAGCCTCCAACCCCAGCTGGTGCTGAGGAGGCTGTTCTGCGCCTGGAGAGGAGCAGTGGCCAGGCTTGCACGTGTGCTTGGGGGAACTGGAGCCTGGATGGAAAGCGAAGTGAGGCCAGATGGAAGTGCTGTTAAATATCCCAAGTAGCCCACGTCTTAAAAGCTCTGTTTTCTTTGTAAAGCCCTCCTGCTATTCCTTCAGCTTGGGAAATGTATCCCCAGTGTTGTTTAGTGCAGTCACCAGTACCACATGTGTTTGCAGCCAGAGCCAGGCATGGGCCTTGGGACTGTTCTGCTCCTCAGCAGTGACAAGTTTGTACTGGACTTGGGTGAAGGTGTGTTTTCCTGGGTAGACAAATGCCAGTGTCATTTGGACAACCCTGGGGCTTCTCAGTGCTGCTGACCTCAGACAGCACTCCTGCTCCAGACCCAGGCTGGACTTGTTTATCTCTTAGCTCACAGGGTGCCTTTTACTACTCTGTCTGCTGCTTGTCTTGAAAAGGAAACTTGAAGTGGTGTTGCTTGCTTTTCCTCTGGCTCACACTTCAGTCTCAGCCTTGTTATTCTTAAACATACTTCAGAAAACTGCTAGAAGGCTTGTACAAATCTGCAATGGTTTGTGGGCTTATCTCGGATGTATACTTTAGTTTGAAGTATGTGAGATTTCTTCTTGCCCGTTCTCCGCTAGATTTAAAAGTTACAGCTCGGAAAGTGACTGTTGGTAATGGCAATTTATAACAGCCTGTGTCCTGGAGCATAATTTATGATGAAAAAAGCAGAGGATTTAGCGAGTTTAAAGTCTCCCTGTCTGTTGCTCTGGTTTAGGCATTGTGGGATAATCTAGCATATGCTTAGTTAGTCACTGCTTCAAATGGAGATGTATTTCAGCTTTGGTACGTAATGTCTTTTGCAGACAGCTTAGATAATGTTGCCTTGTGAGGTGCAGTGTGTTCTTACATTTGCTGTGGCTACAGAAGAGGAGGGAGATACCTGATGGTCATTTTGTTTTTGCTGTGGAACACAGATTGTTGTTTGACCAGAACCACGTGCAGGGATCAGATTGAGTGTCTCCTGTCAGGCTTTTTGATCGCTGTGGGGTGATGGGGTGGGTGTGAAGTCTGGGCCTCACTCATTACACCACAGTGAGCCCTGCTCTCTTCTACTCTGATAAGACAATGTCTGGGGTAGATTTTCTCTGCAGTCTGGGTCCTGTGGACATGATTTTCTGAGCCTGAGAGAGTTTTCAGCCTGACAGTGGCTGATCTGTTCCCAAGGGAAAATCTTTTGGGAACTCCTCTTTCAAGGACTGTTTTTTGTAAATAGGTTTTGGTTCTCAAAGCAATGTCACACACGTGTTCTGAATGGGTTTTTCTCCGGTCCCACCAATGGCACCAGAGAGGTGGTTCCTTTGGCCAATCATGTTGACCTGTATGGGAACAGCTCATTAAAAGGGTTGCAAAACCCTGAAATAAAAGCTTCCTACCTCATCTAAAATGAAAACCTCACTGTTGTGCTATGAATCCACACTGCTATTTTGTGTCCTCTAGCGACAGGGTCCCACATGGTGTCTGTGGAGACCTGGCTTCTGCTCTCCTGCTGCTTTTTGTCCCTGCACCACGAGGAGCCTGAGGGTCAGGGCCTGGCATCACTGGTGGCTGCAGCTGTGCCCTGCCTAGTGTTCCTTGTTTCTGTCAGCCCCAAGGTGTGCCCGTGTCCCTCCCCACTGACCCCAGGGTTTGCTCTGCCACCACCTCTGCAGAGGCTGGGGGTCAGCCCCTGTGGGTTGCTGAGGGTGGACAGGAGCTGGCTTTGCAGAAGTTGCTCTGGGATGCAGTCTGGGAGGAGAGCAGATGTGTTTGCACCTCCTTAGTGATCACTGCTGAGCTGATGGACCTCTCCATCAGCCCAGTTTGCACTACTGAAATCTTCTCTGGATTATTGCTTTCTTTTAAGTGTCATGATAACAAATTAAACATAGAGTTTCTGTTGCAGTGATTTATGCTAAGATAAATTAGTCGTTGATACACAGGGGTTTGGTGTCTCAGTTTCTGAGTCTGGTTATTCCCCATGCATTAAATTGCTGTGTCCTCTGATGTGAATGCAGCTGAAATTCAGTGTTTTATTATTTCTTGCACCATTTTGACAAACTTATCAATGCAGTTTGAAGAGTGAAGCTGTTATTTAAACAATACAGATGTGTTTGTTCAGCTTAGCATATAATAGCCCTGGTGTCTTTCAAGTTCATGACCAGCTTTGCCTCAGATTTAAATATTTTGTTTTCCAGATTTGGGGAGACTGAAAGGGTGGGGTTTTCTCTACCTTGCAAGGTCACAGGACAGAGTGAGGCAGCAGGAACAGAAACCTTGCCAGACTGGCAGAGCAGCACCCTGTGCCAGAATCCCCATGGTTTAAAAAATTCTGGAAGCCAGTTGGGTTTTCCTCAGTGCCTGTGCTTGCTCTTGCACCCAGAAACTTGATAGTGAGAGAAACAGAAGTTAAAATAATGGTATAGCTAGAAAAACAGTACATCAATTTTCCTGTCTTCCCCCATTTTGAAGTGGAGAAATCCTTTTATTAGTTTTTGGTATTTGATAACAGAGCTGGGATTGAGCTGAGGTCTGGATTATAAAGATGCTCTGATATACTGAATGCTTCCAAGTGACTCCCAATTCTGGGAATTAAGGCTATTTTGTTTTTTAGAGTTGTCAATGTATTTAGCTTTTCCTCATTTCGTATAAGCATTTTAACATCTGCACTTCTGTATAATGATTTCAAGATTTTTCTTCTTTCTCATGTTTTACTGGACTTTTTGTTAGCTTGATTTATTATCTTCCTAATCTTATTTCAAAATTCATGTGGCATGTAACTTCCTTGGCCAGTTAAATGTCAGGTAAATGGCATTACTGTGTTAATTTAAATTTAATCAATAGATAATGTGCTGCAGCAGGAACACAGAAGAACTCAGCAGGTCTCTGACTGGAGATGTGAATTTTCTTTCTTAAAAGAATTTTGGGTTGCTGTGTAAGAAATGGATGCTTAATATTTGTCTGGGAGGTGCTGTCATATGAAATCTCTGAAGTCAGTGATCCTCTTTCAGTTAAACTTCATTTAGAGTGCATGTATTTTAGTATATTCTAGTACTTTCTATTTTTTTTGTCATGGCTATTGTCAGTATTATATCTACCTTTGAGTACAACCCAGCTTGTCATTTGGTTTGGGGAAAGGAATTGTACCTGTTAATTTGTCTAAAAGCTGTGAGTATGGCTTTTGTAGTCATGAGTGGGAGATGCTCAAAAACCAAAGGACAGAACCATTAATTAATTTGTTTTGATGGTAAAATTTGGATAGCACCATGTTTTTCATTTGAAGATAGTTGTTGGCCTCTACAGAAAATAAAGAATTTGATCCATGGCTCACTGTTACCTGCCAGAGGAGATGCAAGTAGGCCAGGATTTTGGTCGGCTTCTGTACTGTCAGATCACCTTCTGTTTTTGATGTAGCTGCTGGTTCCTTTTTAATAGCAGTTGAGGAATGGATAAGGCTATGGTAGGATAGCTGTGAGAGTTTGCACTTCTAGGATTTCAAGCGCCACTCTGAGAAAAAAATACGAGTGGAGTAACATATTTCCATTGATAAAATAAAATATGATAATGTGCACAGCCCAACCCTTCCTGAACACAGGATGAAGCAGGCGATCCTGCAAATAGCAACATGAATTAAACCAAAAGGAAGCTCTTCTGTCTTAAATTTTGCTCTGTAACAAATGTTATTAGAGATTGTCAGTGAAAAGTAACTCTTTGTGTTACTTTCATCTCCATGAGTTGGTTGTGTGTGGGAAGGAAGTATGGCTGAGATCACCTCTGAAGTTTTCTGTTTAAAGGTGTAGATTTAGATTAAATGAAGGAAATTGGCTGGTGAACCCAAGAATCACAAGCTCACAGAGCTGGTATTTCTTCATTTCAAAGGTTAAAAGAAAATGAGAGAAGCAGTGGCAGAAGTCCTGAGATTTAATTGGATGAGTAACTGTATCAAAGAGTTGGACCTGTCTAGAGGCAGTCAGGCTAAATGCAGATGCTGGTACATTCTGGAAGGTTTGCTGTAGAAGTTATAGGTGTTTCTGCACTGAAGAGCACTAATATAAAGTCAAAATAACAAAACATGGAAATACAGTAGTTAAATACATTCCAAGAGAATCTGTTAAGTTTCTTAGGAGTATTTTTCCTTCTAGTTGTTCTGCCATAAATTTGGCAGCTTTATTATTCTTACCACAGAGCTGCCTGTTGGTGTAAAGAGAACCAAATTCCTTCTTTGCTGGTCACCAGCAACAGCCCTCGTAGCAAAAGCCTCAGACCTGGCGTAGGTTTCCACCCTGAGTCATGTATTTAGTAAACATTTAATTCAATTTGGGTATTCACCTAGGGAGGAGATTAAATGAGAGAGGTCAAGCAGCTGCTGAGTGTTGAGTAATTCTATACTGTGGACATGTTGAGATTTTAATAAACATCAAGGTAAATGGTTTGAAATTGGAGCTGGGATTTGAGACTCCAGAAAGAAAGGGTTCGTCTTTCGGTTTTAATTATGAAACCAAAGAGACCTCTATCCTCGAGTCCTGCAAGCTGTAGGAACGTATAATAAGCTGTGTTCAGCTTTGATTCTGTATGTGAGAATATCCTTCAGCTACAGATTAAAAAGACAAATATCTAAAAATATTTTTTTAATTGTTTTGGAGGCTACCTACCTACATCTACAAAGAGCCTGCAGTGTAGCACATGTTCAGGATTTATAGACTGTCCGTGTTACCAAGTAAAAAAGAAAAAGAGCAAACCAAACTTGGGTGCTGTGTCTGTGATATCCTTAAGCCTGATTATGTGTGTGTATCATTCTTAAATTCAGCCTTTTATTTACATTCATTTTATAGAAATAAATACTGATTTGGATCGATATTTCCATGTTTATTTTGCATCATTCACTTTCCTTGGGTTGAGGAACATGGTCTGGCTTTCTGGTGTCAGTTCAGGATGCTGCTGCAAAGGTCATTGTCAGTCTGCTGCCTCTTGGGTGTGACAATTTGTTTGCTGTGATAGGAGTGGAATCCCTGGGCGTGTGTGGTGCAGAAGCTGTTTGTCTTCAGTTGCAGAACGTCCTCAGAAGTGAGGGTGCAATCCATCACCCACTTAACTCATAAAACAAGACTTTGTGGCCCTGAGCTTTGGAGTTTTTAAACCAGCTCCCCTCTGCCACACTGCCCTTACACTGGGAAGGAACTGAGTTCCCTGTGAACACCTACAGACCCCTTCACTTTGGCTCCTCCACATCTGCCCCTTCAATTATTCCCTGTTGTGTTTCCTGATGAACACAAGGTGCTGAAGCCCTTCCTGTCACACTGACCTGTGCGGGTGTTGTTCCCTCAGAAGTCCCTCAAATGTCTTCCTCCTGTGCCTTTGGTCTGCCTTGCTTCTCACTTGTGATATATTATCCTTTGCCATCTGAATATCATCTCTGTCTCCTTTTATCTTCGGCTGCTTGGAGCCCTGGTGTGTAATTTGCAATTTTTAAGCTACAGTGACGATGGATAGCTTTGCACCTCAGATCCAGGAGATCAGAACGGTGCTGTAATAAAAGCTGATTGGAAAAGAATTTATTCTCGTTTTCTTCCACATGATGAGATTTATGGGAACTTCCCAGGTGTAACAACATCTGCCCCATGTGACCTTCAGCTGGAAGTGAATCTCCTTTGGTTCACAGTTCAGCCTTGAAGCTATGTTTTATTCAGCTCCAGAATATTTAGGATAACTCGTTCCATCATGAAAAAAAAATAAAATTGCATTTGAAGTTCCCCCTGCTGTACATTTCTTCTGCTTGTAGAGTCACTGTGTAGGTGATGTGCAAGTAAGAAAAAATCATAGAGATTTGTTCCTACTTTGAGTTTCATACAAAATACAGGCAGAAAATTTGTCAGCTTGGTTAAATCTTCATGTATTTTGGTTTCTTAATAAAACCATTATGGCATCTCAAGACCAACTCTTTCAAAGAATAAACCATTCCAAACACACTTATCCAGATTTAGAAAATCTGTTTAGAGTGCTGACTTGGAAGTATTAACCTTAATTATCATTCAAAGTATGCAGTAATCAGCAAGTGATTTGAACTTTATTTTGTTTTGCTGAATTGGTCCTGTTAAAATGCTGCTATCAGGGGTGATTTGTGTGGGTAAGGCTTTAGAGAGCAAACAGAGCAGTGAGCATTGTCCGACTGGTCAGACCAGAGGTGTTTGGTGTGTCAGGACAGGGCACACGAGCTCTGCTTACACCTGCCTGGGGCTCTGCTGGCACCACAGGCACGATACTGAAGGTATTCCACACACACAAATAGGAGCTGCAAGTTTCATTGGTTTAGTTTGGGTTGGGTTTGGATTTCCATCTGTGTAGGTTTTTTTCTCCACAAATATTTACATCCTGGTTTTGAGAACAAAGTTGGTTTGTTTTTTTTTAATTTTATCTTCTCAGGGACTTTAGCAAGAAGTTTTATGCTACTATGTGCTTTATCAAAAAAGAATTATTTTTTTGTTTGGATGCACTAGGGATTTGATGTATTCTAATGCTCCACATGTAAGAAACAGTAAAAAATAGTTACTGTTTTCTGCTTAATATTTCATGCAATCTCAATGCATCCAGTGTCCAGCCTTCCCAAGCTGGAAGTCCACAGCTGGCTCTGTCCTTGTTCAGAGAGCATTCCATATTTCTTGAGCTTTCTTGTCATTATCTTGGGTTTGGAATCGTGTCACACTGAGCTTCTCTGATAAAGGAACTTTCCATTTTGTCATAGTCCATGTATGAAGAGGCTTCCTGCTGCCCTGAGCAATTAACTTGTTTTTACAACATTGAAAGAAATCTGAATCATCCACCAACTTTGTTGTCTCATCTATTCTGTTCCATGGACACACTGATCAGCACCAGGGCCCCTGTTTCCCCATCTGTGGGAAGCTGCCCATTTATTCCTAGCTCCTGTGCCTTACTTTTTAATATTTTTAATGCACACAGAGACCCTTTCCTTCTATCCTGTGACTGCTTAGTCTTTGCAAGTGTCTTTGGTGAAGGACTTAGCAAAAAGCTTTTTAGAAATTAAAACACACTGTAACAACAAGGTCACCTTGAGTAATAGACTTATTGGTGACTTCAAATACATTTTTCTATTTCATGGTAAGACTGAATTCAATAGACACCATGCCAGCAGGTTTTCACAGTATTAGGTCAATATATGTCTTAATCCTGATTCATGTTAATCCTAATTAAATACCAAGATTTTTGGAGTCTATTTCCCTTTCTCCTTTGAATTGCTTCTGAATATTGTCTTTGCCTGTGTCACCTTCTGGTTGCTTCCTGCTGAAGTCACTCGAGCTCTGTGGTTGGCAATGCAGAAATGTTGTGCTCATTTTAAAGAGCTAAAAGCAGCTGGGTAGAGTAACATGCAAATCTTTTCCTGAGGTAGTGAAAAACAAACAAAAAAGCCAAGGTGTTTGTCATTGTGAGTCAGAGCTGCTCTTTAAATGACACCTATTGCAGGTGATCTTTCTGTCATTTTTATCAGTGTTGTAAAGCCTATTCCCCTGCTCTTTCATTTCTGACATTTCCTCTGTCTCCCACCTGATTTAAGGGAAAGCTTCAGAGTGGGAACTTACTGAACTCCAGTGTAATTATTTCCACATTTCTCGCGTGGCCTTAAGTCTCAGGGGCATATCTGTTGCATCTTTATCATCTTTTTGCACCTCTGCTGCTACTCTATGGCAGTTTCCTTGCTTTTGAAATCTATCAAAACAGATATAGAAGTACTTTTTATACCTTTTGCAAGTTTTTCCTCAGAATCCAGGATCTGCCTGGATTGGATCTCATTAATTTGGATTTATTAATGGAAAGCTGGTATTTCTCTTCTCTGAGATACTTATATGCCTTTAATCAGTCCTTATGCTACTTGAAACACACTTTTTTTTTAAATTTATGATATCTGAAACTGTATAGCAACTAAAATTACTTCCCATCACAAAATGTAATTGATCTATAGTAGGACAATTTCTACTGCCAGTACACATATGAACATACTTTTTTGATTTTGGCGTGGTTGCTTGTGATTTTACTCTTCTTAAATTAGTGATTATCTGGCACTTGCCTCCAGTCTCCTCTGCTGCTTATTCATTTTGACTCTACATTAAATTAGGATGCTGCAAAATTACTACCTGGAGTGTCCTTTGGTCAACCAAATTGTTTCAGTGGTTGGAAATTTCAGGACCTATCAATTTCGAATCAGTGGAAGAGTGTATAATTATTTAGATAATTTCACATCATTTCATAAACAGAATTATCTTAATATCCCTGTGCAATCTGGCAGTGTACCTAAAATAATACTTTGATGGGCTCTATCAGTACAGCACATGTTGATTTGAGGATCACATGCACACAGGGGACTGCACCATGCTACCTGTGACTTGCAAAGCCTCTGGAGAATGCAGCTGCCAGGATCAGCTTTGTGTTACTCTGTGCTGACCTTTATGCCAAGAAAAAATATTTAAAAGTAAATTTGAATCAGGTGCTACTGATTCAGTGCATCTTGCAGACACTTTGAGCTTAAAAATAACCTGGAGAAAGGAGTTTTTCAGCTGCTTGGACCTTTTTCTTGTGTGGCTGACGTTGTTTTTAATGAACTCTTTACTAAAAGAATACTCAGGTTTTGTTATGGCTCTTCTTTTAAAAGTTATTTGTTGCTGTCTTGGCTTCCAGCTGCAGCTCTCCTCATTCCAGTGTGAGGTTATTACCTGCTGACCTTTGCTAAGGTCAGATTACTTTGAGCTTTATATCTCTTGTGCTGGAGGTTATATTTGTGTAATCCACAGGTAAAATTTCATTGCTGTGTCAACATTTATTTTCAACTGGGCACAAAATGGTTGCTTGCCTATCAAATAACTGAAGTCAGCAGCTGATTTTCATAAGCAATGGAGTTACAATTGCCCTTTTTGCTTACTGAGCTCAGTGTGTTCTCCCATCTGATGTTCAAACCAAGCTTCAGGCAACATTTAAAAATAGAAGGCTTTGCCTTCTGGTATATTCTTGTTTTTTAGACCAGTAACTAAAGCCCTGACTCGGGAGCTGTCGAAGAGCACCAGGCATTTCCCGTGGAGCTCAGGTGGGCATTGGCTGTAAGGGGATGTGAAGCTGCTGCATTGTTTTTACTGGAGCCACCTCCTGCACAGACCACACAAAATGGTCTTAACACACATGTCTGCGTTTTCCTTATAGAGGGGAAAGGTGTTTTGTGCTTCCTGCAGGATTACACATTTCTCTCTTGGTCCCCTGGTGTGCAAATGGCAAATATCTGCTGTGATTGCTAAAACAGTTCTATTAAGATTATTAATTGCATAATTAGGATGTATAAATAAGACTTGGCACATGACTTTGATTCTCTTGCTGAAATTTTAACAGATGATGATGTGCTCTGGTAGCATGCTGTAGTAAAAGCAGTAATTGAACCATCAGACCACAGTTTCCTACTAACATATATTCCTTATAATTATATTTTTCCATGGCTTAAGAGAAAATTCACAAGGGGACAGTCTGACTCTTTGCAGGGCTTGCTGCCTCATAAATCAGTGTCAGCATTTTGACTCAGGGGCTTATCAACCCACTGAGCTTGTTGTCTCTTAGCGGGTGTCCATGGCACAGAAAGAGATGAACCAAAAATAGTCCAACAAGTTATGCTTTTTCCAGAAACAACAAGAAATAAAGACATTCCAGGAATCTTGTGACTTTGAGGTTTCTCTTTGTTTCTGGTTCACTCACCAGCCTTGCACAGTAGAACACAGAGCTTTGTGTAGCATCCCCAGATTCCGGGCTTCCTAAATTATAAATGTCCTGGTTTCAAGTCCATGCGATCAAAAAGGCATCAAATGGAGAGAAGAACTCAGTTCCTCCTGACCTGCATGAGGTGTGGAGCTGCTGCTGCTTCCTTCTTCACTGTGGAATCTGCCAGGAGAGGCAGAACTGTGATGCCAAAGGAATGAATTAGGAGGGCAGCCTGTGTAGGGGTGGGTGAGTAGAGGGTTCTCATTAAGTAGGGGAGAGAAAGGGAAGAGCAGAATTTGCCCTCCATGGGAAAGGATGGGCTCTGACCAGCAGCGGGCACAGCTCTGGGGCAGAGGAGTGCTCTGAAGCCCCCAGGAACCCTCACAAGGCTGGGATCAGTAAGCAAACAAGGGACACTGGGCACTCAAAGCAGAAAGCCCAGGCCAAAGCAGCAAATTTAAAAAGTCTAGAATCCAGAAGGAGAAAAGAGGAGGGAGGAAAGCACAAAAACATAAAACCCCAAAACATCAGCAAAGAATATATAACCTGTAAAAAAAAACCCATCCATTTTTTAACATTGCAATGCAAATATCTAATGGTAAGTATTGGATCTTATTCTTGTCAAAGAGAATATTTCATTGTCTAGTCAGTAATTAAGAACACCTTTCACTGCAAGGCTTCTAGACTGCCAGTAGTAAATAATTAATAATTAAAGTAATTATTAATGCTAAAGGAGTGTTATTTCTCTAAGTGGTGGGTGTTTGTTTTCTCCTTCTTCCACTTACGGGAGTAGGTGAGCAGTTTGCATCTCACATCAACTTTAAAGATTCATACTCTTTTGGATTAAAAATCAGTTTAGAAGTTTTCAGTATGTAAAATTTCATTGAGTGAGATGGGGAAAAGAAAATACTGAGAGGAAATAGAAATCATGAGAGGAATCCATATTAGCAAAAGCAGCCCTCACTTTACTTGATGCAAAATGAGAATATCTGTGTGACTTAGAAATTTGTCCTGTAAATTGCTGTTCATTTTCTGGATGATTCAACAGTTGATACTAAAATAATAGAAGGGTTTTTTATTTATTCTCCTTTGTCAAATTGACAGAAAAAATATGGTGAATGAAGTCTCCTTTTCTGTGGCTTTGTATTTATTAAATATTTAGGTTGCAGCCGTTTGTTTTGGCTATTTGCACCTGTGCCTACAGGGGAATATTTTTCTAAATACCCTCCAAGACTTTTGCCACAGCCAGGTGAGTCTGGATGTTTTAATGGATGCACCTATACAACACAGACAGGCAATGAGCAATGCACTTTTTTCCTTATGTGGTTTTTAAGTCATCTCAAAGCATTTCTGCTGAGGAGAAAAAGAGATTATTTTTGGATTTTTTAAATGCAGAAGTTCTGGCATTAACCTTTTCAGTCTTACACAAGGGTATGCACTTTGAAGTTTCTAGAAAGGAGTACATCTACTGCCTTAAATGACTTCAGAATGGGGTGTCTGAAATGGCAGTGATGGCAAGCAACAGCTTTGCTCTTAGACCATTAAACCAGTGAAATGCCAGAATATTCCCAGTGAATTAATGGGCAGGTGGTGATTTATGGAGCTGCTTTTGTGAGCAGTGCCTCACAGGCAGTACAACACCTTGGGCCAGTGGTGTTTTGGCTGCCCAGCCCCATGGCCAGGGTGAGGAATGCCTGTCCAGCCCCATGGCCAGGGTGAGGAATGCCTGTCCAGCCCCATGGCCGGGGTGAGGAATGCCTGTCCAGCCCCATGGCCGGGGTGAGGAATGCCTGTCCAGCCCCATGGCCAGGGTGAGGAATGCCTGTCCAGCCCCATGGCTGCCCAGCCCCATGGCCAGGGTGAGGAAAGCCCCTCTGGCCATGCCCAGGAGAAGCTGGGCTGGGGTGGCTGTCCCATCCTCATGCCCATGCTCAGCCCCTGCGGACAGAGCAGCTGTGTGTAGCAACCAAGACAGTTCCATCAGCTGGTTTGCTCTTCTTTCTTAATTTTTGAGACTCTAAGTATTATTTCTTGTCCCTTTATATTTTCTGCTTAATTGTTTTCTACCTCCTTTGACCTGCTGCACATCTGAGCCAGTTGGGCTGTGCTGGTAACACTGAACAAAGCTTCCATGTCGTGCCTTTGCCCATGGCCAGATAACCCCCTGGTAGCCTCTTTGTACACTTCTAGACAAGGCAGTTTTAGTGCCTTTTCCCCCTTTTTCTGAGGTGTGAAAGATTATAGATGATGGTAGGTTAGTTTTTGCCCATCCTATAAATGCAGTATCGTGGCCTTTCTGAATCTGATTGTTTGTACAGTGTTAGTTTTTTCCAGTAATCAGATGCAAACACATTTGGAAGAAGAGAATCTTGCTTTCATTTGTTGGTAATTTCTTTGACAATAGTGATCATGATGAAGACTTAGTTTTTCAGATGTCCTAGTGAAAAATGGTCATTATTAAATTTGAAACCTCAGTTTCACCAGCAAAAATAAAAGCTTTCACTATGAGTGGAATGAAAGAAAAAAATCGTATTACATTTCCTCTTCCTTCCTTTTCTTTCTTCCAGTAGATCCTTTGCCTTATTCAAGAGATCAGTGACTCACTGAGCATATGGCAACAAATCTATGGAGCTGGTAATCCCTGTTAAAGCAGAGGCAATTTCCAAAAGTTAGGTTCCCTGATTTATGAGGAAGGGTGTTGCTTTCTCCCTTTCTCCCGATGCTCACATCAAACTCTCTGTACAAGAAGGCTTTGTTTCATCTGGAACGTTTTGAGCCTGTCTTCTCCCGGTGCTGGAGCAACATGTGTAACATGAATTGACTCTGGCAGCACACAGCTGGCTTGGAGCAATGTGCTCATGGATCAGACAGTTGTTGCAGTGAAAATGTGTTATCCCTCACCCACAGCAGGCAAAGGTCAGCAGTTGGCTTGGGCTGTTCTTCCACATGCTCCTCTGTTGAACACGGGGTTTTTTCCTTCCCATTTCTGAGCAGGTTGCTCAGTTTGGTGGTGGGGAAGGCCAGCAGCCTCTCCTCCTGAGATAAAAGAGAAACAAGAACCTGTGTGTGTTTTCCTTTGGAAATCAGCCCTCCCAAACTGGCCATGATAAACACAGATGAGCAGTGACCATGCCGTGCATCCCTAACGATCCCACTGCCACAGCAGTGAGTGCACATTGCTCAACAGCTCCAGTGCAGTATCCCAGCTGAAGCAGAGGTGTTTTCCAGCTGCCAGGTTGGTTTTTTTCTTGGCAATATTATCTTCTGTATCTTTCTGGCAGTATCTGCTTAATTATCTCTTGTACAGCCTGTTCTTGAGGCCTTCAGCTGGCAAAGGCTGTTCATGTGAAATGCAGTTGGTGCTTGCTTCTGGAGTTTGGATTTTAGAATAATAACAGCAAAACACTGGGTAAGGTATTTGAATTTAAGTATTATTAGCAACAGGTGGTCCTCTGAATCAATGTGTTTTCATGTTTTTTTCCCTTTCTTTTTTGAATACTTACTGTAGCTTTTAATAGTAAGCCAGCTACGAGACGTGGCTGGTACCCTGATAATTGCTTTAATGAGCTGTTAGAACAACAGAATCCCATGTTAACCTCATGGGTTTGTGTTTAGTTGAAACAGTCTTGTAGTTCAAGATGAAGTTGTAACTATATCTGTTAAAAACAGTGAAAGTGTCTGTGACAGTGAGTAACAAAAGCAGAGTCAGAGTTCCTGATGTGAGCAGTCCCAAACCTTGATTTCAGACAGAATCACCCTTAGCTTGCCAGCAATGCAGCAGGGACAACTCACCTCCCATTCCTGGCCCCAGAAGAAAGAAAAAAAGGACAGAACACAACCAGGTGCTCACAAGTGCTCAGGGGCTGTATCCCTGTGGTCCCAAATCCATCCTGCTGCCAAATCTGGCCAGGGGACAGTGGTCAGCTCTGTGAGCTTCAGCCACAGCTCTCTCTGCAGTCGAGGAGAAAATGATAACTATTGCTAAAACCCATCCAGTGATATTAATTCTAATCTCACTGAAGTAGCTGACATAAAATTCTTGTCCCTAGAATCAAAGCATTGCTTATAAATAAAGCTTCCATTTGGAAGAGAAGAAGCTTTAAAGTCGTAATGGATGTAAGAAGCTTGAAAACCTGAATGCTTACAAGTGCCCAGGTTGAAAAAAATTTGGTGAATAAGGTGGTATAAAATCAATAATAGGACCTTTTCTTAGACTTCTAACTAATAATTTTTCAGTTCTGTGTTTGATACTGTTGAACAATTAGCTGACTAGAATTATCTTTCATAAGCACTACACAAAGCCGAGTCCCTCCATTTGTGGGACTTTGGAGATTCTTAGACACAACTGTCTCCAAGATGGGGTTGGAAGAGTATCTAGGAGAAATTAGTTTTCAGCATGATTAATGCTTGTTACCGGAACATTTAAATGTAACTTTAATGTATTATTTTTTTTGCACTTTAGTTTTTCTGTGCATCATTCATAAGGCTTTATCTAAAATATTGATTTCTTGGCTTGTTTTGCTAATTTTGGTTTTATTTTTCTTGTGTGGGATAAAGAGTAAAAGTGACTTAATCCTCAAAAGCTGTGAGGAATGTTGGATCTGGCACTGAGAAAAATAGTTGGTTTGCAGTGGGAATGGTATGGAAACCAAATATTTCTAATGCTTCCTAGAAGAAGAAAAATGAGCAGCTGATGCTACGGGCTTACAACTTTGAAACTTTTATCACAAATAACTCATTAAAGTGCTTATGTATTTTGTCAGCCATTTTTGCAATAGTTTTAGGTTGGAATAACATACCACCTGTGTAGTTCACTTTTCCACAGAGAAAACTCAGAGTGGCAGAGAGTAAAAGCATAGGTAAAATCTGGCTGTGCATGGGCTCCCAGCCATGATGTGTGAGTGGCTTTAACACCAACCTGTCTGAGTATAAACCCACTTTGTGTTCTGGACTGACAGTGCTGCTCCTCAAGAACTGTCCTGCATTTCTGTCAAATGCACCAGTGCAAAAGCCCTGCCAGCACCAGAGCACTGGCACACACAGCTTCTCCCTGAGAAAACACAGATTTTTAAAGTCCCTCTGAGGAGATGGCCTTTAAAGCTGGGATTGGGAGAATTTGCTGTGCTTCCCATTAACTTGCTATAAACTGTTCTTACTCCTTTACTGAGCTCCTTCAGGCAAGCATCTCAAGTTGTGTGAATGAAGTTGTACATGGAATTGGACTGGTTTGCTCCCAAGTTTTAACACACTTGCAATAGGATTTGGTTTGGCTTAAACATATGTTTGACATTTGTGGTAAATCTAATTGATGGTTACTGTTTTAATGGCAGATATCTCAGCCTGTTTTAGACCAAAATGTAAAACTAGTTTGTAGATATCCTTTCTAATCTCACTTTTGTACTCCTACAGCATTATATGGATTATGATTAGGGCACTTCCTGAAACAGGGGTGCTTAAATGTTGTATGGAAAGAGGTCGATCTCTGCTGTACTTACATTATTGGTCATGTTTCTGCACCAGTGACTATATAACATATTAAATATTTTTGTCCTGTAGTTTTATATGATGTTTGGATTCCTACAAGAAAAGTAATGAAAATATCTTTTAAATGTCTGGAAGCAAATATTAATGTTACCCTAGCTAAGTGTTCCTGTGCTATAACTGCAAAAGCTAAAAATATGAGCTAGGAGGCTTAATACCACTGGGAAAAACACAAATAATTTTGGTTTTTTCCTCAGTTGTGTCAGTTATTAAGTAAAAGATTGTATTTTCTATAGACATGGCCTCAAAGGTTATTACAGGCCATAATTAGAGGTCTTATTGGTGACAGCCTTAATACCAAGGCTATGCTCAAAGTAGCATTTATAGGTATTGTGTCAAAGAAACAAATGAGAAAAAGGGAATCTTTCAGTGCAAAAAGGAGTCAGCCCTCAGGATATTCCATTAAAGCCAGGAGTGGTTAGAGGCTGCTATGGTTTTTTGACTGAGAAATCTTCCCAGGCACGTGATGTGATGACTGCAAAGGAGGCACCTTCCAGGGAGATGGCAGGGCTGGGGCTGGCAAGGTATTGGCTCTTTGCTGGTGCAAACTTGGCATATCCCTGGAATATGAACTCTTCTTATTTGCTCCTGTTGTATCTGGCAAGAAGCTTTAGGAGCTCCCCTGTTGGTGTTGCTCAACTCCAGCACCTTTGTCGTTCCTTTGATTAATTTGACAGACCATTGCCAGGCCCAAAGCCAGACCCAGCGATTTTCTCAGCAGCAAAACATGAGAGTAGGAAAAGAATCCAGGCAGCTTTTCAGTTCTCCTTGCTTTTTCTGTAGTCACTGTATGTTAATGTGCAAATTGGTGTGCACAGAACACACAGCGATGGTGTAAGTCCCCATGGAATGGAAATCAAACAAATGTTCTCTTCTAACATTTCCTAAATCTCTGCAAGTGGCACAAAGATTACACCCCTGCTTTGGAATGATGAAATGGTTTCAAGATGATCTGTGGAAAATACTGGATTATGATTTGGGTATTTAATAATTTCTGTAGAAAAAAAATATATGTATGTTATTATTTTTCCATGTTCTTGGCCTAAAAGGCGGGTAAGGTTTCTGGCACTTCCTTGATGCAATTCACACAACTCAGGGAATTAAATTGCAAAAGAAAGGAGGTCTGAATGCACTAAATGGCACACATGGTTCTCATGTACCTCGTGGCTGTTTGGCAGCCGTGCATTTTCCTGTGCTTCAGGGTGCTAAGGTTTTTGTACATATTGACTTGTAAGATGAGTTGCTGATTGATTTGCACCTGAATCGCTGCTGCTGTGAGGGTGTCTACAGAGAAATGGTGTCACCTCTGTAACATGTGTGGCTTGGAAAAAAATGACTTGCAGGGAAGGGAAAATATGCCAGGCTGGTTTATACAGCAGAGGAAATGCTTCCAAAACTCACAGTCCTCATTCACAGCAGTAAAATATTTTTGTGTCGTCATTTTACTTTTTGATTTTGGGCAGTCAAACTCAAGTATTAGCAGTTTTTTTGGAAATAGATTAATTTGGCAATTCTGGGTACCAAAACCTGCAGGAATATGTCATTCAAATCATATTGTCAGTCAAAATTCAGCCAGCTGGATTGGGCTGACTGAAGTCAACTTCCCTGTGTAAAAAGGAAGTTTGGTTTCTTTGGTTTCTTATCTGTTGAGTCAGCTTGTAACTATTTTTTTTAAGTTCTTTGAGAACGTTTTTCTGTAGTCAAATATAAAATTCAACGAATTCTTTTCAGTTTATTCTAATCAGTGCCAGTTTTTTTAAGTGTCTCAAGCATTGTCAAGCTAAATATCCTTCCCTTGAACTTAAAATCTTCTTTATCTGGCTGAACCTTTTGTCACCAAAATTTCTGATTTTTTCTTCCCAGAATCTTTCAACTTCACCTCTGTTTCTGTATTTCATGTTCTCCCTGGACAGGATTTTCATTATGCAGCTGAGGAACACAGATGACATTAAAAATAATGTAAACTTGGCTGCCAAATCATACCCAGCCCTTTGATGTGCTCTCTATGAAAAAATGCCTTGCTTGCTGACTTGGTGAATCTCCTTTAGCCATCACTTTGAGTGGATGTCGCTCCTCCCATCTGCCTTTAAATGTGGTGGGGAGTTGCTGCTGAGGGCATCAGAGGATTGCAGATGGGAGCCCTGGTTGTACTTGAAGGTCTGAAGTTTGATACAATTTCTGTAATGTGTGTGGACTTGGACTTGTGCTGCTGGGTCCGTACCCATGCTCACAGTGTGGATACAGTGAGGTGACACAGAATTCTGATTGAGTGAGAACTAAATTTGGAGTCATGTTTTTTCCCGAGTCTCCTCTCAGTATTTGTTAGCTCTGCTGGGGTTTTATTAAGAGCCACACCTCATCATTCCAGTGTGGAGGCTGTTTCTTCCCTTTGCAGAGGTATCCTGAGATGAAAACTTCCCTTCAGCTGGAGCCTGGATACAATGGAAGTTTTTTCTGGTATTATCTCTGAATGCCACATGTATGCTTTGATTATCATGTGGTGCTTTAGGCTTTCTGCAGGGGTTCTTGCTTATGACAAGTGAGTATTTTTCACTGCTTTTGAGGATTTCTGTGGGTCTTTTGCAAGTGTGAGTTTTGTGGGGTTTATTTACCCCTACCTAGTTGTGGTTTTGCACTAAACCTGTTGGACTGTGTAGTTCTTCCTGTGCCATTTGGACCTTTTGTTGCTTTTTGTAAAATGTTTTTTGTTCCTTGGTGTCATTAACCAGAGCCATGGGGTTCTCTTGGTCCTTCTAAAGTTCTTTCTGACATTTTCTTGTATGTTCAGTGCAATGTCTTTAAATAGTTCTGTGCTGCCCACTATAGACTTTGTGTGTCAACAGCCTCTTTGAACTCCTTTTCGAGAATTCAAGGCACTCTTTTTTCTTACATTCCTGCAGTTTCTGCTTCTGAAGTTAAACAAAAAACCCACTAAGGCACATTCCTGCTGTTCCTGCAAGGCCATTGCATTTGAGGCTGCTGTGGTCAGTGGTGCAGAGCAGCTCTGGTGCTGACACTTCCCCAGGTGCCACGCTCTGCTCTGTGGGAGCTGCTGCTCCTCTGTTTGAGGGTTCCCTGCCTGTTTGAGGGTCCCCAGCAGCTGTGTAGAGCTGCTGCTGCTAACACTGATGCCTGTTAGCTTTTATATGTTTCAAATCCTGTACTGCTTTAGGGTATAATTCTAAACGCCATATAGAGCGTTAGTTAATTGTCTTCACGTGTTGGTCAGATGAAGCAATTCCTCCAGGCCTGAAACTCAAGGACACCCTACAGCCTCAGGCCCTGAAAAATACAAACAAAAGTGAATTTGAGGGGAGCAAACTGGGGGTAAATGAATTAATTACCTGAAGCTGTAACTGGAGGATTAACCCCTGATATGTAAATAGACAAAACTTAAAATTGTCTTGAAAAACTCATGACCATTGTCCAGCTTGAGTGTAGCCCCTCAGAGGCTTTTGACTGTCCAAGGTGTTATCTATAGAAGGCCTTCAATAAATTCCTGCTTTTATTCTCTTAACCTTGTTCCAGGTAACCACTTAAGTCATCAGCACCCTTGGATATGGCTCTGCCTTGCCTCCTGATGTGATGTTTTCCAGGTTCCATGGAAGGCTCCCATTACTGTTGTGTTTTTCCATCCTTTGCAACATTTCTGCTTTCTTCCTGTATCTACTTAGATGCTTCTATTTCTGGGCTTGCTGTTGCTACCAATGGCACAGCAATGCCAGAAATCATTTAAAAACATCCAGAAGAAGCCCTGCCTGGCTGGAACCTCTGGTGCAATCTCTGGTTACATTTCAAGGAGCTTTCAAAAGATTTAAATTTAAGTAAGAGATGGTGCCTGCTTGCTAAAGCCAGATTGCAGGAATTCTCCCTAACACAGGAAATAGAATTATCTGATAACTCATGTCCAAATACTGATTGCTGCTGTGCTTCCCCAGTCTCCCTCTGCTTTTGCAGCCTGTCCATGTAAGCCAGACTCTGAGAGGAGCTGTCATTGCTCGTCACTCAGCATTAGCCAGCACCAGCAGTGCCTGGGAGTGTTTCCTGTAACAGGATTCTGCAGCAGGGCCAGGGGAGCTCAGCCACTTCCCCTTCCCTTGTGAGCTGGGGCTGCTGTGACAGCAGCTGGGGATGAGCCACCGAGTGAGAGACACTGCAAATCCCTGAAGAAGTTAATAAAAATGAGATTCAGGAAAAATGAGGGTGGGGAGGGAGGTGAGTGGGGCAGGAGGAGAATTCCCCCAGCTGTGGTGCAGTGCTGTGGAGCTGCCTCCTGCCTGTGTGTGCAGGATGGCTGGGCAGGCTGGCACATAATTTAATGAAACTGCTGTTCCTCCTGCCTGCTTGAGGAAATGCTGCTTGTATCATGCTGTGGATGGATTTTGATGTGATTTTTCTGGAAGCCCAGCTTGTCTTTCCATCTCCCCTGTGAGAGGGAGGCAGTGTGAGATTCTGCCCATCTCTAAGAGAAAAGAGCCTGAGGACACAGAATGGGCTGGAACAGAGACAAGCTCCTCAACTGACCAGGACAGACAGGGCTATACCAAAGGCTTGGTTTTCTTTACAGCAACATCTGATTTAACTTGGAAATTTAGGGGGTTGTTTAATCCTTTTTTTTTTTAATTGTTTTTTTTTACACTTTCTGAAAAAAAAAGGTTGAATTGATTGTGGTTTGTTAATCCATCCAGCCATGGCCATTCCTGGTTGCTCACAGGTATCTGCTGCTCTGCCCTGTGTCTCTGCACAGAAGAGAGGAGTAGTAATTTTACTTTTCTCTGCTGTTTGCAACTCCTTCTAAAGTTGGAAAAAGAAGGGACAGACAACAAAACCTGTGTTTCAGAACATGGGTTTTCTTTTATGGACAGATGAAGGAACTGAAGAATGTAATTTGCAATTAAAACCAGAACAAATTTACACTTCCATTTCCTGATGAGTTCAGCTTTGTATTTAAATTAAAAATATTTCCTTGAAAAGAAGAAAAGAGTCAAAAATTGTATTTTCCTATAAAACATAATTAATTTTGACTGATTTTAGAGGGTGACACAAGAGCCCTGTAACACTTGAGTGCCCTGTGACACCTGTCTGTGCTCCCTGACACGAAATGGGGGCAGCAGCAGCCATGGATTGCTTTGCCAATTAATAAAATCCATGCCATGAATTGCAAGTACAAGATGAAAGTTTTGTAAAGAGGGAAAAGAACAACCCACAAGCAAGTTGAGAGGTGAGCCTTATGCTGGAGATGTCTGTTCATCTCATTATTTTTATAATATGAAACTGGTTTATACTTGTGAATTTTCTTTGCATCAAATTTATTGCAAAAATTTTCCTTTACCCCACTCATATGCTAAGCTGTTCTCCAAGTCTAAAATCTATTTTCTTTGTAACATGTTTTTTCATGCATTTTGTTTGTTGGGTAACTGCATAATGCTTTTAATGTAGTTTGTTTGATCTGTTGAGGTAAAAACAAGATGGAAAAATGTGAAAGAAGGGTTGGTATTTTAATCTTCTTTTGCTACTGAATGCACTTTGCTCTTACTGTGCTTTTATTAAGAAAAGCTTAAAAAAATTACTGGTGACACAAATGTCCTGGAAGCTTCTCAACTTCTTTTAGGCTCATTATTCTCATTGTTAAAAAAAATTAAAATTATAGGAATTATGTGTAAACATCAGCTTTTGTTCAATCCATCTTGAGCTTCGGTTTTATATTTTTTGGGTTTTATTTTTTTTTCATATTTAAAATATTTTTATATTAGTTTTGTATTTTTATATTTTTATAGTCATACTGTGACTATTCTGTCATAGTCCTTTTCCTTCAGTGTAAGAACTTTTTCTGAAAATATATCAGTAATTCTGGAGAGAAGAGCTATTTCTAAGGTAGCAAATACCTCCCTGGCTTATTTTTAATATCTTTTGGTAAATGAGGAGTAAATTGTTCATCAGGGCATTCAGGAGCTGCTGCCTGGATGAAAAGGCATTAGTAAAGGAAAAATGAAGGAAAAAGTAGAACTGGACACTTTTTTTTTTAACTCTGAGCTGCATATAGCATTTCTATGGAAAATATTTGTGTTTTCATTCTTATTTTTATGTCTAATTGGTTTAAGTGTGGAGAAATATTTAATTAGGGATTAATGAAAGACCCTTTTATATGACAAATGAACATGCCTTTGAGCTAATTTCCTCTGTTTAAAGGTCCACATTTCTGAACTTCTAATTAAAACTTTGAAATAAGTAAGAATAAGTGAATACATTTCTTTATTAAATGTATCTAAGCCATACACATCTCTGCATCCTTTGCATTCTGTTTCAGTGGGGTTAGCACATTTCTTTCAAAGAATTTGTGCTACATTTGGCTTTTCTCCAACTCCTTGGAGCCACAGTAAGGGACCTCTTACTGCTGAAGTGATTCTGTTGTGTTGCAAAGTTATTTCCATAAATCCAGTTCCCAGTTTAGCAGTCAGACTGGAGTTCTGCTCCTCCTTGGCCATGTTTACCTCAAATAGCCATTTTGGGGGCTCAGAATGCCAGCTCTCCTCCCTTGGAAGGAAGGAGGAGCAATGCAGGGCTCAGAACAACAACTGTGAAGGAACCAGGCTTGGATTTCCAGTTTTCCAACCTTTACTTGAGATGACAGAAGCAATTGGCAGGGGCTGTGCCATTCACTGCTGTTCTCTCCCACAAATCTCTCTGTCATGGAGGAGCAATGGGATTTGGAGTTCCAGTGGATCCTGTGTCACTGAGGAGGAATTTTAAAGGAATTTTTTAATAGGTGAGAGAGCATTCCAGAGCATGTGAGCTGGGATTGTCCATGTGCACGAGCACCATTCACAGCCTGGCTCTTCACAGGCCTCTGGAGGAATCTGAGTGAGCCTCAGCAAGCTCATTAGTTAATGCACTCCACAGAAACATTTCTTTCCCCTGCCCCCTTTTTCTCTTTCATTTTGGTTGGTAGGGAAACTCAGGGATCTGACAGTGAACTTTTGGTCTCAATAAAACAGTTATACTGAGTTTGGGTGGAATTTCTCTGAACTCTACTAAGAGGGAGAAAATGTGGAAAATGCTTCCTCCAAGCAAAATATGAACAAAATGTTGTGATTCATTAAACTCCTTCCTACTTGCCTGCAAGTGAGAACCTTACAGTTATCCAGCTGAATGGTGCATGGCCCTGAGGGGGCAGAGCCAACAGAAAAAGAGATGGATTTGGTCCAAAGAGCAAAATGCATGTTTTCAGGGAAATCAGGAAATTTTGCTTCAGGCACATCCCTACTTGCACAGTGAGTTTGTTATATCAGGATTTTATGTTGCTGGTTTACTTTGGTTTTAAATAAGAAATGAAAGCTGCCTTTGGTGTCACAGAACGTTTGAGGGGTGCAGATTGTCTGTCCTCCTGGACACCCACTGAAAATGTTCCCTGTCTATGAGCATGCACTTTATGATTCTGCTAAGAAAGTGCACTGGATTGTCTTGAAGAGAAATGAAAAATCCTCAGCCCAGTAACCAAGACCAACCTTTTCCTTATCTGAGGAAAGCCTACCTCTTGATACTACCCTGTATTTGTTTATATAAAAGTTCTCAACTGTTTCAGAAATTAAGCTGGCCACCTACAGATGAATGTGATTAATTCCAAGAGACACATGCAGAAAAACTCCTGCAGATATCACCACACAGGGATTTTGCATGAAAGGCTAGAAACAGAAAGCTACTGGCTGCTGAGAGGACATGGAAAAAGAAAGCCTGATGCCACATGGATTGATTCTGTGCTGTGGGAAAAGCATTGACTTAGCTCCAAATGGTGAGGAGAAAAAGCCACGAGTGCTCCAGAAGCAGCAGGAGGAAGGAGCTTCTACAAAGCCCAGGGAGGGAGGCAGGGAAACGTGAGCAGCACATGGGAAGAGCTGATCTGCTGCTCATGGCTGGCAGGTACCTGGCAGGAATTTTAGCCCCCATGAGGCTGGCAGTGGGGTGAAGGGAAAACTTGGCCAACTTGTAGCTGTTGCACACAGTGAATGGTGGGATTTGTGTTTTCTCTCTTCAGCGGGAGACATCTGACAGATGCTGTGCCACTACACAGCTTCCTTAGAAGCAAAGACAAAAATTCATCCTTGTTTTTTTCATCGCTTCTTTGTCTGCAGATCCTGTCAGTGGAAGCATCTTTGTGCAGGGTCTGCAGTCAGGTCACTGGATCACTCTTAGTCCTGTGCAGATGGGAGTTCTTAGTTTATTTTAAGCTTTTGTTTTCCTAGATGAAAACGATTGTTCGGCAAGTTGAACTCAGAGTTTTAGAATGACTTTTCTTGAGCACATTACAGCACCCACATCCTATTGAATCACACTGTGTAGGCTCTTGGCAGCAGTGACTTCACATCTGTTTTACAATTTTTGAATCTCTCTTAATATAATAAAGATAATGTTTATGAGCCTTTAAAACTGTGGTGTTGGAAAGGGTCGGCTGACTGCTGAAAAGCTGGTGTGATGATGAAAATGAAATAACAAGAATAGACATGGTCTGTATTATAAAAACATGTCTGACATGAAAACAATGGCTTCTTCTAATCCTTTAAGGCTGTGACTATGGGTTGTCCTGTAGATGCTGCCTTCAACTTCATTTAACTTTGGCTTGAAAAGGAAAGACTATATAAATACAAGAAGTTGATCTTTGGTGGGATAACTCGTGGTGCCATGCTGCTATCAAAGGGAATGGGGACCCCAGAGTGTTGCTGTAGGGCAGCTTCTCAGCACTGCAGCTGCTGGGAGTGTGTCCAGACTCTGCTGAGTGAGCTGTTCATCAGGTATGGGAGATGAAGACACTCAGACATTCAGTGAGCAGTGAAATGGCAAATGTCAGATAATTTCAGTGTAGGTTTTTGATGTGATCCCAGTATTTGTGGGTGAAGCATTATGAATTAACGAAGGCCTGCTCTGCTGATGTGCATGGAAGAAATGCTAACTGAGTAATGCAAACCAGATAGGTGTAATTGGCATGCAGCTAGACTTGGTTAAAACATATGTGAAGGAGTCATTTAGCTTAGTAAACAAAAACAGTTGTTGGTTCAATAAGTATTTCAGCAATCCTCCTTCTTAACAACAAATTTTGCTTCCCACCTGTGTTACATTTTCAAGAAAATATTGGGAAAATTTAATTGTATTGATTGCCCTCTATTGATGGACCTGTTGACTGTATTTCACTTACCAGCTGCTGCAGTCAGTCAGTAACATTCACTTTCTAGTCAAAGAACCGAGTTAGTTATTCCTGTACAAAAGGAAAAATTTCTGCTTAAAGTCCATGTTTGCTAAAAATAAATTCTTTTTATTGATGAGACATGTTTCCTAAAAAGAGGGAGATTGTGTGTTCTTACTGGGAAGAAACAGCAGCTAAAAACTGTTAGAATGTCCAAATTTGGACAAATTTGGTCAGCTGTGTGCGCAGCCATTGCCAATCGGCATTAAGGAATGGACTTGGAATACAAAACCCCAGGGTTCTGCTAAAAGAGAAAACAACTCATGGAACCAGAGCTGAATGTGTTTTCTATCAGGTGCTTTCCACGTTGCAGAATCCACGTAGTTTCCTCAAGGATTTCTCAATAGCACTCAGAGTGAGCCTGGGCTGTGGCACACTTGGCTGCTGCTGTGAAGTTCAGAACTTCTGGTCTCAGTGGCTCTCAGTCACCAGGCTGCCAAAGCAACCCAAGGTTGGATCTCAGAGTGGGTTCAGAGACAATTCTTTACATTCCCATATTCAAGAAGCTCTGAAGACATCTTATTTCTGCAGAATAATCTCACTAAATGTTTTTTCTGCACCAGCTGAAGATTTCATTCTCATCCTTTATAAGCAGACTGGCAGATGTGTTGGAAGGGTTTTCCCTGAGAGAAGTAGAGCTATTTTCACAAACAATTTTTATTCTTTTCTTGCATTTTTATATCTGTCTCACTGTCTGGAAAAAGGTGTGACATTCAATGGCTGGGTTTTACAAAACTGAGTCAGGAAAACTGTGGTTTGCCAGAATGGTTTCTTTCAAGGATATGTTTTTTAAAATTACATGTTTTTTCCTGAAGGAAAAATAAAATGTGGTTGCAAATTAAAAAAAGAAAAAGAAGTTATTTGAGCCATGAGAATCATTCTGACAGTGATTTCATGGTCTGTGACATTGCTGCTGGTGCAGAGTTTGGCTCAGTGTTGCTCTGGGTTGGCTGTGTGTGCAGCCATTGCCAGTGTATTTATGTATTTATATTTTTAAGGAATTAATCTGGAATACAAAATCCCAGGGTTTTTTTTTTAAAAAAACAACTTGTTGGGAGCAGGGGTGGATGTGTTTTCTCTCAGGTGTTCTGCACAAACGTGGTCCACACTTGGATGATAACTTCTTGCCCTTTTGAGAAGATGCAGTGCTATGATTATTGCAGTTCTGTAATGATCATAGGGCACTGTAATTATTATGAGCTACAAGGGGTCAAGGTTTGGGTATAAACATAATGCAATTGGAAAAGTTATTTGTTTACAGTAAAGTATCACAAGAAGCATCTCAGATGCATTTAAGGTAAACAAAACTGAATCTCTGAGGTTAGCCTGCAGCTCAGAGTCATCATTTTTCCTTGGGATTGCTTCAGTTGTTTGGTAAATTCAATGTTCTTTCATGTTATTGGCTGAATTGGAAAGTTGAGGAATGTGAAACTAGAATGATGTTGATGTTCTTGACATAATACATGACACAACTCCAAGGCTGAGGCCAGCTCAGATTGCAAGTCTGCTCATGTAATTAAAATTGGTTGGACTTGCAGGCTGCTTCTTGGTTGTTGTCCAGGTCAGCATCAAATACCAGGTTCTGTTTTGTAGCCTCTTACTTATGGGAGCACAAACACCTCACTGTCAACATTTCAAGAATTTTTGGAGCACAAGTGTCTGTTTAAATCTTTCTTTTGAATGTATACACCTGCTCCAGTCACAGTGAGCACCTGACTCAGGTGCCTTCAGATCCTGGCAGAGAGGTAGCAGTGGAGGAGTTTGAAACCCAGAATGAGCAGAAATAAATAATCACCAGTGTCTGATTCTGATGGAAAAGTCACCATCTCTTTTCCTTGCAAAGCATTGCAATTATCAGGAGCAAGCTTGATTATCCTTCCAGAGTGGCTCCAGCAGGGAGAGATCTTGGAGCTCTGAAATGATAAATGTTCCTAATTAAGAGGTGGCCCCTGCTGATCAGAGGGTGCATTGCCCATGTTGTGTCCCAGACCACCAGGTGCTAGAGAAAGGAGGTAAAACCAACAGAAATGTATAATTTTTTACTTTCAGTGGTGACAATCACCTCACTAACTAAATATTGAGAGAAACCAGACACCAGCACTTTTCTGCGTGAAGACCTAAAATGTCATTGCTTCAGCTCAGGATTAATAAATAATTCTCAGTCAGTTAAGAAAAATAATTCCTTCATGTGGTAGTGGTCCAAGTCTCTCTGAAGATCTGCATTTCAGTCACTGATGAGAAATTTCCATTGTTCATGAGCAATGCTCATTTTTAGGCTCAAGGCACAGAAGATCTCCCTCCTTCAGAAGATGGCAAATGGTGCTGGGAGAACCAAGTTGTTTTCTCAGGAGAGTCCCTGTGCTGTGGGAGGTCTGTGGAGCAGGGCAGCCCAGCTGATGGGGACAGTGCTGGACTGGAAGCAGTGAGCCCAGGAAATGGCTGCTTCAGGGATTTACACATTTGTCATCTCTACTCAGCGTGTTCTGCAGAGCTGGGTGCTGCCCCAGCTCCTCGTGCAAATCTCCCAGTAGGAATCAATGAATGATGGTGCAATCATTTGGAATAATTTTCTTTTGGAAGAGCAATAAAATGGATGGAGAGTCATGGATTATGCATGCTTGCATTAAAAAGGAAAATAATTTCTTGAAACCTGAAAGAAAATGAGTTTCCTGAAAGTATGCTGACCTATAAACTGCATGATTTGTACTGCCTGCTGATGCTCCCTGAAACTTCAGTGAGATGAGAGTGACATCAAAAATTAGAATGGACTAATTGGCATTATTTTCCTGTTGCATTGGTAGTGTATGTTAGTTTTTTATGGCAAGATGTGTTTCTTTTATGGAATTCATTGTCTTTAAATAATTTCTCTATGGGTAAAATGTTTCATAATTAATATCACTATCAGAACACTTGTTTGATATATCCAGTTAAACCAAACAATTACTACAGGACTATTTGTAAATTATAGAAGTGGCAGAAAAATCAATTAGATGCTTGTTGCAAAAATCATTACATTGATTGCATTTTATTTTTTCTTTCTTTTGCTTAATGCAGAATGGGAATGACAAGAAAATCAACCTACCACCCTATTAGTTTTCTGTAGGACTAGCAATTATACTTGTTACTGAATTTATGATCTCATTCACAATTTCATTATTTTACATTTCAGCACACACAGCCAAGTGTGATAGCTGTGAGGATTGTGAGTTTATGGTCATGGATTTCTAGTATGTTGCTGCATTCAAATTATTTTAATTATACATTCTGAAATGGTGAGTGTTTCCAAGTTTTGGTAGCTATTAAGAGGGGAAAAATAGAGCTGCTTCATAATTCAGTTGAATAATATCAGATATTTTAGCATCTCAAAAGAATTTGAAAGAAAACTGAAATGCAGTTTAATCATACTTACTACATAGAAATATATATATGTATTTATGAAATAAAATTGTAAATATATGTTTAATATTATGGCAATAACCACATACTCCTGAATTTCCTAGAATCATAGGTTGGTTTCTTCCCTTTCCTCCTTCTTGCTCTTAGTGCAGAAATGTGTGTATTTCTGAATGACTGCGAGGGATCTGGAATTCAGCAGGGAATTTTGCCATTCCTGATGGCACTGAAATCCCTTGGCTACATGATGGACATTTCTTTTTCATGCACTCAGGAATGGCCAGAGATAACAGATCTGGGGTTTCTACTCTCTGTTTAACCATATGAAGAGGTTAAGTAGACCCAAATTAGTGCTAATTGAGCTCTTATTGCTACACCAACTGTTCTCCAGCCCAAATTGCTTCAGATCTGGCACCTGAAGACTCACATGAGCTGCTTTTCTTTACAGAAGAGAAGGGGCACTCAGCAAGTGATACAGTACAGATAACAGTAAAGTTCTGTGAGTGGGTAGCACAGTAAATACTGCTAGGTGGCATGTGAAAAATCATCTGAATTTCACTACAAAACCAGAATAATCTTCAGGATGCTTTGGGGCTCTGATGCTGCATCCTGCATCTCAGTGTCTGGATTGAAGCTCTCAAAGGTGGAGCCTGGTTTCCATGAAGGCAGGTGAGCTGTGGACCCCAGGGTGCCCAGACTGTGCAGTCTCCATCCTCAGGGGGTTTGGAGACCACACAGGATAAAGCCACGAGCAACCACATCTGACCTTGGAGCTGGTCCTGTTTTACACTAGGGACAATCCAGGCTTCCCTTCTGTGGGCATCAGGGACACAGGGAATGTGTCTCTGCCTGTCCTGAAAGCTCCTGACCCCCAGGAAAACACTGGTTTTAACCTCTGTCCGTGGAGAAAGCTTCCAGAGCTCTGAGATAGGCTTGGAGGCAACCAGAGTGTGAATTAGAAAGTGATGTGGTTAGTAGTGTGTCACTTGGTGTAAAAAATGTATATTTAGGTTTTATAGAGTATGGATGTAGGTGAGGACTCAAGATGGAGAATTGTGGGCATTGCCTCAGTTTCCCTTCTCCTTCACCTACTCCATGTTCTGCAGTGATGGGAGCACAAAATTATGGGATAGAATTAGCCCCAGTGCAGATGTTACATGAACAGACAAATAATTAGTTATTGGTAGTGAAGTAATAACAATAGATGTTTAAGGACATGGTATCAAGTAATTGGTTTGCTTATCTTGTATAGATTCAGAAATTTTGAACCTCTCAGGGCTCTTGCTGAGATGTTTTCCAAGAGTGCAGAGCCTGTGCCATCTCTTAAGCTCAAAACAGATGATAAGAGACAATAAACAACCTTTAAAGACCGAAAACAGAACCCCTCTGCTTTGTTTGTGAGTGTGACACAGTTTATCAGGGGTTCCTCAGTTCCTGCAACCCACAGTATCAGAAGAGAACCCCACACCCTTCCATCCTGAGCTGCCCCGTGCCCGTCAGGCCCTGGATGAGTGGGAGAAGACACAAACCCAGTTTCTGTTGGTTTTGGATGCAGCTGTGAACAAGATACTGCTCTGAAAACCCAGACATTTTTTCTGGCATTTTACTCATCCAAAATATTTTTTCCCAGATATTCCTTTTAATTTAGTGTTATTTCTGTCCCTGTGAATACACTTAGTTGAAAGTCATGCAATTAAACGAAGTCATCCACATTAGTCACTCCATTTTTATCGTATGAAGAGATTTCCTTATGTTTTCCTTTGCTGCCTTTGTTGTGACCCTCCTGAAATGACACATTTTCATTTGGAGAGAAACAGAAATGGCCAGTGAATCTGGGTTTGTAATGCACTGAGATTTCAATTAATTTCTGAACTAATTAATTTCTAAACTCAGAAACTGATTTCTGAAGCAATCCTTCTCAGGCAGAATTACTGTCTTGCTTTCTCAGTGCATTTGGCTTTCATTATGAAATACAGCTTTTTAATCCAAACCTAGTAGGATGATAACTTTTTTTCAGAGTAGGCTTCCAATCCATCTTTCACTTTTTCCATAAGCTGTCTCCATCTGTTCTGGGGATGTTTAAAGAATGAGTCCAGTGCCCGATGGTTATCTGCCCTGACTGACGAGTCAGGGGAAGGAATGCACAGGCCCAGCCTCAGCAGGAGCATTGCACTGCAATTACAGCTCTGGAATGGCAGCTTTGACCCTGTGCAGGCTGGGAGCCTCACACCACGCTCCTCGTGTCACTTAGAACACAGCAGCCACTTGGAATTCCAGCAGGTACCCAGTTCTGTGATTAATTGTGCAGGGAGGCAAATAACTGAAGAGTTTCTTTGTTTGTACACTCATCATTTCCAGTGGGATGAAATGGAGAGATGTGAGAATTTGTGATATTCAGGCCACATTCCTGTGTTAATAAGTCACTTTGAATGCTTTTGCCATAATTCACTTTTACAGTATTTTGTTATTCAGTATGTTGCAGTCCAATACAATAGGCAGTAAAATCAAGTTTTGCCAGAGAAAAAAGTAGAATTAGTGATTTAAAATGAAGTTTCTCTGGACTTGGTTTGGTTTAGTTTGGTTGGTGGGGGTTTGTTTTGTTTTCTTTTGTTCATTTTGGCTTGGGGTGACAGTGACAGTTGTACAGAAAATAGCATTTGAGTTTTAGTGCTGAGCACATGGCTCCAAGAGCTGGGTGTTACTCCAGCAGCGAGGTTCAGTGATGGCATTCACACTGCTGGCATCAAGATCACCTTTGAAAGCAGCCAGTCCCAGGAGGGAGAGCTTTCATCTTGCTTAGACTGAAGCATGCCATAGTTTAGATGTTAATATTTCTGGCCACCTCTGAACTGTGGTGCAATGCTCATTGGAGAATACAGTTTAATAGAGCATAAAAGTATCAGTGATCATGCACTGTTTATCCTGCACGAGTGAACAATCATTCAGTGTTTAATACAGAATGTTGTGCATCTGAATTTTTACTTAAATAGCAGCAGTGTTTGTTCTCCTGCCCTCGTAATTGGAGAATCCTTGCATTAAATGATCAGTTTCAGCAAATATTTGTAATTCAATGAAAGATTAATTTCATTTGCTTACATTTAATGGAAATGATGATTTGTTTCATAGATTCTGTCATGAAATAGGACTGGAGGACTTGGTTCTGGGAGGTACAGAGGGAGTCAGGCAAGCATGAGGACAGCTGTCTTCACTTGTGTTTTCCTTTTATATAATTTTTCTAGATGAGTGTTCGTAATCCTCATTAAACTGGCAAAAAGAAATATTTCAGACACTTTTCTTAGCTGGGCAAACTGTATGCTGCTGTTGGATACATCTGGACAGAGATAGACCCTGCCCATAGCGTGCTTTCCCCAGGAATCCCTCGTGCTTTAAATTTGTGTTAATGTAATCTTATTTACATTAACAGTGGATGTATTCAATTCCTTTAGCTCTCTGGATGAATTTCCTTGGATTGAGCCATGAGTTTCTTGGGCTAGAGCCCGTGTGGCCCATTCCACTGAGCACAAGGTTGATCAGAGGCAATTAGAGCTGTGCTAAGAGGATCTTGGTGCAGTAGCTCAGCTGATCACCCAGGAGCTCTCCCGGTGTGTGAGAGCCTTTTCTGAGTGTGCCCATAAATATTTCTGGGCAGATGTAAGTGTCTCCTGTGTGTCATGTCAGGAGCAAGGTGCAGATGTCTGCTGGAGCAGTTTCTTTTGTAGCCCCTCTGACTCTTGATGAGACTCCGATGAGTCGGAGCCTGCTCTCAAAGCTCACAGACCAGGGGGAAGCCACTTGCTGAGTGCCTCACATCAATACAGACAAATGTATTTTTGGTTACTTACAAATGTGTGATCGCTTGAAGAATGAATTTCCAAGGAAAGGGAAGTTGGAATACAAGTATAATGGGTTATGCAGGCTTCTGGCTGGAGACCTTCAGGGTTTGTTGTGTGTGTGTGTGTGTGTGATGTTTGCATTTAAATGCAAGGAGAAGAGTACAGAGAGTTTTTGTGCTGGACTGTGGTGTTAAGAGTTCACTGAACATGAATCTGAGGAACACTTTGTCACTGCAATAACATCAAAACTATTCAAGATCTCTTTAAATATGAAAAGGAAGTTCTGGATTAAAAGAGAACCAAAGGTATATGGAAAATAGAGCAGGACTCTTTTCTCGAATATCTTTTATCCTGAACTAGTTCCACAGTGATTGGTTTAGAAATAAATTTCAGTAATGAATATTTGCATGTACATGGTGAAAATACAATGAGGTCAAATGGTAGGGTGCAAGCTGAGCAAGTAACCATCTCAGAATTATTCAATTTGAGGACAAAATCATCTACACAAGGATACTTCTGTGGCTAGGACTGGCTGTTTTAACCATCGGTGATGTGAAGGGTTGCCAAATGTGTTGTTTGTGATTCCCATGCCTTCCCCACGCAGAGCCTAAAGAGAAACAGAAAACCCCCAAAGTAAATAAGAGCTGGGTTTGCACAGAAACAGTTGTGCAGCTCAGCACTGTGCATCATCAGCCAGGCAGCACGGAGCCAAGAACGGCATTTTGCAGCAGATGCTGTGAAAATCAATTGTCTTAAATGGAGACAGCTATTTAAACATCTCATCATAGGATGGGGTAATTGCAATAGATCACCAGATAAAATAATAAAAAATAATTCTCCGTTAATGGTGTTGCCCTCAATCTAATAACGAACTGACAGCACACTCTGTTGGTGAGACCAAGCTCTCTGCAAGTTTTCCGTGCATAAAGATGGCACCTCACAGGTCTTCTGCATGAAAACATGCAAAGTGCTGAGCTTAAGTACCTAATAGGAATATTTTTATAATTTACTGTTAGAGGAAGAAAACACAAGCAGTCTAAAAGAGGGAATCAAGCAGCATGTTGTACCTGTGATCTTTGTGAAATATTTGCCCTCTAGGTGACAGAAGCATCTTAGAGCCCATATAGAAACATGTCTAACTGCAGCACTCACTCAGAAATAACTTCTTGTTATTTTGTCACCATGTGGCTCTTTCATGCAATTAAATTATACAATTAAGTTTCATGCAATGAAGGGAATGAAAGGGAGGATGAGGGAAAGTGCCTTTTTCTGGTGGAATATTTTAGGAATCTCTGTCTTTGCAAATAATTTCATGGAGTCCAAAGTCAGACTAAACAGTGTGTTAGAAATGTATCATTGTATGGAAGATTGCTTCTGCCTTGGTAAACAGAGCAGGGATAGAGTTGCTCTTTGTTTGATGTGCCTGCTAACCTCACACAGTACATTTAATTCTTCCCAGAACGTACCAGTGCGAGCTCGGCTCTTTTGAAGGCTTCCCTCAGTGCCTGTACCCAAACTACGGATCAGTCACCAGGCACATACACACAAACACCCAGGCAGAGGCACCACAGCCCTGCTGCTGCTCTCTGAACCAAGAGAAACATTTATCCTGCTTTTTCCTCTGCCCAGCACTCCAGAGCACAGCCTGGTTTTCTTAGTGGGTGTCAGTCCTTTCCCTCCTCCTCCCTTCTTTTCTCATTTTTCTGTGAGGTCCATCAGAGACAGCCCTGATGGGAACGAGACCAGAGGCTGGATTTTGGGGAGCTCAGGGGGTAGGGCTGTAAAGGAACAGGAGAAAAGGAGTTTTAATACTGTTAGGGAAAAGAATCTTGGGTAGCAGTTTGGTGGAGAGTTAAAAGATCAGACAATAAATTTACTTAACAGAGACTAATCTACTGGGACTGAACTTCATATCCTGTTTTGGGATAATATATTTCCTTCTGTGCTCTGGAATGAATCTGTCATCTCAAGTCTAATAATGAGAGGCAGAGGATTTTTAATCTCTGACCCCCTTCCATATAATTTAATAAAGGCTGGTTTCTTTATTTTATTTGGAAGCGAACTTATTAAACTTCTTAACTGCTCCTCTGAAAAACACAATTCAGGATTTTGCGTTTTCAGGTTTTTAAAAATGAAATTTAATGGAGAACAATGACATACTTGCAAAATATTTGTTATGGGCCTTGATTCAGAGCACAGTTGTTTGTCTCTCAGCATCTCTGCTGAAATGCAGGGATGGGAAGCAGAGTCAGGCACAGTCTGCACTTTCTTGGCTCCGCATCCTCATCGAATTCCATCTGACTGGGGCAGACAGAGATGGGAGAGCTAAAGCTGGCCTGTGACTTTCTGCAGCAGTGAGTGATTGCTGTGTGGGAGGCTGAGCTTCAAATGTGGTAACCACATGCATAATTAGCAACAAAATCACAACGCTCCCCCTCCAGCAGGCTGCTCCTGGTGTGGCAGTGGCTGCCACTGCTGTGGAGGTGCCACACCACTGACCTGACACAGAGGCTTTGCCGAGCCCCTTGGTCCTTTGCAATTTGTTAGGAAAAGCTCTCCTCACCCTCGGGCAGCCCCCAGACATGCTGATGTTATAAATCACCCCGTGGGCCTGTTGAAAGCTGTTGCTCCCAAGGAATGTGGTGGCAGGTCACGCCGAGATCTCTCTTCTTGCTCTGCCTGATTAAGGAAGAGTCAGTAAAATATGGCAAAGAGCAAGGCTGCCTTCCCTCTGCAAATTTAGAAATAGAGCATAAAAGGAGAAATAAACAAAACAAAGCTTTTTCCTTAAGGGTTTGTCTGCAATTTAAGTCACTTAAATGAAGGGCTGGTGTCCACCCAGGGCTCCTGTGCCAAGGATGGCTCTGGCACCAGCCAGGCTCCTCCAGTCCCTGCTCACCACCGCCGTGTGTCTGAGAGATTCAAGGCACTGCTGAGATCTTGCCTCCCACATAAGCCTGTTTGCCATGGACTTTCTATAAAAAGCCTTTTCATGTAACTTATTTCAGCTTCTGAGGGGTTTTGTTGTTGTTGTTGTTGTTGGGGTTTTTTTGTGTTTGTCTTTTTTTTGGTTGATTGGTTTGGGGCTTGTTTGTTTGTTTTCTTCCTATTACAGAAGGACCAAACACGACAGGGAGGAATTTCAGATTTGCCACAGAGAATTCTAGAGGCTGAATTCAAAGGAGTAGTGCAAGCCATGCAAAAAATTCTTAGATTTCTGTCTAAATTTAAAAAGTGTAGTCTTGACAGTGATTAAGAACTTATTTTCACACTTTCCACAAATTCCAGTCTAAGCAGGCAACTCTTGAAACTCAGTACTGAAGTTGTTACTTTCCTTTTAATCTCCCAGGTTGCCCTGTCCTGTGTTCAGTTCATGTTCTGAACACTTCTGCTTTGCAAATGCTGCTGAGGTGTGGGGGCTTGATCACCTTGCAGAGTGATTGCAGCTTCCTGTGTTACTCAACCTTTTCCAAAAAGGAGCTTTAGAAAACACAGATATAGCTAATACAGTGTGTTATTAGGAAATATTTATTATATTTTTATATATATATATAAAAATAGATATATTATATACTATATATATTAATATTAGTCTTATTAGTATTAATATGTATTATATAGTATATATTATAATATTAGTATTAGTACTAGTATAGTACTAGTATTCTCTTTCTGAGAGATTCCTAATGTTAACACAGAGGACAGCCCTTTGTTTTTGAGCACTGAAACTCAGAATTTAACATGTTCAGGTGCTGGAGTCCAGGTGCTTGGTGGAGAGAATGATGGGTTTGCAACAAGTGCAGTGGAGCTGTGCTGCTTGATACTTCCCACCCAGTCCTGGTGTTGGGGGCATGTGAACCAATGTGGCTCTTCTGAGACTTTCTAGGTGACTTTTTTGTGGCTGGTGTAGGATTAGTAAAATTTTTAAAACCTTGAATTTTAAAATAGGATCAATTTAGGGATGGCAGTCCTCTAGGGATCACGATTAAAATGGGAATATTTTGTTATAATCTTTGGTTTCCATAGTAACAGCAAGTTATAGACTCATCAGATTCCTGGTCTCTCTTGTATCCCGCTGTTACCTTGTTGTTGAACAGTTTTCCTCTTCAGAGGAAAACCCAATAACTCTTATTTTCCACTAGCTGTAACAGGTCCAGTAATTAGAACAGTAAATTTTGTCCAGTAAATAGGGTATGTACTTAGCTGTGCTAATGTGGTTTTACAGCAGAAGAAAAATGGTGGCAGTGGCAGCTTTAGAACTGAGTACTTTTGTGTAATTTAAACAGCAGTTATGGAAAAAAAATAATAGTTTTGCTTCATCTTGATAAATTACATATTATGGATGCCTCTATAGTACTTTGTCTTCAGAGACACTTATTAAAATGTTTTATATACAAGGGATGTTTGCTCTTTCATTTTGATTATAAGTGGAAGAAAAAGCAGATAGATGAAAATTGAGTATTCATGAGTGGTAATGGGGACAGAAGTGCAGGTTGAAAGACAAATGGTGTTTTTTTCCTTGGGAAAGGTGATTTTCTGTAGCATAGGGACAAGAATCCAGGACTAGAACATCTGGAATGTTTGGCTTATCCTCATTAATCTTGAAAGTCTATCTTGTGACTTCTGTGGATTTATATTTTCCCTCCTTTTTAGCACTCTGAGTCATTAGATTGTCTGCTTCATTATACACATTAGTACATCACACTCCATAAATCCAGACAGTAACTCCTATTCTCCTGAATGTGGCTGTTATTTCTGCATTTGCTGTCTGTGTGCATTCATATCCTGTTTTTTTCCCCACTTTTTTGAAGGTTCCAAGCTTAGCTGTTTACTTAGTAACAAAGACCTTAATCCACATGGGTGACCTCAGGGGGGGTCTGATGCTTCGTTCGAAGCAGGTAGAATTTCAAATCACATTTCTGAAGAATTCTCTCAACTGTTGCTAGATGGAAAACTTTTCACACCCTCTCTCTCTCTTTATTAAAAAAAAAAATTTAGAAATATATAAAAGATTAAAGAAAGGGAAAACAAATATCCCCAGTGGCGTGGGAAGCACAGCACCCTGTTTCACCTCTGTGGGGTGTCTCCCCAGGTCACATCCAAGAGGATTTTAACTGGGCTCCTGGGGCAGGTGCTCGTATGGTTTGTGCTTGTTCTACGAGTAAATAAATTACTTCAGTCTCCAGGACTGTCTCCAGGGCCTTTCAACAGCACTATAAATTCTTATTATCCAGACAAAATCAAAACTTATTTCTGGTAGAAAAAGCAGGTCTTTTGTTTCTTTTTTCTTTTTTTTTTTTCCCCTTCTCAGATTCTTTTAAGACAAAAGAAACCAGGCAAAATCTCCTAAAATATTAAGACCTTCAAGCAGACATTTTTCAGCTCCCCAGCTTGGTCTTCTGTAATTAACTGGGCAACACATACAGGGTTTTTTTAAGAGGGAAAAAATTGTGAGTAGCCTAGCATACCCTACAAATACTATGGAGAGCAAAAAAAAAAAAAGTCATTTTCAGTGTATTTTAATCATCTAGAATGTCATTGTAGCATCAAGTTTACTTGAGTGATTCTGTAGCAGGAGAGGAGAGCCAAGTGATTTCAGCTTTCTGGTTTTCCCCTGCCTGGGGAGGAGGAGAAGCCAGGGAAGGCTGATGGCTGCCTGGTGCTCAGTGTCACTCTCTGCCATCAGTCACAGCTGACAGATGTCACTGGTGCCAGTTTTTCTCTGTAAGACACACTTCTGGGCTGTGCTATTGTGCAATTTTTAAGTTGGTGAAACTGTTTAAATTGCAATAAATCATTCTTCAGGCTGGCCAGAAATAAGAGGTCATGGGCTAAGCTGTGAGTACTGGAATGATAAAATATTTTGCATATCTTTATGAGCATTTTCTTCCAAAGTTTATATTTGCTGTATTCTGGATGTGTTACAAATGAAGAGAGTTTAACATTTTGATCTCTGTGTCTAAAGGTGGAAATAAATCTTAAAGTCTGAGCAAGATCATTACTCTAGAGCTGGGCTTCTTTGGAGGTTCCTTCAGCTTTATCAGACTGTAATGAGTAGAACATGATGTGAAACCATGTTAAATTTTATCTAAATTACAGAATAATGGTTTGTGGATCTTTTCAATAACTAAAGAACACAAATAGCTCTGTTAACAATGATGGCTAAATGCAAAAACCTCTTCAAGCCTTGTGATACCTGCCTTGAGCTCCTTGCAAGCTGAAGAGCTCTCTGGACACCTGGGATGGAAGAAGGAACTGTGAATTTTGAAGGTAGACAGAGACTGACCTTGCTGTTGCTGCTGTTCTCAGCCACTCAGAAGGTTTTCTCTATGGAATTTTTCTTTGATTTAAATTATTTTTGTTAAAAATGTGTTCTACTTTTATAGTACTGATGGGAAACACTGCAAAGTGTAAATACCAACTCGGGAAGGGAAGGAAAAAGATGAAGCTATAGCAACAGTGCAAGGCAGGCAGACAATAAACACTCTCTTGGTGCAAAAAATGTGATTTATGGAAAGGAGATAAGTAAACACAAATGGCATATAACTTAGTGTAGTTGCTGTAGATATTACATTATTTCTGCAGTGAATATATAGGGAACAATGAACCTGTGCTCTCAGAGAACTTCCTGAGAAATATTTCAGTTCTAAGTCTGTATTACAGTCACTACTATGAAAAAGATGATTTTATTTGCTTTAATGTGGGAACAACATCCATTTGTTTCATACCTTCACAGCTACAGGAGTGAATAAACTTCCCTGAAATAACACAGCTGAAAACCTTGATATTAAGTTTCCCATTGTGGTTCACCTTCAAATGTATAAAATATAAATTATAACCAAAGTAGTTATTTTCAGCAAGTTTGGAGGATGTGATATCTGTACATTATAGGGAAGGGTGTAATATGTCCATCTCTGTGGCTCTGACTTCTCCAGGCAGCTTTATACAGTCACATTAGATCTATCAGAAACTATAGTTGCTGGAAAAGTTATGAAAACATCAGCTAATATTTTACAGACTTGAGTTTATTTTTCCAAGGATTTTACCTTTCATTTATCCCAGAGGCTTTCTTCAACCAACTGGGTGGTGAAAATATCGTGTTACACTTGAATGATGGCACATTGGGCCCAGCTTTTCCCAAAATGTGTGATGGATGGATTTGGGAGTGTGTGGCCACTGCCTCAAAAGGAGCCCAGTCTGTGCCTGGTCCCTTCTCCAGGTGTTGATGTCCCAGCTGAGGCTGAGCTCCTGTCCTTGCTCCAAGGAAGGGGCTGGCATTTATCTTGCAGAAAACAAATGACCCAGTGCTGGAAGTTGTGTTGGGATGGTTTGATGAAGGCATTTCTGCAGCTGTATCTGAATCAAATCTCATGAGCTTTAGTGGGTTAAATGGTGTTTTGTAGGTGGAAGCTGGAAAAAGTAAGGGGAAAGCAGGGTGTTAGTTCTATCTCCCAGATATATGCATCTCATACACTTATTTACAAGGGGTTTTCCTCCTTGGCACAGCAAGGCAATTCATTATCTGTGAAATCCACACACTGTGAATATTTTTGGGCAGTGTAGGTAAGTAAACACTGTGTTTTGTTCAGAGTGCAGAAAATTGTCTATTTGCTATGAATCACAGATAATTATACAGTAATCTTGCATGTTGAAACTTCCAGTTACAGAAGCAACCCCAAAATGTGCTAGAATCTTGCTTTTCACTCCTGTCAATAGTCAAGACTATTTGACAATTCAGGGGTTTTTTTAACTGCTATGACAAAAGATTCATGTAGAATACTTTTATTAACCACAACCAAGATGTTGTAGAAGCCTTAATCTGAGATTTAGGAAAAGAGATATTCACTTTGCACATGTATTTGTAGACTAAAATCTGTGTGAAAAACAGATGTTGATTCAAATTATACAGAGCCTGAAGACAAGTACTAAAGAATTATAAATACGATTATTTGTTGTGATAACCTAATTTTAAAGGAGAGGTTTTAATTTTTGACCATGGAGTCATTCTTAGCCTCCAGCCAGAAGGATGTATGAATTCAATTTTAGTATTTGAAGCACTTGAGGAAATAATTTAACACTTAACATTTAACTGTGTCATTGTCAAAACTATTATCTGTGGAGTGTAATTGGCTTTTTCTTCCCGTTTGATAAACTGGACATACAGAATAAAATCTGTTGAAAAATATATTTCTTGTCAAGGCCATGAGGAACCTTTTCTGCAATGGAACCTCTTGTTCTTGAGGAGAGTCATGGTAGTCAGTCATGGTAGATCAGGAGCTCTGAAGTTGCCAATTTAATACTGTGAATATTGGTTTGCATTCAGATTTCTTAACCTCAGGAGACAGAATACTCAGTAGAATACCCAGGCAGAGTAAGAACTCCAAAATACGCTGGTTTATGGCGTTTGGGTTCTGTTTAATCCACACCCTGGGTGCCAGCAGAGGCTGTGAGTGGCGAGTCCAGATTTCATCAGACAGAGCCGAGCCCTGCGTTTGCCGCCCGTCCCCAGCAGCCTGCAGAGCTGCCTTGGATGAGTTCCCCTCCCGTTCCTCACGGGCAGGGAGCCTCAGCATTTCCCTGGCAGGAAAGAGGGGCAGTGCCAGGGAATCTCGGGGCTGTTGTTCCTCAGAGCAGCGGCAGGAGGCCGGGGCTGTGTCCCGGGCTGGACCCGGGCTGCTCCGATGGGCTGCGCTCAGCAGCGGCGGCGGCGGGCGCTGTCACCGCCCGCTCGCACGGGCCCGGGTCCTGATGGGTCATTTTCCCCATCCCAGGGTGCAAAAGGACACACAGCAAATGGGACTCTCAGTTTAATCACAGCAGTGCGCTTTTATTGAGTGCCAACAACTATGAGATAGAAAA
>VWYI01025734.1:388490-400370 GCA_013399455.1 Anthoscopus minutus | reverse complement strand
CTGTGAGATCCGTGTTTGGTACATCCATAGCACACTGCTCTGTGCCAGCCTGGCAGGGCTGTGAGATCTGTGCAGGGGTACAGCACAGGCTGTCCCTGGGCCAGCACCCGCTCCCACCAGACTGAAGCCTCAGCTGGGGTTTTCAGGGTCTCAGCCTCTGTCCTTGTGCCGCCCGTGAGGCAGATAAAGGAAATTTCGGGCCGTCTCTTACAGGCGCGGAGCGGGACCGGGGGCGCCGGCCCCGACCCCGGCGGCCCCGCTGGCCGCGCTGGGCGCACCCGGAGGAGCCTCGCAGACCCCTTTAGTGGACACCCGTGGGTGCCCTGGGCTCTCCAGCAGCCGGGAAGGCCCAGCTGTGGCTCCTGGTGGGCCGAGGCGCTGATCAGCAGAGGGCACCAGATCAACACAGCTGCACCTGCCGGGATGGGCGCAGGTTGGCCGGGATGCAGCCCGGGATGCAGCCAGGCTTTCATCTCCAGCACAGCCCCTCAGCGTGCCTGCTTTCCTAGGAGGCTTTGGGGTCATAAACATCATTCTCGTCTTTGACTGTGTTGTTAAAAAGGAAATTCCATGTGAGCGAGCTGCTCCAGTATTGCCTTTCCAAAGGCTGTGGGATGCCAAGCTACAGTCACAGCTGCTGGGACTCAGATGATCTGTTCTGTCATTTCAGAGAGATCAAAATTATTCAGTCATGACTCAAAACTTGAGAACAATAAAAACTCAACCAAACAAAAAAAATTTTTTCTTTTTTTTTTCTTTTTTTTTAACAAAGGTCCAAACAGCCCCACATGAGATGACTTTGGGGAGGCAGGGTGGCAATAAAATCACACTGCCAGGGTTACTGCATGAGGAAGGGCATCAGAAAATGAATTAACTAAGCTTTTCTAAAAGCTTCACCAGCTTCTGGATTGTTTTTCTTTAAGAGTTGCAAAGAAATTTAAGTTATCAAGATTAACACCTGAAAGAACAAGGAAAAAAACTCAATTACTTATTTAGTGAAGGGCACACAGGTTGCACTGGAAAGTGCCAGCCCTGCAGTGCCCAGGTCCTTCCTTTCCTGTCTCAATAAAGCAAAATATCCTCAGCTCCTGCTCACTTTTCCTAAAGGCAATGCCAGTGTTTAACTAGCATAAAGCTCTGTTTCAGTGAGATTAAATGTTGGGGCTTTCTTAAAACAAGAAAGGAAAGGCAGAGTAGGTGAAGCTGCAGACATCAGCTGTGTTCTTTAAGCTAAGTTCATTTTAATGTTTTCACCAGAGTGCATCACCCCACATAATTTCTCCATCTTTTTATAGCTGTGCTAATGATGCTCTCGTTTTTTCTGTAATCTGTTGCAGTCCTACACATTAGATTCAGTGATGACTTTGCAGAAAACACAGATTATGGTGTTGGCAGGAATTCCCTTCCCTGGAGGTACGAGACATTTGAGTTAGGTGAGGAGGGCAGAGTTTGCAGTTTTTCCTGGCAGTGGTTCAGTGCAGTTCTGTATTTATTGTGACTCAAAAAAAGCCTTTTATTTAGTCTGTGTATGAAATGCCTCTTGCCTTTCTTTTGGAATTAGTGAAATTGAGAGCATTTTATATCCTCAGAGATTTTGTTTTTCACTAGTGAATGTCAAGGTGGCAGAAAATTTTGATTAATAATACCTATGGCAGGGGGAATACAGGGCTTGAGAGAGTTGCAGTTTATTTGGGGAGAGCAGGATTAGAGTATCAATTGCTAATCTGGTTACTGCTACAGCAATGCACATTTAATTTATTTTTTCTGAGACTTATATGAAAAGGAAGAAATTTTTTTTTTAGGCTAGACAAATATGAGTATGTTATTGTGACAAGTTGTCATGGAAGTGTTTTAAGAGACCAAAATCAGTTAATAATACATAATATTGTAGACAATGCAGTAGTTTAATCAATGAGTTTTACAGGTCAGTGTACTGAAACTGATGTTAGAGGTAACTGAAAAGAAAATTAATAATTTAAACTGTACTGTGTGTTTTTCATGAAGCTGGATATAGGCAGAAGAAGAGACTGATAGAAGGAAATAGAGACACAGATTATTTGTGTCATTCATCCACCTGTTCCTTCCAGTAAATAAGAAAATCTGTTTTCAGTCCTAGATCACCCTTCTTTACATAGGTTAGCTTCTGCTCTGCCTCTTTGTCATCTCAAAACATTTTCAGATGTTTAAGTCTCAAGAATTAAAAATCCCCCTGTAAACTAGGTGTTTTTAGTAACTCATGTGCTTGGTTGTGGGCAGCACATGCTCTCAGCACTGGGGCTGAGAAACCAATCCTAAAGCAATTTTACTGGTTCTTTCCACACGGATTTGAAGTGAAACAAGTCAGTGACTGAAATCCATATACTGCTTAGGGCCCCAGTACCTAATCTTCCCCCACCCTCATTATATCATGTTTAAAAATGAGTCTTTGCCTGCCTACAGCAGTCAGGCCATTCAGGTCCTGCCTGGTGAAATGAAACAATGATTGAAGTGGCTGTGGGACCACAATATCCACAATATCCTTCAGGGTCTCTCATCAGCCATCAGCAGGGCCACAGGGAGCAGATCAGGTGCTAAGTGTTACTCTTCAAAAGGGTTCTGGGGAGCAGCTAGAGAGCGTGAAGTCTTCCAGACCTTTTTTATTAACTACTTGTTCAGGAAAGCACAGAGGTATTTTCTGTTGTAGCCTGAACACCACCTCTGAATACCAGAAATCAAATAAAATTCCCTATTTCCTGCCTTCCCCAAGGAACTGCATTACCTATAAACCTTGTTTACCTTTGGGCTGTGATTAACAATTCTCCATAAGAAAGGATCTGGGATATTCCAAAAAGGAAAGGCAAAACAGTGATATATGTGCTTCTAGTATCAATATGAGAAAAGTAAACAAGGAAAAATATTTCTGTTTCTCTGATTTCCCATTTGATGTTTTTTTGCCACTTAACTAGTAATAGATGGGATGAGAAAATATTCCAACTGTGATTTTCAGTGGGGAATAACAATAACAGTCAGATTTGTACATACCTCCAGTACATTTATGTGCCAGCAGAGAATACCTATGTATATCTAAGTCAGTGTTTTTTCATAAATACCTGAGCATCCATGCTGTGTGTTTCCTACAGGATTTTTCACCACCACTACTGTGGGATACAACTGCTGTCCCTGACTGTGGGTTTTGTGTTCTCCTGAGATTTTCCATGTGGTGGGAATGTGGAAAGAAAGGTCAGGTCAGTGGGTGAGGTGCAGGAAAATGATGTGCTGCATTCAAGCAGAGCCTCCTCAGGGCAGTTCAGCTCTCTGGCCATCCCAAGCTTGCTTTAGTCAATCTGGCATCTTCTCTTTGTCAGAATATTATGATCTTTACAGACCTGCACTCCCAAACCAGGCAATTTCTCAATGTTAAAGATGTGGTTCAAAATGGATATGTGTGTATGTGTTGGTTTTTTCTATTTGGTTTGTTTAAGATGCCAAAAATTGGTATTTACTGAGTGCCCAGCATTTAGGTAGTTGAGAGATTAATCATATCTCTCTGTACTGAACTCCAGTGATTTATTAGAAAGAAATCACATTGACAACCCATGAGCTTGTGTGGACAGTCTGGGATCCATTCTTGCTTATGGCTTCCTAATAAATAGTGAAAAATCAACCTTTGTTTGAATTCCAAGGGTAGAGCATGTGAGTAGTGAAAAAAAAATCTTTGCTAAAGGCAAACTTACTAGGTTTTGCCAAGAAGCTTGTGCAAATGGCATTAATAATGAAGAGCATGATTTGTGTCATAGAGCATTTATGAAATTAAAACAAACAAGACATTTCATTTTATGCAAAATCAGTACCAATGTTTTAGACCTATTGGTCAGGTTAGGTGTTCTTCAACAGTAGAAGAATATTCTATCATTCTTTGTTCTAATATTTCTGCCCTATAGACAACAAAAAACCCACATGAACAAAATCCAAACCAGCACAGAATGACAAGGGGATGACCCAGTCTTTGTCATAACCAGGTGCTAGAAAATGGAAGAGGCTTGAGTGTCTTTGAACCCTGAGCTCATAATCTAAATTTAGATTCTAGAAACTTTATGCAGGTGCCACTTTGCAGTAGTTTGTTTTGTCAGTGGAAAGTCAAGTAGTTCTGCTGAATATTTTCCTGTCATTTGTGGTTTGTGTGCGTTTGGATAATGTAAAAATATCCCATGTGAACTGCTAGGCCGTGGTATCAGAACATCTCTGCCGGGAGTCGCACGCCGACAGACGAGCAGATCGCTTTCTGCAAGTGTCTTTGGAGAGGCTGAAGGAATTTGAAAGTTAGTGGAAACAGCATCTGTCAGCTATTATTGTAGTGTTGTTCTTCTTTGTTTAGTAAGCTGTCAACAACTAAATTGACAGAAAATCAGTCAAATGTATTTTTGTCTACAGTCTTTGACAAGTGGCGGAGGCCGATTTGTGTCTTTTCTTGGCAATGACACTGTAGGTTCATGTACAAAATCTAATCAAGTTATCACTTCACTGAAAGACATTAAGACAATTGAAAATACTTGCTTTCTGTTATAACTATTTAATCATTCTACTGTAAATAAGAACCATTTGGAAAATAGAATGTAGTAGCAAGATACTTCATCTATCTCTGAAGTGAGCTTAAATGCTGCTTTTTGCAGTTGAGCCTTTACATATGTCAGCTGAGGAGAACAAACATTTTCATAATTTATTTATCACAAGTGAAAGCTGATTTTTCTACTTGTTCATCTAGATATAACTTTCATTTTTTTGTCTCCATCATGGCCACTCCAAAGAAATGATAAGCTGAAACTCTAAAATAACTTCTATTTTTATGGATTTTCTTCCCTCAAGGTAGATCTTAGTTAAGAGAATCTAATAAGACACTGTCCATTTGCAAAGGTTTTCCAGGAAATGCTCTTTTTTCTTTAATTTGCATACAATTTTATTTATGTTAAAGTAGCCATAAGAGCAACTAAACTTTTTACAGTCTCCTTCAGAGATTTTAAACCACCAGTTTTAGAACTAGATGTGTGCAAGAATTGCATTCAGGTCTATGGAAGAAGAGGAGCTTGGCCCCAGTCTTTTGGATGGACTATTTTACTGCACCTTCAAAAACTTTTCTCACTATACGTGACCAAAAAGTATTTTTAAATTCTGGAATTTTCAGAGTGAGTGGAGATTTTAGGCTAGCTGAAAGAAAGCTTGTAGGAAAGATCTGTTAAATATGAAAGAGGTGGGGGGGAGCAAAAATCCCAAACTGTTCCATATTTCCATGTTCTCTTCTAAAATTCCGAGTTGATATTGAAGGAAATTTTTCTTTGGAGTGTAATGTTTACTTGGGGAAGACAGTGTTAAAGGAAAAAACCCCTTTATTTAGCTATGACATTCTTAGGATCATTTAGCTGCTAGATTGGGCTGTGCAGTGTTTGAAAAGAGGCAGAAATTGCAAGATAAGATCAACTGCTCACCTGGGGAGACTTAGAAAAGTTTCATATTTGAAGCACATGTTCCAAATGCTAGTCAGGAATGGATAGCATTAAATTCTTACATCTGGCACAGAGCTGCTTGCTTTTATGTTGGTTTCTTTTCTTGTTTTATTGTTTAAAAGGATAATAAAACCTCACAATAATATCTCATAATCAGTATAGCATATCTCCAGGCACCTTTTGAATGGTGGCTTTGCCAAGAAGAACATACGTCGTGGTTTATTCTGCCTACAGAAATGCTGAGGGTTTTCATCTGGATCCCTTTGGAAATAAATTTATGATTTGTACCAGTGCAAAAAAAGGAAGAGGAAAATATTCTGCACTGGCTGAATAGCTGGTAATTCATTTTAGCTGTGTGGCAAGCAGAATTAATTGTCCAAGCAATGTTACACCTTTGGCATGGCTTCAGTGGTTGAATGTTGCCATGGATGTTTCAAAGCCAAGGCTCCTGCCATTTTCCTTTGGTTTTGGTATGGCTCTGTGGTTAGTAACTGGATATGAATAAACTCAAGATCCACTTTAAAATGAGCAATAATTCCAACTCAAGGGTTTTAAAGCAAATTTGAGCTGATACTGACACATACTGATCTTCACTGCTTGTTTTTAGGATTGCAGAAAATGGAGTAAGAGCAAGGAAAAGGCTTGAACAGGGAATGTTTGTGTGTCTTCATGACAGCTTTCTCTTTGGAATTCTTTCCAAATATTCTACTTTAATTCCTTTTTATTCTGAAATCTAATTGAATGCAGTGTTGATGGCAATGTTCTGTTCATTTGATGTGTTTGTTGCTGGCAGATGTGTGTTAGCTGGACCATGTGTGCCCTGTTTGTCCACTCCCCTGGATATTGGCTGTGGCTGCTCTAGGAGATAGGTTCTTCAGCTCACACAGGTTTTACATTTCTGTTTCTGTGGCTTCTGCTCTCGATTTTTTTTTTACCAGTTCAAATTCCTCTATAATTTTCAAAAGGAACTGTTTCCTTAGGACCCTGAGAGAATCAATATCCATGGATCTTTTAAAAATCCTAGTTACAATGCTTCCAGCTGGTGATTCCAGGGCATTTTCTTCCCTCCAGATGGATGAAGATCTCTGAGGTTAGTCCTTCCTACAGACAGTCTTTAATCTTCCCCTTAATCTAATGGAGTTGCTTTTAGCTCTCTCTAAAGAAGTTCTTGTTTGAAGGTGTCAGCCAGACTTTTATCCCAGGAATGTCTAGGTGGGGTTTCCAGGAGGAGGAAAGCCATACTTTGACAGTGATGTTTGGTTGGTCACACTGACATGTTCTGATATCCTCTCCTGGAGCAGTAATTCCATGACTTGTGCACCCCTTGTCCTGCATCTCTTTAGGCCCTTGCACTCTGTGGCCCATCTGAGTGAATCTGTGGCTGGGTTTTCCCAGATTTACAGTTCCATCAGCCTGGCTTTGCTTTGATGTTTGGGTCTGACCACCTAGAATACTGCACGGCTTGTTTTTCTTAACATATGAGCAACTTGTCCATATTACTGCAGTGGTTTTTTACTCTTTTCTTATGGATGAACTATCTGGAAACATTCTGGGAATAGGCTGCAGTTGCAGAGTTGTGATTACTAAGCAGTTGGGTTTTTGCCATCAGCAAATGATCATTCACTTACTAATGTAGTGAACCATTTTAAGAGAATTTGTCTTGTTTGTCTCCTGTTACTGTTGGTTATAATCATTTGTCTGATTCAGTCTCTTAACTCCTCTCAAATTGTTCTCATCAAATTAAATTTTTAATCTATGACAATGCTAAATGCGGTTAGTTGTTTATGGAATGTTCTATAGCATAGTGATAAGACAATTTTGATCAATGAGGTGACTCTAAAGCATACAGATCTTATACTGCACCACTGTACTTCAAAAATCATTAGTGTTGCTTTGGAAAGTGCCACTCGTGGTTAAAGATGTCAGCAAATTTAAGAGGAGGACAGAAAATATCCATTTAAAAATCTTGGTTTAATTTAAAAGTTAATGCTGAAAAGTTGTTCAATTGGAATTTTATTTTCCTTCTGTTATACCCACTGATTATTGTCATGAGAGCAATAGGCCAGACATGGGATTAAAATTGTGCTAGTTAAGTAATTTACTAACTACTATTCTGCAGTTATACTCTTTCTTTAGACTGTTGGCTTGAACTATAAACTTGAGAATTCTTACACCTCCAAGACATTTTACTAAACAAATATTAATTTAATATTAAGGGTTACAGAATGGAAACTATTGCCTATACAGTACTCACAGTATTAAAAGGACCAAATGTCATATAAAAGGCAATCATTCATAGAAATACATAAATTGAATCCTTAAAGAAATACTTCTGATTCTTTTTCTGTAGACAGACAGTTTCATCCAGACTGCTTACAACAGATAATGTGAATGTCAAGGTGTAAACATGTTTTAAAACAACCCTTTAATTTGCCATGGGAAGTTATTATGGTGACTGTAAATTATGTGACTTCCTCATGCTAAGTAAACCCAAAATGAAATCTAGACAAGTCAGTAAGGAAATAAAACATTGGTTTAATTCTATTGCATTCCAGCATTATGGAAAGACACATCTTGGAATTGGGATTGATTGGAACATTTTAGACTGAATATGTTGAATTGAAATCTGATTATTTTCTGTAAGTGCACTGATATATCAACTTAGAGCTGCCAGCGTGCCCCTGAGGGATGTTTGCATCTCAACCAGCCTTTCCTAGATCCTGACCCTGCCTTTTCCTCTGGTGCTATAGATCAGAAGCTCATGATTGTGAAACTTTTTCTGTGTCTGAACTGGTTTTTTAAACCAGGAGAAGGTACCTGGAGAAACACATTGGGTCTGCTTTGCCTTTGATACAGGTGCCTGAAGCCCTTGTGTTTCAGGAGCAGGTCAGACTTCACATCCTCCTCGTGCATGTGCAGGACCTCCAGAAGGTTTCACTCAGCACAAGGGTGTCCAATGTAATGTGTGAGCTGTGATTGGGCTTCCTTGTGTCACCTCCTCACCTAAATTTTATTTGTGCTGGGTGAAATGAATAAGTAAATGAATGTGATCATTTTTAGATCTCAGCTTTAGGTTGAGATTTGTCAAAACAATTCAGCTCGTATTTAAAATGGGTTAGGAAAACAACACGGAGATGACTTTTGTGTCTTTTAATTACTCTATTGACTGGTGCCTCAGCGATTTTTCTTAAAATTTTTAATTTATGATCAGTGAAGATTTTGTGAAAAAGTAGAAGCCCCATTTTTATTTCACACCATACATTTGTCTTCTTAACTTGATCAGTAGCAAGCAAACTTCACTCTTGATATTGGAGGAGTTCAAAGTTCAGCCTGTGTGTCTGCTTAAACGTTACATATGGGAATGAAAATCTTATGTACCTGGTAAGTTACTTTTGTGGTTTTCATAGGTGGCATTTTTTAGGGAGGTGGTCATTCACTAGAAAGAAAAAGTCATTAATAAAGTTAAAAACCTCTTTTTCCTTAGGATTATTTGGGTTTTGTCTTTAGCCAGCAAAAAGGAAACAGTTATGCCAGATAGAACTGAGCTCCTATAATACCTCCACATGGCTAAAATTGCTAAAATTACTGGGCAATTTTGATAAGTAGTTATTATATAAAAAAGGGGGTTTTCATATGCTTTACAGTGGCTTCATATGCTTTTCAGTGGCTAACCAGGGCCATGCTATAAAGAGATTTGAAAGAGAAATGGAGCAGATCTGCTGTCTCTGTGCATTAGGAACTGGTATCAGGTGGCTCGGGAAGAGCATCCAGGGTCACTTGGTGCTGTCCTGGCTGAAGTCCTGGCTGCCTCCTGTGTCACAGCTGTGATACCTGCAGTTCTGGGCTTGCATCCACAAGCTGGACTTCCTTTTTAATTCTGTCTTTTAAAAAAAGGAGAAACATCGTGTGTGCTGTTTATCTTTCTTATATATTTAGGAACTACAGAATGCTCTTGGTTTTTTTCATAAAGATAAAATATTAACTTCTCAAAACTACCTCATCTTATAAAACTCAGCTGTAGAACAGAAAAATTCTCAGACCTGGTGTTTTTATTTTGCCATTAGATGCTTTCTAGTGGCCAGGCTATATATTTGACTCAATTTTCTATGACTACTCAAAGTCCTGAGTTGTGCTTTATTTGTAAGGCCTGAGCAACCAAAGCAAGGGTTAAACAGAGTCCTGAAAAAACCTCAGGTTATGTAAAACCACATGCCAAGTTTCTAAAGTGAAAGGCTTGAAAACAGGTCATAAATCACTGTGTCTGCAGAAGATGAAGTCTCCAGTATTTATTATTTATGCAGCATTTTGATTTGCCCACGAGGAAGCTCCTTGTTGGGATAAATGCTGTAACTATAGTGATAACACACTTGGAGCTGCAGCTTCCAGCGTGGGGCACAGCCAGGAGAGCACCACAGCATCCTCTTGCTTTGCTTCCAGAGAGGAAGGGGAGCATTTGTCTCACAGCAATTTCTTTTTTTGTGGGAAGCTATACGTAAACTACAGAAGAAAATAAAAATTAAAGTGAAGAGGGATTGTTAAAGTATTTCAAGGAAACATGGATATGTCTTTTCTTGGTGTATTCCTTACCAGCAAACAAGAGCGAAGAATTGGGGTTTTTTTTTAAAAAAACCAAACAACCCAAGCTTTTGGGAAAAAAAGTTTCTAAATTTCTTATCTAAACACAGATTTTTGTATGCATATCTATAAAGACATGCTAGGGTTATTTTGTGTGTGTGCATGTGGATCTCAGTACCATTTAGCTCTGGCTAGAGCTAAACACTTGCAGGCAGAGGTGAGATTCCCCCTGTGCCTCTCTGGACCCACACATGCTTCCCTGCTCCTCCAAATCCTTTGGGAAGAGCCTGCCAGATGGAGCAACGTGAATCAATCCACATGCACTCAAATAGGTAAAAAATACAGATTTTATACATATCTCAGAGGTTTCTGAGTGATGTGAGGATGTTTTGAAGGTCTGATTTTTACTTGGTGCAGATACCAGCTCTTTCACTGCAATCTGCTGGCTCTGCAGCTCAGCTCCCTGTGCTGGTTGGTTCTGTCAGTCCCCTCTTGTGCTGAGTCTTTGTGGCTGTGAAAAAAAGCATATTACTCTTCAGGATGATAGTAGTTACTGAAGAAAATCCCATTATTTTGTGACAGTGTCTGCAGAGCTTGTTCAGCACTCAGGAAAGAGGGGCTGAGTTCTCAGCACACCTTGTGTAGAAGGAACATATGGGGAGATGAGATGGAATGACACTTTTCAAAATTACAGTCACTGTTCTGAACTACCTTGGCTCTGTGATTTTTCTGTGTTTGACTCGCATTTTGTCTAAAAGTTTTAGTGATCGGGTGAGTTTTTATTTAGAATGACATATCCTGATAGATCATATGACTGTAGTTTATACACTCTAATCAACTGTAGTTCAATCTGAAGGAAAACTTTCATGTATCTTTCTTTTTCTTTGCTAAAGAAAGGTTTGAAATATCGGTGTGTATTATTAAAGCTTGCTTTATTTTCCTCTCTTATTTTATACCTCTCTTCTCTCTGTAAGAAGTTGCTGTGTTCTCTGGGGGCAGCTCCAGAACCAGTAGTCTGAATTCTTGGGGTTTATCCCATGTCTATTCTTTACTGCATTTCTCCTCAATAACTCTGTCTGTGTTTTTGTTCCTCATGTATAAAGTGGGAATAACAATATTGTAACTTCCTTGGAAATAAAGTAGGAATTTCTTTCTGAAAATCAACAAGCATAATCTCTGTTAAGGTGCAGTCCCTGTTTTCTCACTCTAAATAAGATGTCTTGAGAATTTGCTTCTCAACTTGGACAAGATGCCTGTGAAAGTATCAAGTATTTTGTCCAATTGGAAAAAAATGTTGCCTGAGATGAAGGTATTTTGTGAACTGCATAGACAACAAAAATATTTCAAACATTTCCTGAGAGATGTGTGGTTTCTCTTTGCAAGAAGAGAAGACAGAATTTTATTCTCTGACTACATTCATGGAAGTAGTTTTCAAATGCAATTTTTGCCCACAGACTCTTCCCCCCACCCCATATTCCCTAACTCTGCATCTCAGAGGCACTGGTGGCTTTTTCTGAGTAAGATTTTCCAAAAAACTGAGATGTAGCAAACCCTTGGTACAGAAAGTTTGGTGCCAGGGATTCATTCTCTGCCACTTTGAGTGTGGCTTGGGCTCCATCTCTGCTGGGTCCCTTCTGGCAGCAGAGTTGCCTGGCCTCTGGCAGAGGTGGGTGTGGAGGCAGAGGAGGATGTGGAGGCAGGGATGGGTGTGGAGGCAGAGATGGGTGTGGAGGCAGGGATGGGTGTGGAGGCAGAGATGGGTGTGGAGGCAGGGATGGGTGTGGAGGCAGAGGAGGATGTGGAGGCAGGGATGGGTGTGGAGGCAGAG